>OZ010571.1:130678513-130791013 GCA_963932145.1 Acanthosepion lycidas | reverse complement strand
ATAACAAAGTTTTATAGAAAATGTAAACAAAATGACCCTAATACATGACATCAGAAAGGGAAAGTTGAAGTTTCTAGGGCACATAATGAAGAAAGAGGTCTTGGAAAATGTGATACTCACAGGACTGATTGAAGGCAAGTTTAACAGAGGGAAACAATACATAATCTACTTCACAAGCTTCTGTAAATTGATGGGGGAAAACGATTAGGGAAGATAACAAAAAGACAAAATTTATTAAGAGCTTCAAAGGTCTGAATTGTGGAAGGCCATGGCCATGAATGTCTTGAAAAGACACAGCACATAGTAACAGAAGCAATATTGGACTTCAGTAAGTATATATATATATATATATATATATATATAAATTTTGAAATGCATTTATCAAACAAAATATATATATATATAATGAACAGATGTTTGAAGTCATTGTCATATACATTACTGAAGTCTAAATTTCATTATTGAATAAATTACTACAATTATACTACCATTATAATGATTGCCATTGCAAATACATTATATTAAAATATATTCTTGAATGACATTTTCTAAGCAATTTAAGAAAGAAATAAGAAAATTTATTCAAATTTCTTCAAGTTTACTCTTTTCATCCCAAATTACACTGACCATGAAAATCATCCAACTGACAAGACATCTCTAAAGAATCACTGTCAGTCAAAATAGTGACTAAAATCCTTACAATCTCATTCAGTAAACTCTACCTTGAATAGATTTTGGGCCTTATATTGAGTGAACAACAACAATATTAATAATAATCATAAAACAGACCAACTGCTACAAAACACACACACCTATTTTGATAATATAAATTTTAACTGGACTGTAAATTTCTCTTGACTGATTACATTTCCTTTTTAATCACCAAAGATTAAAATTGCTTTCTTGATGAGATAATAATCATTCCTAATTATCTATAATGATAATTTCTGCCTGAAGCAAAATATTAAGTTCCAAATTTTACAGCCTGTGCCTTTCTCTTTCATTTCCTCTAGCTAATGAAATCTAAGAACTTGCTACAATTCATTTTACTTCAACTACAGCAACAACAATGGCAAAAGATTTTATTTATAGTATTAGCATTTCTCTTCAATTCATTAAATAAACCATCATTAAATTTTGAAAATTTAAATTTTGAAAATTTAAATTTTCTCTTTTTTTTTAGATAACAGCAAATTCACATGTTTATATCATTCTTATTTCAATATTGTGTATTACATACAGATTGGATTGTAAAAATCAGGACAAAAGTTTTAGAGAATAGTCAAAGCTAATTGACTAAAGAAAGGAAAACTTGTATATTAAAGTATTTTTCTATATATCTGTGCAACCTTTGATTATTTTTTTTAATGCATTTACTAAAATAGATAACACATATAAATTGCAGTGAAAATTTTGACTTCCATATTCTTCTCTATGCCGTGTCCTTTTGGGACACTGACAATTATGGCTCTCCACAGTCTCCTTTCCATATTAGTTTAAACAAAAAGAAGGAATTCCCCATTAATACTAGAAACAGGGATAATAGTTACTGGACTTGAGAAACCTATTTTCCTGAAAAAATGTTTTAAGAGAAAGATTTTATAAACTTCAATTGACAGCAACTCTATCTGTTTAATCAATGAATGCTGAATGTTTTCTGTATGGAAACGGTTAATCTCACCATCAACATTACAATTTCTGATGAATGATGTTATATTCTCATTCAAGAATGGAATCAATATAAAAACACATGATTAAAAAGTATACTTGTAAAATTGAAAATAAATTGTTTTTAAATAGTTATAAAATATTTGTAAGTGTTTTATGTATTTTAAAAATAATTTATTATACTATGCAATACTTATATTAGTTCAGCAAAATAAAATCAATAAACTATGTATATCAAGAGAGACTTTAAAACTGTGTTAGTTACATCATATCTTTTTTGAATGGACTATCTTTTCTATAGACTTTAATTACTCTGAAAAATCTGTAATGAGTAAAACCTCCCAGAATATAATGCCATATTTTCACTATTGATATAAATAAGCAATGCTTTTGTTACTGAAAAAAAAATCATTGAAGTAAATGCCAATTGTTCAAATACTGAAAATTGAACTTTATATCTTCAGGTTCCTTTTTGAAAGATTTAAAGATTAGGCCATTTCTTGATATCATTTATTTATTGTTCTGTTATTAGTCAAAATATGATGAGAGAAAGTCGATCATAAACTCATTCAATCAGTAAATTAGACAACGAAGAGTAAGCTCCAAGTGATATTGAGCCTAAAATGTAGATAAATAATGAAGATATTGAACTAAGAAAACATTGTCACTGTCACTTTAGTCAGACATCAACTACTTAACAAAGATCTATGAGAAGGGGAAAGTTATAAGATGTTAAAAAGGAACTTCAATTTCCCATTTGGATAATAATTGTAAAGAAAATATACAATAAAAACTCCAACTTCCTTTGTGGTTGTAGGAAGAAAGGTCATGAACCTGAAGTATAGGCAACAACATTAATCATATTTATGGAGGTACATTAAAAAGCTTCCAAATGTCATAAAGTAAAAAGAATAAAAACATATTAGGATAATAAAAATTATAGTTTTGACCCATAATGTTAAAAAAGCAACCTCATATATCATTATTTGTAAAAAATGTTTTTATTGTCCAAGCTTGTTCATGTATTTTCCTTTTTTAAAGAATTCTGTTTTTCGTTTTGTGTTTTTTTTTTTTTTTTTTGTATTTTGCCTGGAATGAAATGGTTTGTGGAATGAACACAGAAATGTTTCTAACAAAGGAATAAAAACAATATGCTATAAGTAATTTCCCCCTTGTTATTGTATGGATATTTTTTGGCTAAATGTAATCACCTGTCCAGGCAATTCTTCTGATATGTTTTGCAAAACATATTCCAAAAGAAACAGAGAAAGGCCTTCATTTTTTGAATATTCAAAATTAAAAAAAAAAAAAAATTCTCAAATAGTAGGAGCATGGTTATTCTTGAAACAAAAATACATATTTATTTGTCAAATCTTGAAATTATAAAATGTAAAATTCGTAGACATATGGAAGTAGAAGGCTTAAATATTTCTTCATTTGAAGCCAAGATGATGCCAAGATTGCTTCCGTCATCAAATATTTGGTAATCTTCCTAATATTGTTTAAAATTTTTTTTAAGCATTTTACCACCAAACAAGGCAATAAAACCACTAAGACACAAAAGGCTACTGAGTGTGAAATATTAAGAAGCAAGAACATTAAACGAAGAGGAATCAAGAAGACAGCAGATAACAACTGACATTGCATTTAAATTTTTGAAGATCAAAGTTATGTAGAAAGCATGGAGCCAGAAGAGAGCCCAACAAGTGAGAAGTGCGATAAAAGAAATTGTTAGCATAGAAATTACAGTTGCATCTATCCAATTCAATTGCCAATCTAGCACGGCACTTAACTTTATAAAGTCTAGATACAATAGTGGAAATTTTATGAAAATACATACCATGAAAAATTTTATGAGAATACATACCAGAAAAACAGGGGGATCTTCAAATTTAGATAAATAAGGAAGAGTAATTTTAAAAATTTAAGAAAATATTCTAAACAATCTGTTATTTTATTGAATTTTAAATACTTTTTCTTTATAATCCAACTTATGAATGTGTATACAGAGGAAATGTTAAAAATTTACTAATAAATTTTAACTCTACTATTGTTACCACTCTTATTTTCTGCTGTGGCATATTTGTATTTACAAAACTGACTCACAAAATAAATTTAAAATTCTTTTAAAAATATTGGTGGTTTTTTGAATTGTTGGGATCTTTTCCATTTATAATTAGTAAATACAATCTTAATTTAATAACAATATCACTTGACTGCTGCAAATTAATACAAAATAGTAGAAAATTTAAAAGTTTATAAATTATTCTAATTAAAATTTAGAAAAATGAAAACAATTCTTTTAAAAGTTCATTATTCATTGAAAACAGTTTTTTCATAAGACAATATTGTCCATGATATATTTTATCCATAAAAGCAATTAAAAGCTTTTCCAATTAATTAATGTCTTAGTTTTACTGCATTTTTTTAAATTTTAAAATTCAGAGTAGAAGTCTGTAATTAGGGTTTTGTTTGACAAAAAAAAATCCATCATTTAAATTCTCTGAGGAGGCTTGTCCTTATAACTAATAAAAACATGAAATGTTATGAAAAAGAATTTCTCAAAATTTCATAAAATTGAATAAGTGGGGGATTACCCATGTAAAAAAATATTTTTATAAAAGTTTTCTAGAAAATAACAATTTCAAAAGTAATTTCAAGCTTTTTAACCAAAATCTCAAAGGTTCTAAATATATAATTTAATAATAAAAAAATCCTTCGGTTTTGATTTTGATGCTAAAACTTTGTTTATATTAAGTTTGGGGCATATTTTCATTATGTATGCTCATTTTTAAGCTAATCTTTGGTGGTGTCTACTTTATCCCAACATACCTTCGGATTTTGGTGTCCCATTTTCCATGTCTGTTAAAACACTTCAATTTTGGCACTTGTTTAATTTTGGGATCTCCAGTTTGTAATTCACACATCAGGCTCTTTTATTTGCTGACAACCATACATTTTGTCTTTTTACTGTTGAAAAGTACTTTCTTCTTGCTTTCCTTTACTAGTAGTCTACATATATTCTACTTTTTCTTATTTTTATTTCTATATAATATTTGTTTATATTAGCGCTGTGGAGGTTAGCTTCATCCTATGTCTCTGATAAAACTGCACAACAACATTCAAATATTAATATTTATCTCCTCAAAAGAGATGTCTAGCCAATTTCAAGGATGGCATTACAAAGCCACATAATTCCTTCAACATTTAAACATTATAACCTGTTACAACATTGATCCTTTTGTCACAGATTTCAAAGAAGTATTTTCCAGCATCCATGTCCCAATATGTGCCCTTTTACAATCTTGGTTTTATGACCAGGGATACCAAATAATAGTGAAAGTTTTAAACTATCAGCATAACACCATATGCTATATTATTAGGTTGATGCAAAAATAATGACGTAATAATGTCATTTTCTGACGTATTTTTTTAACGTCAAAAAACGACATTATTACGTCATTATTTTTGCACCAACCTAATACATCTAAAACAACATGCATTTACCTTCTCATTGTAAAATCCAGTCTTTCAGATAAGAGACATATCATCCAAATTATTCAAAATATGCAACCAACCTCAGCAACAAAAACTGCATGTTCACCTATTCATATATCTCTTTGGCACATGACTAGGTGACCACAGAGATGAAAAACTTATCACTACTTATTCTGCAAACCAACTCTTGTAAGTGGATGAAGCCAAAACTGTGCATAATTAGCTTTTCAGGATTAGTTTTGTTCATCTTCTAAGAAGCTAACAAAAAATGTAGGACAGATTTTATAATTAATAAGAATCTTTTAGTTGAGCTTATCTCTTTCTGAAATGCAAGACATTTTCAGAACATAATTTGTCTGTTCAAATGAAAATCTTTGCATATTAGTAAGCAGAATTTATTTGAGATATTTTCCTGGTTGGGAATATGTAGGTAGTGCAGTGGTTAGTGGCTCAGAATGAGCAATTAGTGAGCCAAGTTCAAATTCCAGCCAAGTTTATAGCATTCACTTCCACACAAATACCTTTGAGAAAGATATGAATCAATCTCTTCTCACCATAGTATCAATGGGTTAAATAGTTGGGCAAACTGGACTCTTCAGCCTTGGTTAGCAACCATTCTAGATGAAGGATATCTCTGAATTCAAAACCATAAGTAACTCTAGCAAAGCACATAGTATATAGCCAACACAAAGGATTATGGACTTCACAATGACTCTATGATCCCAACTTTGGTTGATTTAATGGATGGATGGATTTTCCTACTGAATTTCTCACTTGTTAAAATGTCTTAAAATTCTTTAAAAAAACAAAAAAATACCAACTGATTGATTTATTTGTTTTGCTATGGTTTATCAACCTTTTGTGGATTATTTAAAGCCCAAACATAATTTACTCTAATAGCAACAACAACAAACCTATTAAAATGGGGATAACTACAAAATTTAGAACTTGCTAAAATATTTTTCTTATTCAGAAAATTTGTTTTGATTTAAAATTCAAAATGTTTTGTGTCAGTAATTTATTCTCTTCTCTTGTGAAAATATATCTGTTATTTCAAAGCACACAAAATTAAACATTAAACATTAAAGAAAACACAATTCAAGCAAAAAGAACATTACTAAAATATGATTACTTCAGCATTATAATTTCAAATTAATTCTAAGTCATTCAAATTTTTTACAAGCTGTAAATCTTACTTGAAAAAGTATAACCTGTGGCTTCTCTGAAGCCTGATAAGAGCCTGGAACACTCAGACTATGTAAAACTATTTTTTAACTTTCCTATCTTCATTCTTTCAGATCATGCAACCCACAAAATTCTTGGGTCAAAGAAAAAGGAAACAACTGCAGACTATGAAATAGTAATGGGGAAGCAAATGTTGTAATGGAACGTCTGAAGTTACTGATCTCAAAAGATACAGAGTAAGGTAGCAGGAAAGAAGCCAGACTTTAAGAATAACTCTCATCTGATGTTCCCTTGTTTTAGTAACAATAAATGTAAAACAGAAGATCATGAAATTGAGCTGCTTTTTTTTATTTTAAGAGAGAAGAGAATCAGTAGAATAAAAAGCATGTGTCCAAATGAATTAATCCTTTTCAGCAGCTGGAGTGACTTAAGGATACTATCATAGTTCATGACAAAATAAACAAATACAAAGCCTTACCACCATGTTCTACAAATAGCTAGCAAACATATCTGCAAATCTATCTATACACCAGAGTGTATTCTTACACTACAGCAAGAGATAAACAAAATAGACATTTTAATACCAAATCTCCACAGTTAAGTAAATTCCAATTCAAATAATTTTCTTTCAGTCTATTTTTCATAGTTCAGCTATATGGGTCTGTTATATGTATACAATAAAAATTAAAATATTTGATTGGAACAAAAGTTCTGCTTTTAGAAATCACATTTTTATATCTGGTTGGAAGGAAATTTCAATATTTAGAAACCATCAGAAATTTCTTTCAAACCAGATATAAAATAGTGATTTCTAAAATCAGAGACGAATAAATAGAGTAACATATGTATTAGTAGAGAGCACCTACTGTAGCACAGTGTTTTTGAAGCTGATCTCACTGACCATTTAACTTGTGCAATAAGTTTCATGGGTTTAAATCAATGCTTAGGAAGCTTATCATGTAGGTCAGTTCACTAGTACAATAAGTTTGAATCTCACTGAATATCCAATGATTAAACCTGTTTTATCATTCCAGAACTCCAATTCTTTAACTCAAATATAAGTGCTCACTTCAACATCCACAAATTATATGACAAAAACAAGGTTTTGTCTGCTTCTGCACACTCAATTCTGGAATATTGTTCAAAATATCAGGATTATAAAACATTTTTTCTGACCAATCAGGAAAGCAATTTTGTAGCAGCAATGTCACTTCTAAAGCCAATACTAATTTCACCCTCAATGGTAGATCTGACCACGTTGGCTTTAGTGGTGGACCGCATGGCAAGTTAGCTTAACCAAACCATCAGAAGCAACACCAAGGCATTTCCATCAACAGTGATGCTTGTGGTCAGCAATGAAAGGAGCAACAACAGAGACTAACTCTTGACAACTGCAATACAATAATTCATTAAATATCTCCCATGAGTCTGTTTTACTTGATTTTCTGCATGTGCCTATCTTGACTAATACCTTGCATTATATGCTGACAAAAAATCTCCCATGACTGATATATGAAACCCTGGAATAAGCAAACAATTGAATTATAGGAAATAAAAAACACTTTTACTCATCTCAATTACATCTTATCTCCATTTGTTGTTTTGTCACTTCCAGTTTTTATTTATTAACAGTAAGGCTACCATTACATAACCTTTTACAAAATAAATGTGGGTATCTCATACTTGCAGCCTTGAACAAATAAAATTCTCCAGTTTAATTGTACATATTATATGTATTTTTTTATTTATAGTTAATTCAAGATTTTAATTTTGTTTTTTTGGGGCTAAAAAAAAGGGATATTAATTTTTTTATTATTACTTGTGGTTTGTTTGATTCAATAAGACAAGTTTTTTTTATTTGAAATTTTGTATTAATTCTTTGTTATTCCTATGAATAAATTGTCAACATTTTCAAAATGACAGGAATAAAATTCTCAACTCAAATAAAAGTTTTAAAAAATGATGTCTAAGTCAAACATAATCCTTGTATTTCATAGAAAAATGTTTATTTTTATTTATCCAGCTTTATGATAGTAATTGCTTTGGTGATTTAACAATGAGTGTATTATTATTATTATTATTATTATTATTATTATTATTATTAAATGTAGGTTTTTATGCATCTGTATAAAGTACTTAAAAGAAGTGATATCAGAGCAAATAGGAGTTATAGAGGAAAGGATGAAGAGAAGGATAGGAGATAGATCAAGGCATCTGGAGATGTTGATTGACATTACATTTGAATAGTTGGAGATTATAGCTATCAGGGAAACAAGAAAAGGGGTGGGAGTTCCACAGGCGAGAGGTGCGAGACATGAAGCTCTTGGAGTAGAAGAGACAGCTACATTTAAAAGTTTCAACAGTGAAAGAGTGTTGAGTGAGATGCTAGCCTAGTTGAATGCTTAAATTCATGAAGTCTGGGAACCAGCGAAAGCAGCTCATCGGAGAAGTTACCGTGAAAGTATTTGTAAAAAAGACAGAGGGAGGCGACAGTGCATTGAATATTGAAGAAGAAGGAGGAATTCAGACAAAAAGAAAGAAAAGAAGAAATTCATGATAAAGAAAGGAAAAGAAGAAACTTGGGTAAAAGAAACAAAAAAGAGAAAAAATTCAGGAAGAAGAAAGAAAAAGAAGAAATTCAAGAAGAAGAAGAAATTTAGATCAATAAAAGAAAGGAGTAGAAGGAAAAAGAAGAAATTCAATAAAAAGCAAGAAATGAAAACCAGAATTTCTTAGAAACTGTTGTTTGTTTTGGGAAAATTATAGAAACACTACTAGTGTTATGTTAAAGATATGAACTATGCCTCAAGAAACATATGTATACATTTATGTAATTTATAGATGATTTTTGAATTATCTCAGTTTATTTGATGTCATATACAGTATGATCTCATTATAGTACAATAGCTGAGGCTTATAAAATATCCCAAGAAAAGTGAGTCTCTGATAATGCCTTGTATGAACACAATATCATCCAATTATAATATGAATGTTGATACATAATGTCACATTCAAGTTGATATAAAATCAGGATTCTGTGGCATTCATTCAATCTTTTTTTTATATTTGTTTGTTTTACAATTATTATTGATGGTCACAGGGTTAAAAACATAATTTCTCTAATTATTGACAAAATATAAATGAAGGGAAAATTAGTTGTCACATTCTTTTGAAATCAATTTAGAAGTTATCTACTTAGAATTTGGTTTCAACTACTTTGCTGTATTAAAAAGATGAAACAAGAAAAAGAGAAAAAAAATCTATTCTTTGATAATATTTAACACAATGGGTTAATATTAAGTTGAACATTTTCATCATTGTAAAAGAAAAAAGACTTGAAAAGTAATTAAAGGTAATTGTGTCTATAGTTCACAATGAGAGGAAAGAGGTTAGTGAATCATGTTTCAGTGTCTAAAGAGCAATCATTGCAACTAATTTAACTAAAAACAAAACCAATGATGTAAACTTCTTACAAAGTAGAGGAGGAAGAGTGAAATCTAACACATATACCCAAGAATCAATCAAAAGTTTTCACTTCTTCGTAATACAGATAAATGCAATATAATTTGGTTATATTGTTTATAATTACAGCTTTCTCACTTACCTTTTTTTCCTTCTTTCATGTCAAATGTTCCTCTTTACTTATTTGAAAACAAGTCAAGATAATTGTATCTTTATAACATTACAAGGATAATTCCCCAGACAGAGAAAAATACAAAGTTTTTAAAAAGTAAATGAAAATAAAAAATGAGATAACTTCCAGTTCATTTCACATGGATTAATAAACCGAAATAAAATAGGAACTTATTAAGCACAAAGATCATTGCTAAATAGTAGATGATTGAGAGATCTCTGTAAATTCTCTGATGGTAAACAGAGGATAATATAAATTTAAAACAACATTTTATTATTTAAATGAATAGTTTTGTTTCCAAACTCTCTAAAATAATTTATAGATTCTCTAAATGTCCCATGCAATTTCAGGATATAGGGGATCATGGTTCTCCACATTGTTCTATTTTTTGTTGCTCTCCTATTTGCTTTTGTGATATTTATTCTTTCATCTCTTTGCTCAAAGAAGTTTTCCTCTACTCTGTGAGTATTAAATCTTCTAAGCATTCTTTTCCCATAATGTGTTCTTAAAATTTCAGCTATGTCTTTCTAATTGCCAACAACAGTTTATTTGCAATTCTTCTTCTCTTTAAATTTTCCTCATTTACTTCTTGCTCCATCCATGTTACTCCAAATTTTAATCAGTAAAATTGTGTACCTGTAACCAAGTATTTTCTTCACTTATGAAAATATTGTAAAGCATTCAGTTTCAGCTGCAATGTTAGATATTGTGGCTTTGTTACAGAGAGATTAATTTTTTGGAAGATTATTTTGTTTATTTAGAGAGTGAAGAATATTCTTGTAAATTCAGTGGCACACCCACACATCTGTGTATGTTCAAAACATGAATATGTGCATGCAGTAAGGAGGATAATTTATATGACTATCTTTAAAAAAATTGAAGATTAAATTATTATTTTTCTTGCTTATTTTAATCAAGATGTTGACTTTCCATACTAACTTAAATAAACATTTTGCAAAAAAATCCTCATCAAAGAGTTGTAACATTTAGTGGGTTTGAGAAACCTATTTTCATGAAAAACTGTTTCAAAACAAGGATGTTATAAATTTTAACCAACTTTCAAGCTGTTTGGTCAGTGAATGCCAAATATTTCCTTATCAGGGAATGGCTAATTTCACCATTATCATTCCTACATATAAATCTATCTATGTATTTGAAATCCTTGTGAATCATACTTATATATGTACATATACAAAACACACACACACACACACACATATATATATCTGTGTGTGTGTTTGTGTTTCATTGAATAATATAGATATATTATGACTATTCATTTTTATAATAATCCTTTCTAGTTTTCAAATCAGTTTCTTTATGTTAAGATGAAATTTATGAAAGAAGGCAGCATAGTTTTTTCTCCCCGAGTACTCCAGTGAATTATAAAGACAAACTTATTGTAACTGTAATCATTGTGATGGTGAATTTAAAAACATGTGTGAATGTTGTTGATATAATTATTGAGATTTTCTTTTAATTAGAGTTATAGAATTAATATGTATATATTATTCAATGAAACATGTTTGAATGAAGATATGCTATATATATATATATATATATATATATATATATATATATATATAGTTTATTTCACCAGAAAGAATTCTTTCAAACAGGATTTGTTGAATAATATCAACATGTTCTATCAATCCAATTTTTTATTAACATTTTGAAATTTTTGAATTAGTTGTCTCATGTAATCTGTAAATTTAGCAATGTTCAAAATATTTATTTTTCCTGAGTGCTTTTGAATGCTACTACATTTGTTTCGAAGAACTGTGTTTTGCTTCTTTTAAATTTTATTTTTCTAACTACATAATAGCTGAGAAGTTTAGATTTTCCAGAAAAATTCTAAATACTGTATAATTTTTATTTAATTTCTTGGATATTTATTTTTAACTATATTTTTATTTTTAAGGTGTACAGATTTTAGTAATTTAGTATATTGATATATAAAATTTTACCAATATTGGTTCTTTGATACCAGTTGTTAGGAAAACACTGACTTGCATCATAAAATCTGATATAGTGCCAGTGTAAGATGCTGTCTGCTACAATTTTCTGCAAAACTGAAATCATATTGTACATACATGCCATTTTTCACTGTATTGCTCCCAATGTGCAAACTATTAATATTTTGTCTATTTCATCTTCATGTCAAATTGTCTATAAGATTATGTGTTCAGGTCTCATCTATTACTTGTTGAAGAAAGCAAGTTATGAGAAATTAAATTCTTGGAATATATGAATCTTGTAGGATATACATGAATATATATGCCCACACATATTGACCAATAGCAGGATACACTACAAAAAATTAGTAGTCAACAAGGATGCTTTAAAAATGGACTGGTTTCTAGAAGAAAAAGAAAATTGACTTCTTTTGAGCTAGTTTGATTTTGGTGGGTGTAGAAAAGAACAAATCATGTATTCATTCAAATAGAATAATTAATCAATCAAATATTTCCATTTAGTTTTCAAAGACCCTAAGCCTTGGAGCCAGTAGTTAATCTGAGAATAAATAAATAGCAAGCTGGCAATCCAAATAAGTCATTAGTTGAAAATTCATTCATATCAAAAGAACTAACAATACTGCAATGGCTTTAAAAGAACCCTGGTTGATTTCTACTCACAAAACCACCAGCTACAAACACAGAGATACTAACCACTAATTAACAGTGTTCCTTTTTTCCTTCTGAACATAAGTCTTCTCTTTCTTATCAACATGTCTACTCCTTCTGTCACATATATGCATACTTATAAAACCCTTGGAATTGACCTAAAAAACTATAAATGCTAAGACCCATTTCTCTAGATCAGCATTTCTCAACCTTTTTACCCCTGTGTAACCCTTAAAATAAATTAAATGTCTCAAGAAACACTGCGCAAAAACAGAATTATATACCATATTTCTCATTTTATTTTCATCATAGTTCACGTGGTAAATATCATAGTATATATTTTTAAATAACTGGTTTAAAGAAAAATTAATACTTCTGTCAAATCTTTTGGTAATACTAAATAAAATTCATACTGTTCATTTATAATACTTCATCAGGGAGTTTTTATTCACAGAAAAATGTTCTAAACTCAAACATAAAAAATAAAAATAAAGAAAAGACAAAGAAATAAGTAAGTTTAAGTACAGGTCCCATTCACTGAGTGGGTACTGACTAGTGAAGATGGTTTCACATTGGCACCGTACAGACCTCACTAAATATATTTCGAATGATTGTTATATTTTTTAATAGCATAATAGGTGAGAAAGGATGATGACTATGTTACAATATTACAATAACCAAGAATATATTGTGTGTGTTTAGTAATATTACGTATATGAAATTAAATAAAAAGTCAAAAGTGCATTAGCTTATCTCACCTGTTCTCGCGGAAACATTGGGGACCTTTTGCAGAAGCTTAGGGTTCTGGGAAACCCTGTTTGAGAAACACTGCTCTTATACATTTTATAAATATCCATTTGTACATGTTTTTGCTTTTTTATTTACATAAAGGTTTACTGTTGCTAACTTCTTTTTATCATTTGTTCTTGGCATTTTTGGAAACTAAATCCTTTGTTCCAAATTCTTTTAGCAGTCTTTATGTTAGTAGAGTATTTGTTGAAACCCTAAATATTTTGTTGGGTGTCTCAGACTTTAGAATTTATGTGAAGTTATTTTACAAGTTTGGATGAATAGAAATTACAATCTATGAATTGCCTATAGTCTTAAAGGGACTTCTAGTCAGAATTCAAATCATTAACAGTTAAAAAGTAGTGTAGCATTAAGAATATTTGAGAAAATATAAAGAATGCTACAAATAGACCATTAGGAAAACTGTAAATGAGAAGAAAATGGCAAAAATTAAAAATAAAGAAACAGTGGAATAATGTTTTGCAGTAAACAGGACATAAAACTGTGAATTGCCAAAGCAAAAAAGAAAAAAAAAACAAATACTTTGTAAAAAATATTGACCACTCTTGTAAAAAATGAACATTTTCAATTGGATTGGGTACCATATATAATGTAAATGGTATGTTGCCTGACTGTATGGTGACAACACATGTCATAACAAACAGACAAATCAAAATTTATAAGTTTCAATGATAATTTTAACCTCGAAAATAATTTCATAGATTTGGTTGATGGCATCAGAAGAAATAATGTTGCTTTTGAAGGATGCAGACAAATTATAGCTTTTCACAATTAGCTATCTTTTGCAGCTCTTAAAAATATTTTTCTTTTTATTATTCCTTCCACTTCCGGTTTGGCCATCTGTTTATACAAGCTTGTTAGATTACTTTGTTTCTTTGATTGACTTGAAGAGAAATATACAGTGTTCTTATTCTGAAAAATGTACTTCATATACCATCATTTAAACAGGAATTTTTTTCCTGCAAGCAGGTAACTACAAGATAATGCTTCTTTTGAACTCGACCAGGATTTTTTCAACTTGATAATAAGTCTTGATGTGAGAACATTTTAATTTTGATATTTATAGTTTTTGAAAAAGAGAATTGCATTGAAGAAAGTATCAGATTTTACATGAAAGATATAACCAGACCCAAAGCAAATAAAATAAACCAGTTTTGAGTATGAAATTTGTGTAGAAGGAAAAATGACATAGCACATGCTATATTCCATTGCAATTAGATCTTTTTTCTGATTCACTCTGCATGTCATCTGGATGTGAACATCAGGAAGGCAGAGAACAAAATAATAAAGGTCATTTTCTGTGCATTGGCTCCGAGCATCAAATCCAGTTCATAATGAAAGTGATACAGTAGCCTGCTGGAAAAGGAAATGGCCCTGGGGACTGCCAGATCTGCTTAAAAGCAGGACCCCCATAATGACCACCAGCAGTCATGGGTCATAAGGCCACCTGCTGGCACACGAGGCATTGTCACCATTACCGCTATGACCACTCCTCTCAACACAACCGTTAACACTCCCAGGCTAGACTAATCTCTCCTGACTCTTCACACATGGAAACCAACAGGCTCTTGACACCCACCAACATGATTTATAACAGAATACACAGAATCAAAGATACACCTAATTCCTCATTGCCACTGCCATCACCTCAGCAGACCTGACTTGCTACAGGCATACCCTCACTGTTATCACTACAATACTGTTTCATTGAAAGAAAAATCAGACTTTGTCACTATCAACCTGACTTGCTATAGGCATACTCTCACAGTGAGACATTTCACTACAGGCCTAACAACTACACCAATCCCTTGTCACCTCAGCAATCAATGCACATCATCACGAATTGACCCATCACCATGACCTCAATTGATCAACACATGTATTAGACCCAACCAATGACTATATCCTGTGATCTTGGTCAAACCAACCCAAGAGATTGGTCAACTCCTGGTACCTAATTGACTTCTTGATGATCAGCAACCAAAATCAACATTTTCTCCAATTTTCCAACAACTGTACTATATCTTGTATGTTAATACATTGTTTAAAAACTTAATCCTTGATATTCATTTCATTTCGCAATCAAACAACTGCAGAATAAAGAACGAATGTCCCTTAAATGGAAATTGTTTACAAAACAACGTAATATACCAAGCCACGATAAAATCACCGGATAATGAAGAAAAAGTATACATAGGAGTAACTGAAGGACCCTGGAAACAAAGAAATTATACACACAAAACATCTTTCACAAATAGTAAATATGCGAACAGTACAATGCTTTCTAAGAATTAAAAACAAAATGCATATCACACCAAAAATATCTTGGAAAATAAGGAAAAGATCATCAGCCTACAACAATCAATCAAAAACTTGCAAACTTTGCTTGGAGGAAAAAATAGCTATCATTACTTTCCCAGACCAAAATAAATTATTAAATAAAAGATCCGAGCTCATCTCAAAATGCAGACATGAAAACAAATTTTTACTATGTTACATAAAAATTGAAAACGGAAAAAACAAAATGAAAACAAATAAATAAACAAATAAACAAAATAACAATAAAATAAGCAAAATTAATTAATCCAAACAAATTACCAAATCACACCTGTTAGAATAGACAAAATAGAATAATAATAATAATAATAATAAAAAACAAAACAAAACAAAAAGAACAAAAAAAAAACGAACCCAAATAAATAAAGTAAATAATAAACAAATTAGAAAACCATTATGACGAAAATATTAGTTAGACTAAAAAATCGAACTAAAAAATCGGATGAAAAAAATACCTATAACTGTTATATAACGATAAAAAAAATAAATAAAATAAAAATAAAAAATAATAATAAAAATAAAAAATAAATAAATACTACGTTACTAAAAAATTGAAAAACCGAAAAGAGAAAATATACAAGTAAAATAAATTGACCTAAATTCATCCAAGTAAATAAATAAACAAACCAATCCCGATAAAGTTACCATTAGAAAAAACAAATAAAGATAATCAACCCAAATAAACACAAATTAAAAACTGTTCCTGCCAAAATAATAGTTAGAACAAACTAGAACAATCAACCCCAAAATCGATTTAAATTCTCAAACCAAAACAAAACTATTAAATAAGTGATATAAACAAATTTTTACTACGTTAATAAAAACACCGATTAAAAAAAAAAAAAATAAATAAATAAATAAAATAAGAAACAAAAAATAAAAATAAATAAAAACAAACAAAATGATTTAACCCAAATAAATAAATAAACGACTTCCGGTAAAATAACCGCCATAATAGACTACCCACAATGCACCACTGACCCGTGTATATATATAAATAGCCGAGAAAAATAACAGCACATGTGGCCTGACAATTGCATATAGCATGAAACAGACTGTCGCCTCTAAGTGTTGACTTCTATGTTCACTTTTATATATATATATATATATATATATATATATATATATATATATATATATATAAATAATTTCAACATCTAAGCTCAGTAGGAGTTAATTAAACCAAAGAAGGGATGAAACTTATTAATTATTAAATCCAAAGAGTCACCCCAAACTTTTGACCAATGGTGTATATTACTATTTCATGTATTTTCCCTATCCTGTCAGTCTAATAAAAGCAAGTTAGATGCCTGCTGCCATTTTTTAATATTTGAAATAAAATGCATATCTTCAAAGTCAAAAGGCTATTGTAGATGCTTGAATGAGTTGAGAAATAATAGGATTTATAAAATTCTGTTCCTTTTCTCAGCACCTGTTAATAACTCTATTTTCAATTTATTTCAAAGTGTATAAATTTGATTAAAAAAATACTGTGTTAGATATATTTCTTTTTTTTAATGAGACAGAAATTCCATATAGAAAAGAATGTAGCAAATTAAGGAAATTTGTTTTGTTTTCTTCAGTCCCTAACATAAAACAGAAGAAGAAAAATGACAATGCTCAAGCCACATTTAAAAAAAAATCATAGTAGTCAGATGTAGATGTCTAACAAGATGGCAAGTGGGAAAATCAGAATACTCAACGTCTCTATTATTTTTGTTTTAAAACCTTTCATGTTCTCTGGTACAAAGTTTTCTAATGAAGCAGTTCGTTTCTTGCAAGACACAACCGACCTGGAAACAGATTCTGTATTTGTTTATTTGTTTATTTGTTTTTCAATTTTTTCTTGACAAATTGTTATTGTTATGAACTACATCCAGTATGTACATAACATATATTTTTATTTTTTGTTTGTGCTTCTTTCAGAATGTTCTGGACAGTCATTTTCTAAACTGATATGATATATTTATATATGTTTAGTTGTGACACCTGATAAGGACTGTGGAATCATGGTGAAAAACCATAAAAATAAAGTAACATTTCATAACTGTAATATTAGACTGGTAGACTTAGTGAAAGGTAATTCTAAATTGTTGTCAGCTTAGCCTGGCACAGGGTTATCATAGTAAATAACCAATGACTATCAAACACCATATATGAACAATAGTTTTAGTTTTTAACTAATTTGTTAACTATTACTTTACAGTAACTAAAAAGTAAGTTCAGTTAGAATTAAATTAGATTATATAATATATTGATACTTAAAAATTGATTACTCTTGCTTCATTTTTTTGTATATGTTTTTTTCATCACCATCTTTTTCTATGTGCTCTTTTCATTCAGGATGTGGGCGATTGTAGCTCTCCATAACTTTCTATTCTTTGTAGGTCTGAGTAAGGTTTTTCTTTTTCCTATCACTTCGAACACTTCTTTGCCAACTGTTTACACAAGATTATTAGGTAGGTTATTCACAGCTATTTTTTGTCTCTCTTATCTACATCTTGTGAGTATCAAATTCTATGAGCCCTCTTTCCTCATTAGTATATTTATTACAATCAAAAAGATACTGAATGTCAGAATCTGGAATCATTTTTCCTTATCTTATGAGATTAGTTACATAGTTGAAGATTTATTACATTTTGTTTTTGCTTCAATTACTATCATCTAAAGAATACAATCTGAGAAAAAAACATCAATAATCTTCAATCATCTGTATGACTTCAATTTAGGAAGAGAAAACATTATTACCAAATTGCCAGCATTTTGTCATATCACAGTAATAAAAAATATCCCAGTTTCTTTGAAAAATTGTTTGGATAAGTATTTTCTCTAATCATCAATACATGATATAAATAAGTTTTCTTTTTAAAAGATCAGTTTTGCAGATATACTCTATAATCATCATTATAGTGGTTGAGATTTCAAGTTTTTGCAAAATTATATTAATCATGTAGTCTACTCAAATGTAATGCTGGATAGTGTATATATATATATATATATATATATATATATATATTGTGAATATTTAGGCAGCAATATTTATTGATGCATGTTTCATTAAATAATATAGACAAGTTTTGTCTATTTATTTTCAGTAAGTTTTTTTTCATATTGTTTGATAAGCTTAATAACATTATCATTGAAAGACGAAAGGAAATCACCATATTGATACATGTTTAAATCCAATCTAAGCTTTCAACTTACATAAGCCATTATCAAAGATGACAATTACTTTTCAATATGTCAACCAATACATGGACAAAACAATAATGACAGTCTGTTTTTGTTGCATGAAAAATTTTAAAGTAACGACTAACTCATGTATGCAAGATGCGGAAGTGGAAATTGTGTCACAGCTCGTGATGTCCCACATGACCACACGAGAGTGAAAACGAGAAGTATTAAGTATGGGAAGCTGTTGGTATAAAGCGATGGCTTTTGTTATCAATTATAGGCATTTAAGAATATTTGTAGAGATTTCGTAGCTTATATATATATATATATATATATGTGTGTGTGTGGGTGTGTTCCAAGAAATAGCACTCAGGATAGACCTTTCTAAAACACAAACTATAATCTGTAATTAGAATTAAAGCAGTGCTGGTACATACCATTATTCCATCATGAACACAATACATAACCTAACTAGTGACCTTGAGTAAATGTATGGTGGGTCAAGGCAGAGATAACAAAAAACAAGTTTTATTAAATACTAGAAAGGACAGGAAATTGTGGAGAGCCATGACTGCCAACATTCTGAAGATAAACTGCTCATAGTAAAAAAAATACTTCAAATACCTTGGCATATATACCAGGTATAACAAATTTAGTAGAGGAGACAAAGAAATTGAACGCAGAATAGGCTGTGCCAGAGGTAGTTTCACCCAACACTTCAAATTGTTACAAAACATCAACCTGAAAACTCAAGTTATGTTATGTCCTTAAATAGCCTCATCAGATTGAGACTTATATAGAATTTCATTCAGAAATATTTAAACTGTCAATTGTATACAACTTTTTTCTGTGACCATTGGTTAAAATAATGTTTTCAGTGAGTGAAGTCTGAGGGTTTTGGCAAAAGATCTCATCCTTTGTTTAACATTGTGGACTAGTGTTAAAGATTCACAAACAAAGAACTGTACCAAATAATAGAAACCATATCACTTGGGGACTATCAACAGTAGTAACTAATAAAAATGGATAGCATTTGAAAGAGAAAATAAAGACATAATCAAGACATTGACATTCCATACTACTTCAAATAAAAGGTTAGGAAGGAAATCAATGCTGGAAACTTTCACCATAATTCCATCAATACTGGAAAGAGCGATGTGAGCTACTGGACTTAAAAAGCCTATTTTCTTGAAAAATTGTTTTAAGAGAAAAAGAAATTTCAACTGAAAGCAGTAGTGGTTGCTTGGTCAATGAATGCCAAAGTTTCCTTGTAAGAAAATGATGAATATTACCATTACCATTCTTAGAGGTTAAATACATTTGTCCTCATTCAAGTATAACTAATAGTAAAGAAAGTTCAAATTTTTTCATATCTCCAAGATATAAATACTTATGTGATAGCTAATCTGGATTTTTTTAATATGATAGTAAATATAAAAAGAAAAAATGTTTATTCAAATATGTTAGATTTTACAAGTAAATGACAGGCTAGGATGGATTCTTTTTTATCTCTTTACTGATCATATAATTGGTTTACATACATGAGAACTTTCAAATTAAAAAAAACAAAAACATAGAGGGAAGAGAAATATATTTTGTATTTAAACACAGAACTTTTTCTTTCCTAATTTACATTATCAAACCTTTTAATGGAAAGTAAATTACAATTTAAAAATATATATAAATTATGGTGTATCAAATATATTTCCATTTTTATACAGACTTAACTTTATTTTATATTTCCATCTAAAATCTATGAATCAATGATAGTATTATCATTATATATGGTAATGGTAATCAAGTGAGCAAGTAAATTTTTCAGGAAAATAGGTTTCTCAATTCCAATAGTTGTTATCACTAGTTCTGTGTTTAAATACAAAATATATTTCTCTTCCCTCTAAAACCATTCTCTATGATGTGGGAATTTCCTTCTTTACTTTGAGTTACAAGTACTATTCACTTTTGTTGTTGCTGCTGTTGAAAGTCCTTAAGTTATGTGTTCTATTATTTGGTACAGTTCTTTGTTTGTGAATCTGTAACACCAGTCCACAATGTTAAGCAAAGGTTGATCTTTGCCAAAACCCTCAGACTTCACTCACTCAAAGCAATATTGTAATCAATGACTACAGAAAACAGTTGTATACAGTTGACAGTTTAAATATTTCTGAATGAAATTCCAGTCTACAGGGTTCAAAGAAAGAGAGTCTTCAACCAATCCCACGGGTTTTACTCAATAAAAGAGATTTTTAATTCTTGATCTGAGAAAGTGGTTGTATAGAATTGACAGTTTAAATGTTTTTATACAGGTTTCACATATGACTCCAGTTTTCAAGTTAATTTTTTGGATTTGTAGCAATTTGTGTTGTTAGGCAAAACTACCCCAAGCACAGACTATTCTATGTTCAATTTCCTTTTTTCCTATACTAAATTTCTTATAAATTATTCATACACCAAGTTATTTGAAGTGTTTACTATTTACTTATTCTACAAGCTGAATTTTTATGATGGATTCATGGTATGCATCATCATTGCTTTCATTTTAATTCCAGATCATAGCTTCTGTTTGGAAATGGTTTATCTTGAGTCCTATACACTATATTAATTAATATTATCATTGTATATTACTTTAAACATTAGTGGATATACATGTTTGAGTAGACATCTCTGTGTGATTAAACAGTGTAAATTTTAATCTACTGGTCTGAGAATTCAAGAGCCTTAATAAAGAAAAGGAATCTTTCAACAGGGTTCATAGCCGTGTCCCTAATGCCAGAAGGGACATATTCTTTGACTCTTGAATGAGATGTAAATTTAGACAAACACAGAGATGCCTACATGTTTATAAGAATATTGAAGGAAAATGTATGACAAAGTGAAAAAAGGTTTCTTATGATGTGTTTTATCTTTCCTGACTTCATCTGACTAAATTTGTTATGCAGATGTGACTACACATGCACACAAATGAGCAATGTCAGAAATTTTGAATTTAAAATTTTTTTATCTAGCTGATTTAATTTATATTTTTTTCCTTTTACTTTCCATCATTTTTATTAATAGAGATTTCACATTGTGATAATGGAAGTTCTGCCAGGAATGGTGAAATATTGTAAGAGCCAGGGCACAAATTTAGCGTAGATGACTTTGCGATCATAATATAATCAGCATGGCTGATGCTATCCTCCAGGAAAGTGACTTGTTGTACCTTGTCAGGCTCACATTCTCTGCTGATATGAAGTGGAATGACTGGCAGTTGAGCTGACTAAATGTAGCTGTAAATTCTATGCTAACAGTTTCTTCTCTCACATGCTTTCAACCCACTTTAATCTGTAAAAATTTAAATGCAATGTCAATCACTATCTACTATCTCCCTGATCACTCTTCTCTTTCTGCTCATCATTACTGTTTTTGTTCCTAATTCTTCCACACCTAGTAACACCTTGTGTTTTAGTGGCATTACTGCAATGCTTGGGGTGATTCTGATTTTATATATATATATATATATATATATATATATATATATATATATATATATATATAAAAGTGAACATTGAAGTCAACACTTAGAAGCAACAGGCTGTTTCATGCTAGACACATTGTTGGTCTGACAATTATATTTCTATATATATATATATATATATATATATACACACATTTATGTTGATAATGATTATTATAAAAATAATGCTGATTGTTTCATAACAATTCTATCGTTGCACATCTCAGAATGGAAACTTGTAGAATCTAAGATGCACAAACAAACAATGTCTATATAAAATCTTGGCCTCTGCTGCTGTCTATTTCTCTTTAGTTGTGCACTTGAAATAAGTTCTACCCTTAAGCAAGGTCTTTTGCTTTCACAAACACAAAACCAAATTCTCTTTGTGGCTAATCCTTTTTGTCTAGCAATGACAATGTGACTGACTTTTGAGCCCACAAAGCCCCCAGTCAGTGACTTCTTCATTGCTTTATTGATTCTACACAAGTTTCTGCTATCAAGTTCCGATTCTTTCAATGTTATGACAAGGTGGCATCTTTAGCAACTTGGTTTATCAAAAACAGACAATGATATTATATGTATGATGCACACTATATACAAATATATATATTTATATATATATATATATATATATATATATATATATACTTATAACTCCAATACCTAAATAGAGACATAAGTAAATAGGCACCATTAATTTACATTTAATAAAGATATACTTACTGAAATTGTCTATACCTGATGAAAATTATTAAGATCAACATTATTTGAATGCTCAAATCTTTTCGCTTCATCAAAAACTTCTTAAAAAAATATCTATTATTTTGGTGTTATTTGGTCAGATTTTGAGAATAGGATTGGGCTGAGAATTTTTTTTACCACCCCTTATGTATATGTATTTACCTCTATATATATATATGTATATATATATATATATATATATATATATATATATATATATATATATATATATATATATATATATATATGTGTGTGTGTGTGTGTGTGTGTGTGTGTGTGTGTGCGCTACAGTGCATTTCTTGCCTCATTTGATTATAATATATCGAAAAATATTTGTAAATATGAAACGATTATGATAAAAATAAGCAAACATAATGTTTGTAATTTATTCAATCAGACATGCCTAAAAGAAAATTTGCTGACTAAATAGACAAATTATATATATATATATATATGTGTGTGTGTGTGTGTGTCATCATATATCTATATAATAGCATATATACATTTTTCCTCTTTCCTTCATTTCTATTTATTTTTTAATATAAAGTCTGCTAATGGCATTATAATACTGAGAGTCACACTGCAGTGTTGGTTCCTGATTTTACACTGTTTTTCTCTATCTTGTCACACACACATACATATATATATATATATATATATATATATATATATATGAGAGAGAGAGAGAGAGAGTGAGATATTATTAAAAATGACAGACGTTTTGTGACAAATAATTGTAATGATCAACTTTTCCAAATTATGAATAATCCTTCCCAGACAATTCTGTCAGAAAATAAAATTCTGCAACAGAAAATGTTTCATTTTAATAGTATTTGCCTTAAAGAAAATTGCTTCCTGAATATGCCACATAAATATATATATATATATATATATATATATATATATATATATATATATAAAATGATTGGGATGGATATTTATTATAAGTATCAGTGATTACCTAAAATAAAAGGCAAGATTTTAAATACTGATTTTATTGCCAGGTAGGCTATCTTTTGGAAGATTGGTATAACATGATCTTCCTCCTCACTACTATTCTCCTTTTCAGGCTTATTTGGAAAATATACAAAGGATTCATGATAAAGAGAGGATTAGTAAAAAAAAAAAAAAAAAAATAGAATGGTTGTAATACGAAATAAAAATTCTAATTGAAAAGAAATCATGTGGAATTCAAAATTTATATCACACCAACTTTGATATGTCAATGTAAAAGGTCAAAGCTTCATTCTCTTGAATCAGAAATTGCTCTTTACAGTGTTAGAAAAAGATTTAAAAATTGTTATATACTTTTAATGAACAGCACAAGTAATTGCAAAATTATTCTTTTATTATTTTAAGAACTGTGCATCAGCTTTTACTGAGATTTAGAATAACCATTTTAATAAAGAAAGAAACTATAAAAGGTATGAGTTGAATAAAATCACTGATGAAAGTTAGGTTTAAAAAAAAAAAAACAACCCTGTGAACTGTTGGGTTAACCTTCAAGAGAAAAATATAATAGCAAAAAGAATATCACTGAATTTTCTCCCTTGCATATTATGTTAATGACTGAATACTTTGAGCAAAAGAACTTTTAAACTAGTATTAGAGTTCCTATGAACAAAAATGAACTGATACATTATTCACTACTTCAAGCTGTGAAACATTTGATGTGCCATATTATGACTCTCTATAACTTCCAGTTTTTTGTTCTAAGTAATTTTTACTCTTTTACAAGGCCTCCTTGTGCTACTCATTCTCCATCTATATATTTACTCCAACTTCTCAACTAGAGTACATCTGTTTCTCTTACCTTTAAATGCTCTGCAAGTGATAAATTCAGCAAAACATCTTTCTTCCTTATATGCTCAAAAAATTCCAGTTGTTTCTTTCTGATTGTTAACAGTCTTTTCTTTGTGGGTTATATTCTTCTCAAAACTTACTCATTTCTTATATTTTCCGGCCATGCTATTTTAAATAATCATCAATGGAATCCTGTCTTTGTTGTGAGTAGATTATCCAGTTATTGCTATATAGCAGATTGAATATTAGATATCAGTCCAGAATGCCTTTGTTTGTTCATTATGATATTTCCCAATATCTTTATACCTTGCACAATTTGTGAAAGGCATCATTATGAAGTTTTATAGAAAATGAAAACAAGAATGACACTAAACATCAGAAAGAGATAGTTGAAATTTTGAGGGTGCATAATGAGGAAAGAGGGCTTGGAAAATTTGATACTCACAGGACAGATTGAAGGCAAGAGATAGAGGAAAATATTATATAACTGACATAGTGAACTTGTGTAAATGGATAGCAGAACAGGGTTCAGGAGAGATAGTAAAAAGATAAAATTTATTGAACTACAAATGATAGGAAATTATGATGTGCAATGACAGTCAACATCCTGAAGTGAAACAACACATAGAAAGACAAAAATATGACTTCAGATTTCTCTATCACATTTCTATCATCTGTTTCAATAATATCCAGATAGTTAAATTTCCACATATGCCTGATGTTATTTTTTTTTTATATCTTTGGTATATAACATATAACTTGGGTTATCCTTTTTGCTGACAAGTAAGTAATTTGTCTTAGACTTAATAGTTAATCCTTTCTTCTTTTACTTAACTAGCTTCAAGTCTTCACCAAATTCCCAACCCCAACACAATATACTTCCTCAACAAGTGTATCATAATGTTCCTAATGATATACTCACTTTAGGCAACAAGCAGAAGAATGGCTATTTTCTTTTCCTAGCAGAATATGGAAATTTGACATTTTCTCATACAGCTTTGTAAACAGGATATAGGAAATAAAAAGAAATAGATTTTTCACTTTTTTTTTTGGTGAGGAAGCACCACTTATTTCACACTGAGGGTTGTGAAGATGAAGGTAAAAATGATAAGCATTCTTTTAGCAGAAGTGAACCATGGCATTGTTGTTATTGTCTTTGGAATTTCTTATAGCCAGAAAAAAAACTTGTAAGGGGCTTAGTTCTTGACATTTTTACCATGAAACAAATAGACATTTATATATATATATATATATATATATATATATATATATATATATATATATATATATATAGTGTTGTCTGTCTAGATAACTATATTAACATACTTCCATATAGAAATCAGTCCACTAGTATAAATGTATGCAGACATAAATTCATCAATGTGATATGCCACTTCAGGATGTGGCCAATCATACTCTCCACAATTTCCTGTCCCTTGTAGCTTTTAGTAAAGTTTGTCTTTTATCTCTCCTAATCTCTTCTCTGCCAAACATTTGTTATGTAGATTATGCACTGCTTTCCTCTGATGCTCTTTTCTTCAATATATTCCAAAACCCATAATAATCCAGAGGAAAACTCATGATATATTTCACAAAAAATGTGATTGTCATATAGAAGTTACCTTATAACACCTCAAAAAACAAGCTAGTATCATTTCAACATCAGTGATCAAGCACTAAGTTTTCTTCAGTTGTGATGAATAGTTGCAATGTTAACAAGGCTCTATATTTTAAACATTGACTGAGTAATAAGTTCCCCCCCAGAACCCAAGCAGAATTCATATATACAATCCATTCCAAAAGATTCTAGAAAATATTTGGTTCATTCTATCACTCTAGAAAATACCTGACTCTTGCTATGTTTTATCTTCACAAGAGTCAGATTAGACTAAAAATGCATTATTGTTGATATATCTGGCTTGGAGCTACACAATCTTCATTTTCCAGCCTTGATAGAATTCAATAACATTTATGAAGTCTAGTTGGAGATTTATCTTATATATGTTGCACTTCATAGTCTCTTTCCCACACTTGCAATGTGGCAAGTCTATTAATATTCCAGCGTTATTACAATGACAAATGTTCAGATGAGATCCATTCTTTAGTTCCACTGTTCAAACATTTACAACTGAGATTTAAATCACCCTCATACCCTCAACATTTTAAATGTAAAGAGAGAGAGAGAGAGAGAGAGAGAGAGAGTTACACTGAGCTTTTCCCCAAGAACTGCTGCTTTGTGGTACAGAACATCACCTAGATGCCTTCTTGGACTCTACAATCTTAACCTCTTCAAATCAAATGTCAATCTTTATCTATTCCCTTATCATCATAATCTTCACTTCTTACATACCTCATTCAGTATGCCTTGAGCTAGAGAAACTCTCAAGACTTGTATTAGGTAATTTTTTCTTTTAAAAAATAACTAGTAGAAAGACAAGTAGATGTACACATTTTTTATAACCAGGTAAATTGCTTAATCCTTGCTATTCTTTTTCTACTTTTATAGTTGTTACATATACCTGTAGAGGCAGAAAGTTTATGCATATCATATACAACTTGTATAAATAGTTAGAAAAAGTCTTTAAGCATATACAAGCTATATATCATAAATAGACAGAAAGAGTATGTATATCATATATAGGCTGTATAAAAGTTTAAAAAAACCCAACATATACATGTTCTTCAGAAAGTTCTGAAAACAAATTCATTCTTCATTGAAAATCATGTAGATATTCCATTTCTATAGACATACCAGGAGAGCATTAGAGAAATATATTTATTTATTTTTCATATCTTGAAGGCTTTTTACAGACCCTTTCTCACCCTACTGTGTTAATACACAATATATATATATATATATATATATATATATATATATATATATATATATATATATATATATATATACACACACACTTGTATTTGCATATAGAGAGAAATATATAGTGTTATATATAGCAAGGAAGGAGATGTATGTCTGATCAACATATAAAGCAATGAGACAAATATAGATTTCTGTTGTAAACTGCAGGAAGTAGATGCCTTAGACTCTGCAAATAGTTGTTTAGTTATCTTTGGAAATACCTGGCGGGTTGTTTTGGAAACAGCTGGAACCATTATGATGCAAACGATTATGAAGAGCCATGTTTACTCTCTCCTTTCCTTTTTTATTTCCTTTCAAAGAAAATACCATTAATTGTTTCTTACTGTTATGAAACACTTGTTAACAATCCAAAACACATGAATTAGTCAAAATTACCAGGCTGCAGAAAATAATTGGCTCTAATTCTCTTAAAGAAAGGAAATGATAAATAGAAAATTCACCAACAAGAAACAGAAATCAAATAGTAAAACAGGGAGATGAATAAAAAAAGAACAAAGGCAAGTCTGATATCTCCAGGGCCAATGCTGAATGTATGATTTTGTTAGCAGGTTTATGCTTTAATTTAATAAGGAATATATATGTTTTCAGGAAAGACTCTTACCTTTTTGATTTAGAAAAATCATATAATTTCTTCTACTTTGTCTGCTGATTGAGTTAGAAGCCCCCAAAACCAAGAAAAATAAAATCAAATAAAAATAATAAAAGACAAAGAGGCACAGAAATAAAAACCTAATTTTTCAGGAAGTTTAATTTCTTTCATGGTCTGTCAGAATTTGAGTAGAACATGCACAAAGAGAGATGATAAACAGTCAAAAGTTACTTAAAGCAAGAAAAGACAAGAAGTTGTGGAGAGCCATGATTGGGTTTGAAGTGACACTGCACATAAAAGAAGAATACCCACAATTGTTAAAATTGAAATAAAAAGTATTGTGTGACTAACAGGTTTATAAAGCATCCAGTATGAAGTAGAGGTTTTATATAATATTTGATATTAACATTTACTATATACAACAATTTAATGTCCGCCACCCCAAAATATGGATGGTATTAATGGGTAAATATTTTCTATATTTTGTCTTACATTGCAGAAAATAGTATAAACCATATTTAAATAAAAAATACACATTCAGAAATTTTTTTGTCTGATGGTAAGCAATGTATAAATTACTTTATTTTTCAGTAACTTCATTTAACAGTTAAAAAAATAGTATTGTTAACATCAACATGGGATTCTGTTCCATAAAATGTCATTTCTTGTGATAAAGCTGTTATTGTGAAACTCCCAGCTTCCATTTAGAATACAAAGGAAATTAAGGTGATTTGTCTCTGGAGTAATAATATAAGTTGAGTGAAGTAAAATTACTGAAAATTTAGTCTTATCACATATGAAATACCTTTTTGAATTGAATAAAAAAAATGACAAAAAAAATTTAGTTGTCACTGTGAAAAGCTATTGAACTAGAGAATTTATATCATAAAATGACACTTTTGTTCTCACTTTCAATTTTATCTGAAATACTTTGACAAAATTTATCTTTATAATTTCAAAAGAGCCAGATAAATGAAGAATTATCTTTTTTTAATTTTGACCAACTTGAAAAATATTGTGTTAACAACCAAATACTAAATACTGATGCTATGTAATATTGATTCAACCAAATACTAAATACTGATGCTATGTAATATTGATTCAACTATATGACATTGAATATTGAATAGTTCCCCTCACAGATGAAGAAGAAACTTGAAGTAACAGAAATGTGGTTCTACAGAAGGATGCTGAGAATACTGCAAACTGAATGTAAGCAAGAACCAGTTTCAGGGGAAAATAGAAGCAAAAAGAATACATACTTAGCATCAGAAAAAGAAATTTCCAGGGCACATATTGATGAAAGGGAGCTTTACAAAAATAATAATTTCTCTATTTAAATGTTTATTTTATTACAAACTAATTTTCTTTTGTCTCTTAGATTTTCATACAAAATTTTATTTTTTATCTAAAGTTTTTCATATCTCTAATCTTTGTCCTCCATTGTTGAGAGCTTAAATGCTGAAAAGTGCAATCGAAAACAGACCTAATGTAAAATAAGAATCAACTTGTCTTTAGTTTTATAAATTTACTGCTATCAAAAAGTTATAATTTGATTATAATTGCATTAATCTAAAAGATATCCTTTTAAAGAAAGACTTTGTTCTTAAAACCTTTTAAAAATTTTTATCCCTAATTTTCAGAAATTGACTTTTTATTTGAAATTTTATGTAAAAATGATGTAGATTAATTTTTTCCAAAATTGTTCTATACTGTGCCCTGCTTATTATGCGATAAAGAAATATTACTTTTCATGAGAAATCCAATTAAATTTTATATATTTCAGCAACTCTGATGCTATAGTATTTTGTCCACTTGAAAGATCTTATTCTCTACATGATTCAAAAGCTATATTATTATTTTTGACACTCATAGGACATAGTGAAGATAAAAGAGAGTCAAGAAGAAAGCAGCATATAACCTACCTAATGAGCTTGTATAAATGTTTGGCAGAATGGTTTGGGAGAGATTTTTTTTTTTAAGTGTTTCACCACAAGCAAAGTGGGAAGCCACTAGCATGCAAGGGGTTACAGAGAATTGGATTGAGACCAAATAGGAATGATAGAGGAAAGGATGAAGAGAAGGATAGGGGATAGATCAAGGTATCTGGAGATGTTGATTGACATTACATTTGAATAATTGGAGATTATAGCTATCAGAGAAACACGAAAATGGGAGAGAGTTCCACAAGCGAGAGGTGCGAGACATGAAGCTATTGGAATAGAAGAGTCGGCTACATATAACAGTTTTGACAGTGAAAGGGTGTGAGCGTGATGCCAGCCTAGTAGAACGCTTAAGTCTGGGAACCAGTGAAAGCAGCTCAGTGGAGCAGGTACCATGAAAGACATAGGGAGGCAATGGCACATCTTTGAGAGAGTGACTGCAGATGAGATGCCAGATCAGGGCCAATTACATTGCATATCCATCTCTGGATCTTATCAAGAACCTTGAGACAAACAGAAGGGGCACCAGACCATATATGGCAGAAATACTCCATGCAAGGGCTAATAGTTATAACAAAAAGACAAACTTTACTGAGAGCTACAAAGGACAGGAAACTGCAAATAGCCATGATGGCTTATGACCTGAAGAAAAAGATGTTAATATTTACTTTATCAACATAAACAAATAAATTAAACAATAATTTAATAAATTTATATTAAATCATTACATATTCTCTATCTCCACACATTATGTATTTGCCATGTATTTTGTATAATAGCTTCTTACAGTATTGTTTTGTGCTGCTATTAATAAGGATTCCATTTCACATTTTAGCATTATCTATATTGATTGAGTTTTCATATCTACATTGTGGCTTTTATTGGAAATCAATTAACAGCAAGTTTCCTTATGACTCAGACACTTTCTATAATATTCTTGCTGAGATTAGTGATGTTGTTTGGTTAGTTATAATTTATCCTTAGACTTCCACTTCTTTTAACCTCTTTGTATGCATTCTTTCAAGTGCACCAATGATGATGGGTGCAAGTGTCAATCTCATGTTCTATAATTTCATAGACTCTATCTGAATTTTTTTATTTATTATTATTTCATGATATTGGGTATTTTGAAAAGAGTTTTATAACTTACTTTGAGAAATGAAGAAATTGAAAGATATTTTCAATAGGCATGATTCAAAATTAAAATGTTCGCTAATGTAATCAATTCAATTTTCAAATTCTTTCCCATTATGGCTAACATAATTTTGTAGTAAATTTTCCCAAAATGACAAATTTCTTAACAAAGATCATTTTTTATCTTTGATTTCCTGAAAGGTATCAAAGTGGAACTATTTAAAGTATTCCCAAAGTATCTTTGTGTCCTTGTGGGTGACAAATTATTTTCCACCCTACAACACCTTTCTCACAGTAGAGATACGCAAACCTCTCACTTCTCTATTGCTATTTCCACTTAAAATCTACTGACAAACTGTATTCTTTAATTCCACCAGTTTTAAACTTCAGGGTTTTGTAGCCATTGTAGTGAGCCATATTCCCATTCAAGCAGCTTCTTCCCATGAACTGTTGCTTTTTGGAACTGACTCCCAAGATGATGCTTCTCCAATCACCACAAGCATAACTTGTTCAAGTCTAGTGTTTACTGTTATATTCCCCATTTATCTGTGCCTCTTACTTTCTAATCCTCTATCTTGTGGTGCTCTCAAGCCTTGTACAGGGTGAACATTAATGTAAAAAAACAGTTGATCTACTACTATTACAATATTTATATTTAAAAATGGAATTATATTATTAAGCTTTATGAAAGGAAAAATACTTTTGGATCAGTTTTTACCGTTAAATTAAAATTGTGCACCACTATTACAATTATTCACAAGTTCTAAGTGATGACAATCAGGATAACAGCCTGTAATCTTTTCATGAGTTTAGAGATAAGAAAGTCTTTTTACTTAAACTAGAATATCAGTTGTCATTAAGTGTTTAAAAAGAAAGCTAAAAAAAATATTTGAGAAAAGGTGATGATTACTTCAATCAAAAATCTGCATTAAAATTTATTTTTTAAAAGTCAATAAAAATATTGTTTGTTGATCAAATGTAATTTGTATTTCTTTTTTTTTTTTTTTTTTTGATCAGCTCATTATCTTCTCAAGTAAAGATACAATCATTCTCAGTAGGCAGGTTTTATTTTAATTTGATATTTTATAATTCTAACCAGATATTTTCATCTTAGGTTGCTGCCCCCCTCCAAATCAACTTTATCATTCGATCTTGCTTAAAAACCTAATTTCTCTGTTGAAAGACCAAGATAATAAAGAATTTTCCAGAAGGTCCAACAATAAAAGAAAGCAAATCAGATATAAAGAAAAACATAATTTGATTATGTTAGGCAAAAATAAAAATAAAATATACTAAACAAGATCTGAAGCCTGAAACAAGACAGTGAAGACTTAGTGATTATGAATAACAAAAGGAATTATGATCCCCAAAAAAGTTAATATATATTCTTCATTACAAAAATTTTATTCTATACCTAGGTTACATAAAAACATTTTCTATATCTACCTCCAGAAAAATAAATTGTATGATTGTAAAAATATATAAATGTACATATAATTTATATATATGATAAAAAAAAAAATTTTAAGTTATGCTATATTTATGGGTTAAAGAACTCAATATCAGGGGTAGAGCATATGCAAATATAAAAGTGGACATTGAGGTTAACACTCAGTGGCAACCCAGAGTGATAGTCTGTTTCATACTTAAACACAATGACATGAAGATTATATTTAATCATGAACTTATATATATAAATTTTAAATATTTCACCTCAAACAAGGTGGGAGTGCCACTGGTACATTGAGGGTTTATAGAGAGTGAAAGTGAGAGAAAAAACTGGCTATAGGGAGGATTGAGAAAAGGATAAAATATGAACAGGACATTAGAAGATGGCGATTGACATTGCCTTTAAAGTTTTAAAGATTGTAGTTATCAGGGAAGCAAGCAAAAGGAAAGGAATTCCAATGTTGGGAAGTGCAAGAAAAGAAACTGTTGGAATAGAAGTGTTGGTTAAATTTAACTATTTCAACAGTAAAAGGATGGAACGTAGATGACAATCTAGTAGCATGCTTAAATTCATGTAGTCAGGGAACCAAGGAAAAAAGATCGTCAGAGCAGTTGCTATGAAAATATTTGTAGAAAAGACAGAGGGAAGCCACATCATGCCTGTGAGAAAGTGACTGATGTCAAGTCAGGATTGATTACATTGCAGATCCTTCTCTGGATTTTGTCAAGAACCATGAGATGAACAGCAGGGGTACCAGACCAAATATGGCAACAGTATTCAATGCACAGATGAGTAGTAGATTTGTAGATGGATAAGATGGACTCTGATGAGAAAAACATTCTAGCAGGACACATTGAATCAACTTTCCTTGCAGTAGATACAGCTATTGATTCAATGTAGTTGTTCCACTTCAAGTCAGTTGAAAACATGAGACCAAGAAGGCACAGTGAGATGCTCTCTTGGAGTCAAGCATCAGCCATGCCAGGAAGTTTCTCTGTGGTGGTTAAATGTATTTATATATATATATATATATATATATATATATATATATATATATATATTGGACTTTCATATGGAATTCAATGAATTATGCCCAAAAGATCAGTACAGAACTTCACTGAAAGATGGCCCACACAGATAATTTGATTATAGTGGTGAAAATTTATATAGATCCATCCACACTTACAGATAACAGAGAAAAGGTGCACAATGATTTTATTTCTCACTCAATTCAATTTTCTTTCTTTTTGATTAGCTGCTATCCAAGGAAAAAAAGTCCAGTCTACTTTATTATTTAACCCATAACTGGAGAAAGATGGATTTATAATTTTTCAAAAAGCATTAGTATGAAGTAGACAAACCAGAACTATTCTCAGCATCTTTCTGTAGTACCCACATTTCTGTTGTCTCAAGTCTCCTCTTCATCTTTGAGGAAATTTTTCAGCATATACTGCTATATAGGAGGATTGGTATTACATAGCAGTTCAGCATGCTTTTCTTTGTTTTTAATGAAATTTTTTTTAATACTTTGTTTAGATTTTGGAAGGCATCTTTCACTATTCTAATGTGCCTTTGGATTTCCTTCCTCTGTTAAAAACACTTCCTAGGAAAAAGTTTAGTTTCCTAATCAAAATTAGTTTTCTTTGGTGTGCAGAACACTTTTTGACACTTGTTTTTTATTTTATCAAACATATTGAATGCATTACTATCATACAACCCAATGGCAAATAATTATTTGACATCTCATTATTTTAATGAACATTTGTGATTTTAATTTCTTTTTAGAGAATCAACAATTAGCAGTAATGAAATTAAGATCCTTTATTCCTCCAATTTTAATTGTGTTTAATGAAAAGCTTTAACAGCATTAATTTTTTTTGTTGTCACAGGGAAGAAAACCCTGATGCAATGAGAGATAGTCACTATAAGGATGCAGAAAAAAATTTAAATTTAAATTTAGAAAATTCATTTTATAAACCAACTTAACTCTATAACTTGCAAATCAATGAATGAATAAATCCATATATCCAAAATAATTCAATCGATAACAAAAATCTAGAGTTGACATATTTTTAAATATAAAATACAAATGGATATCTGCTGTCGGGTCATATTTGCTTATGTTAGATTTTTAACAAAGAAGCTGAATGTAATATAAATATATCATAATGGCTGGCAACTTATTTTCCAAGCACCCTTATCAGCTAGGATGGTGAGCCAATCCTTGCTGCAAATACTTGTGCACAGGCACATTTGTGTTTGTTCAACAGTCACAGAACCAATGTGTGGTTTATACTACAACTATGCTGAATGAACCTTAGTTACAGTTTCTGGGAGGGAGTGGATTGTCTGGTGTGATCAACTGTTTTAAACATACTCTGTTTTTTCAAACCCTCGGTCATGATGACTTGTGACTACATGCTAGCACAACCATTGACTATTCTGGATAGTTTTATCAACCCAATTTTAGTTTGGTTTGGTTTTCAGGTACTTTTCAAGGGTGTTGCATTCTAGAATTGCCTCTAGGATGGTCCAGGCTGATAACAGCAAGTTTACCTGCCTGAAAAATTGACCATGGTCAGATTCAAACCCAGGCCTCATGGCTTGAAACTGAATGATCTAACAACTCAACCATATATATATATATATATATATATATATATATATATATATATATATATATATATATATATATATAATTATTTATTTAAAAATATGATTCCAACTCGCTACATAAGAGGTCTCATGTTTCAAAACAAGAGCCGAAAACTTCAAAATAATATTTGAATTTACTTGAGTTAAAGTAGGCTCTGTTCCATCTTCAAGCGAAATTTTTTTGGGAATCAAATTTTTGGGAATCAAATTTCGCTTGAAGATGGAACAGAGCCTACTTTAACTCAAGTAAATTCAAATATTATTTTGAAGTTTTCGGCTCTTGTTTTGAAACATGAGACCTCTTATGTAGCGAGTTGAAATCATATTTTTAAATAAATAATTATATGTATGCTCTACTTTCGTATCGAGCACTATTTTTTAAAAATAATAACAAAAATACTAAGGAACTTTGGATTATTTACCAAACCAGTTTCTTTCCTATTTTCTACAATATTTTCACATATATATATATATATATATATATATATATATATATATATATATATATATATATATAATCGCAGTAGTAAAAGCACACCTTTGCACTAAATTCTGATGTTGATAGTTATTCTGATGAAAATTATAATAACAGAGAGTTTAAAAAGAGAAAACATTTGTAGATGTTCGCATACAATAAAGTACACCTAACAATTTTCCTGAGACGAGAAGAGCCAGTTTTTACTTCATTTAGTTACGAGATGTCAGGACACTTGTATGTGGACTCTCATTAAGGGAAGAAATCCAACTAGACATTGTGATTGTGAAAAATGTTTGACAAGGAATTAATTGAAATAACAAAATCTTATAGTCACAAGTAATAAATGTGACAAAATTGGAATGAAAATTTATGACACTGTCCTATAGTTATTCTAAAATTTCTACAATTTCTCTTGTAAATAACCTCCTCCTTGAATTGTCTCCAAACAATTTGGTACAGTTTGTGATTACAGCTACTACTAAATATTCCAGTGTATTATTTTTTGAGTTAGAATCTCCTTGCCATTGACAATGCCATTCCTCTGTCAATGTGATGTGAGCCAAAACAACTCTATCCTTTACTACCTCCTAGCATTCATAAGTGAGATTTCTTCATCAGGTTTTATTCCTGCAATGCTTCCAGTACATAAGGTTCCCAATGACTAGGCTTAATGTTGTTTAACTTTGATGACTGAATGGGAACCAATCTGTTCAATGAGATTTAACTGTCACCATTGTGAATATAATGAAAATGAATGATGCAGATAAAAATTCATAACAAAAAATAAATGAAGAATTATTTTTATCCATGGAAGAGACAGTTTTCAAGTGCTACTGAATCAGGCAAGTTGTTTTATTCAATGGAGTGATTTGTTTATTATGGTTTATCAACCTTTTGCAGGCTGTTTAAAACCTGAAAATTGTTTTTAGATTGTTAGAATTGTTTTGAGATAATATCAATTTAGGAATGCATGTCCTACTAATTAAAACATTGATGGGGGTAACAGAGGCAGATTCATAACTTTACCAATAGTATTTGTGCATCAGTGACTACAGTGAATCTGACTGGAATTGGAACTTTCCCTTTGTTTTCTATTACACTACCCACCCATCTAAGCTGACAGCACCAGATATTCACAAACAATCACCAATCCAGGCTTGATATAGCTTTAGTGATTGTATGAGAACCACTGTTCCAATGTGACAAGGCCATAAGCCTTATTGAATAATAACAGAATTTAACATATTAAGCAACTATTCTCTTTGCTGCTTCTCTCAAACAAAGGAAAATGTTCAGAAAATATTTGAAATTACTGATGCTGTTTTCTGAAATAACTGTTTGGAAAGATGCAGCTGTTAATATGAAATTGAACAGTGAATGTGCGTTCTTACTTTTCTAGTCTTTTGGTGATTCTAAAAAAATTTTCAAAGGTATATTTCAAAAATAAATTGAAATTCAAGACTTCAGTTCATTGGATGGTTTTATTCTTCTCCACTTCTTGAAAAGGAACTCAGTCACATGATATATGCATGATATAATAAGAAGTAGTGTAAATGTGATAGCATGACTTTGACAACTATGACACATGATTTAATACTGTTTGATGATGGAATGACTGTTGGCACTAGAAAGATGAACCATACTATTTTTGAGGTTGCAATTGCTCCAGATCTTTTTGGATGAGCTCTTTGCTATGGTACCTAGACTTTTTGAATTTAAGCACAGTACTAGACTGTCATCAAGATCTCATAAATTACAGTCAATCTGGTTAGATGTAACCGTAATTTCTATGCTAGCATTTTCTTTTCTTGCACTTCTTGCTTATGGAGCTTGCTTCCGGCTCCATACTTTCCAGCTAACTTTAATATGCAAAAATTTAAATGCAATGTCAATACTATCCTTCTGATTACTTTTTCTTCTTCCAAATCATTAATATTTCTGTTTCTAATTCTTCCACTCTTAAAGGTGTCAGTTTAAACTAACACCAAAAGGATATGTGTTAATCAAATTCAAGGAACCTAAAAACAACATAACCAAAAAGAGTTTGAAAAGTCTGGTATAGTAGACAATACCTTGCTGGAGAAGGGTGCATATTACACCTTTGGGAGAAGGTTCATGTAATTGACAGTGAGCAAAGTTGGAGAGTCAGGAGGTTGAAGGAAACATCATATAGTGACATGTTGGATAGGTGCATAAGTTGAGCTAATATAGATTTCAAAATTAGAAAATTGTAAAGTATGTTTCAGGGAAGCTTTCCCTTCCAATATGGCTGCCAGATGTGAATGCTAAGAAAGCAAAACTAAAAAGAAAATGTCAGATTTTCACAGGGTCTCCAAGCATCACATCTGGCTTGCAAAACAAATGCTCTCAATACACACACACATACACATATAATACAGTATAATAGGAGCCAATCATGAATGTTGTTACTAAAGCAAAAGTTATGAAAAAGCTGCTGAGTCTGTTTTTATGAATGCCACTCATGACACTGTCAACAGCTGCAACAAGTAGACAAGCTGTCAATGACACCACCAGTAACCTCAGTCAAGTGACTTGATATACACATTAACTCCAGGCCCTACTGACTCTTCCTATATTCCAAGTCACTTCCCTAGCCCACAAAGACACATTCCACCTTGATCCTCTATACAAAGAATTTTATCTTAACAAGTGTCTATTTTCCTTTTTACTTTTATTGACATTTTCATTTGTTCTTTCATTAAACCTCATTCCATCAGTTAATGCACTGTACAGTTATGTTGATGGTCAATAAGAGTACCATTATTATCACCACAACAGTCCCTGTACCATTGGGTTGTGGAAGTCTGATACTGTGTCACCTGATCAAGTGGGCCATATCTCCAGCTCTCTTAGGAAGATGTGTATGGAAGAGATAGCATGAGGTTATGGATCTAAGCTGTGAGCAGGGTGTTGCACAAGCAATGTTGGCTCTGTAACGATATATTCATTTGGAGTTTTCAAGTATCATGAGTGAAACCGAGACCTATTGTAAGTGATGTAACATATAGAAATCTTGTTACAAACAATATTCTCCCTTTTATGCTTGCCATGTTTTCCTGATGGTGATGTTTTTCCAGCAAGATAATGTAACACCTCATGATTGGTAAGTGGCACAAAACTGGTTCCAGGAAGGTTCCACTGACTTCCATATATGACACTGGCTCCTATGTTCACCAGAATTAAAACCATTGAGCTTATAGAGAACATGTTCAAAATGTCATTAACTTTCCTGCAACCCCATTCAACTAATACAAATTCTGACTGAGAAAAACACTGGTGTTATATTGTTATTTCAGTCTCAGACCTATGCTGACTATTGACTAATACCTGCCAAGTATTGTTCATATGCAAATAGTGCTACCTACTCTAAGTAGAAGTCTTCTCTCAACAGCCTATTGTGGAAAAGGGCACAACTCTTGGTGCTTACAGCACCACATAGAACCAACTCGGAGTCTTTTCTCAGGCTGACCTGATTCTCTGTTACAATTCCATTCTTTATCATGTAGCAATCTTATTTAAGTTATGGTGGGGGCTACATGTTATACATGTAACTCTGTAATTTTTGGCACTTCATTTTAAATGGAGGAGAGATACTGAAACAAGTTTGATATTTTTCTCTATTTGAAAATCAGAGATCATTATTATACATGTGACAGAGATGCGTAACTGGAAGAAGCTGAACAGACCAGGTGGAAAGGGCATTAAATGAAGAACTTGGAGAGAATCCATTTCCTTGTTTATTGAATTAGTAAGCTATCCACATGTAATGATTTCAATGTCTCATGACAAATCTGTCCTTTCTGAAAACAGATTTTATTGTTGTCATTCAAGATGAGAAAATTTGTTTTAACATTTTCTTTTTTTTTTTTTTTAGAATCATTTGTATAAGGCCTAATCAATCCCGACAGATATAATTAGCCATTATGGACTAAAAATCATTAGAATCAACATCATGTTTGTGAAATAGCTAAGACAATCACTTGCTAAAAGATCTTGGCACTATTCTCAAATGCTTAAGACTGAAAAGTGATTTGGGTTAAAGCCTTCTATTTCTTGTAAACAATGTAAATGAATGTTTTTAATAAGGAACTCTGAAGGTAAGATTTATGTGCAAAATATATTATGGAATATTTGAGAATTTAACAAACAATTGTTGGAAATGTATGAGAGGATTAATCTGATAAACACTTATTTAAATAGAAGTGGGGAAATATATATATATAATAGAAGTGGACATTGAGATCAACACCAAGTGGTGACAGTCTGTTTCATGTTTGAATGCAATCTTCAGTCCAAATCTGTTGTGTATTGGTTTGACTATATATGTTGATTAATGGTGCATTATTGGTAGAAAGGTCTATTGTATTATCCTAATGCATATTGGGTAGGTTGTAATTGTTATTCTTCATTTTATTGTATAAGATATTGAGTAGGAATAATTGTAGTTCTGAATGCAGAACATTTATTTATATATCCTCTATCTCTGATATTGACCATTCTTACCCATAAATATAGTATACCTTAAAACTACATTTTTATTATATATATATATATATATATATATATATATATATATATGATATATTTATGGAATGAAATGCTCAATATCAGAAATAGAGTGTATGTAAATATAAAAGTAAACATTGAAGTCAACACTCAGAGGCAACAGGCTGTTTCATGCTAGACCCAATTGTCAGGCCATGATTGCATCTAGCAGGAAACAGCCTGTTGCCTGTGAGTGTTGGCTTCAATGTTCACTTATATATATATATATATATATATATATATATAGAGAGAGAGAGAGAGAAAGAGGGAGAGGGAGAGATTAAGGTATAATTAGGTAGGAAATATCCATTCAAACAAATTTGATTAGACAGATGTTTTATTGTATCTTTTCAATTTCTAAATAATTTGTTATGCATTGAGATAGAAATTTTGATAAACTGTCCAAAGTTCATGTTTGTGCTATTGTTGTACTTATGACTGATTCAGTCATTTTCCTGAACCAATGTGGTGTCTGTGTGGTAGGCAAAATTTTGTTACCTATATCCTGGTATTTTTTTAAATAGTTAACGGTGACGTCATAAACAACATAATCTGTATGTATTAACTATATCATATACACTTATTCTGAATTACATATATATATATAAAATATATTAAAACTCCAATTTAATTTATATATATATATATATATATTAAAAATATATTAAAACTCCAATTTAATTTATATATAAAATTCCAAATAAATTAGAGTTTTAATATATATATATATATATATATATATATATATATATATATATGTGTGTGTGTGTGAAATTTGTAAGATATGGATATATATGGCTTTTTAAAATATATATTGAATGATATAAATCTGTCAACTGAATTGTGTATTTATACTTAATCTTAAATTAACAATATTTGCTTAGGCAAATCTCTTATGATTATTAGATGTCAGAAAATTCATTTTTCTGAAAGCCTATAAATTCATACATCACTTGTACTCTCTCTCTCTCTCTCTCATACACACAACTTTCTGAAATATATAATTTGATACAGGATGAGCAAGATTCAGCCAAGAGCTCCATTTTCACCCATTTCTTTATTTTCATTTCCCTACTTTGTGTCTGATTATTTTTGTCCAGGCAAATTTGCTACCTTGCAATCAATATTTGGCAAAGCTAGCATATAGTTATCTTTTTCGTATAATTTTTACTTCAGCCAACAAACTTTGAAGGACTTTTATTTTTTATCACAATTATTCAGTTAGTTTGTTTCTTTGTTAGTGCTGCATCTAAAATAGAAATATGTAAGTGATGTCTTTTTCATGAAATTTTCTGAAAAGAAGATATTTTTAGATAAATAAACTATTAACTTTTAGGGGCAGCTCAATTTTTAAAGCAGAAATTAATGAAAATATTTATATGAAAAATAAAATAGCAACAAAACTTCTGATACTCAATCTATAATCACTCCAGAAGAGTAAAATAAAAGTAGCAGAATTTTAACATTTTTGACTGCATTATTTATTTTCAAATGTGGAAATACATAAGGAAAGTACATAAGAAATTAATTTGCTGTCTCCTAAAATTCAGACTTAAACAACATGAAAAAACAACAGAAAAAGGAGAGACAGGCTGTATCTGAATTGAGTACAAATTACTTGGGTATGTGGGTAATATAACATTACTTACTTACTCACGTTCTGTACACTCCTCCATGGAGTATAGTGCTACAGTCTCATGATGCTAGTGATTTCCATAGTAAGTAGGTTTTGTACAAGATGAAATTGCTAGCTCTATTCCCCAATGTTTTGAAGTTTTCATCTATAATATTTGCATTAATGAGATAGTTACTTCATTAATATCTTCTGTGTATATCATAACTGGCATATGTATTCTACACAAATATAAGCCAGTCTATATGAAATATGGGAACATAAGTTGGATGTTGAAATATTTTATTGTTGGGGTTTCATTCCTTTTAAATGAGCATTATCAAAAATGGAGTAATACCTCAACAAGAAAATAAAAATAAAAAATTTCAACATCCAAATGGTTTTCATATATTTCCTCTTTCTATGCTTCATTCAGCTATTTCATATCAAACATTTATCATAAATCAATCTGTTTTCTTGAGCTGGCAATTCTTTAAGTATTGAGTTATTTTCTTTAATTGTCTTATTAGAAGCATTCTCTTATTTACATGTATATTGAAACATAAAATAGTGCAATGTCTTTTACTTGATAAAAATTAAATGAAAACTCATATGATTATATAACCCAATAAATTGCAAAATTCCAGGGCGATAACTAACTTTAATTAACTATTGCCACAAATAATTTCATTCTAATATAACTGTATCATCAGCAAAGTCTTCATCAGATGATGATCCTGGTTTAAATTACAATTAACATAGGACATCCCAGCAATATTTCACATCAACAGGATTTATTGGTTTTAGGAATGCTAGATATCTGCAGATGAAACTGTTACCTGATTTTGGAGCTTATATATATATATATATATATATATATATAGATATTATTTATTATAATTTTATCATATAGACAAAACCATTTTACTCACTACAAAGAAGTGCAGTTGAAATGCACTGAAACCAAGTTGCATCTTTGTAGTGAGTAAAATGGTTTTGGCTATATGATAAATTTATAATAAATAAATAATTATCGCTCTACTATCGGTATCAAGCCCTCTTTTGGATTAATGCTGTGAATGTTAGAATTTGTATATTACTTTCATTCACATCACATTGGATATATATATAGATAGATAGATAGATAGATAGATAGATAGATAGATAGATAGATACAAACAAGATTCATTATAAAGAACCAACAATGTTTGTTCAATTTTTATTGTATTTTTCTATTTCTCCAATTTTTGGATAAACTGTTGAGTATTGTGCTCAAAGTTGGGAATAAACTTTACGGCAGTTTTTAAGTGACTTCCCTTGAACCATGAAAGCAATGATAATGGCTAGTATAATATATTAATATATATTTTTAACCTTGCATAATCTGACAACTGTTGAATCAGAGCTCAACAAAAATTATTCTATGCATCTAACTTTTCTAGCGCTTTTGAATGAGGTATGAATCATTGAAATCAGACCAGTGAGAGTAGAGGATCTGCTTGGACACACACATGCACACACATACACTGTACTTTATATATAAGATAATATTTTATTTCATCCAAGGGTCTGCACATTCGAGAAAACTTATTAAAGAAAATGTGTCCTCTGGATGTCTTCTAGAGTGTGCAGAATATCTGTCAAGAAAGTGTTAAGTAGAGAAGTAGAGTGACAATATTCGATAAATTAATAAAAGATCAGTTAACTTATCATTCAACCTGCTTCTAAGTTTCATGGAAGTGATGTTCATCAGGAATATGGGGTCAGATAAATCTACTGAATTATTACATATTTGTACCCTACATAAGAAATGAACATAGATATAATTTTAAATTTGTAATATGCTAGAGTGCATAAAGAACAACAAATATATATATATTATGCATTAGCTGTACAATTAATTTTCAGTAGCAAAATATTTTAAATGGAGACTAATATATCAATATAAATATATCAAAGAAGTAAAAAAATATTGGTTGAGAATTAATAACAATTCATTTTGAATTGCAACTGATAGATAAATTAACAAATTTAGAGTAAAGAATTTAGTTAAGTTCTTGGAATCACCTTCTTTGAAAAGATGTTTCCATCTTTTCTACTCCAACAGCTTCTCATCTTGCACTTCCCGGTAGTGCAACTCCCTTCCTCTTATTTGCTTCCCTGATAACTACAATCTTCAACAATTTAATGTCAGTCAGCATGTTCTGATGTCTTGATCTTGAACCTTTATCCTTTCCTCAAACATCCCTCTTACTTTCACTCTCTGTAATCCCTTGCATGTTAGTAACACTTCCACCTTGTTTGGGGTGGATTGCTTAAAAAAAAAAAACAAATAATTGTAAGTCACATTCAATTCCTCACTTTGACAACCTAAAATATATCACTGGCCATTACATTTCCTCAGTTTTAAGAGCTTCTGTTATTTGAGTGATAGTTGCAATAGTGGTGGTTTTAATATAAGACAACAACATATATTTTCTGCAGTAAGACATTTTAATTATTGAAAATGTTATTTGTCACTTCATTATTTCAAGTACATAAAATTTAATATTTATACTTTATAAAAATTGGAAAAAATAATGTTATATAATGGCAAATGGTGCATTTTTTAAATAGAAATATGCAAAAACAACTTTATTATTGCATATTTTAGTTTTCAAATCTTAAAGAAGGGACAACACAACTTGAGGTAAAATTTAAACTAAGATCTTTTTTTTTTATATTTTGCTGTTTATTTTCTAGATGTTTGTAAAATCATCTGTCATGTTTTGAGGATAATGTATATAAAGTATAAAACAATAACAGTATGAAACTGACTTCTTGTTTGATAATATTGATTAGTTACAAGCATATTTTTCAGACCGAGTTTCAATTTTTTGGAAACAAAATCTAATATTATTTTTGGTGTCCTACTTTATATGCATGGAAAATAAATTTGCAAAAGTATCAGAAATATTGACAAATACAGTGCCCAAGAAATGTCTTGTTATCATGAGTATTTCTATAAATGTTTTTAATAAGAATGAATATAGTAAAATGTTTGACAAAAAGCTAGGTTTTAAAATGAATATTTTAAAGCAGGCAAATGTTCCCCACTTGAAAGATTGCTGCAATCATTATGCTTCAACAATTGGTCTTGTACCATTTCTGTTTTTAAATTAACTGTTATTAGTTGTGTATAGGATTGCCTGTCACTGATGCCCAAGTCTTGTTTAAAATTAGGATTTTGAAGGCAGATTTTCAAGAAAAGACAAAATCTCCCCAGTTAAAAGATGAGGTTAACACAATCATTTTATCCTAATTTAGACTTGTGTCATATTGTGTTAAGCATGATAAAGAATATAAGAAAGTTAAAACTTTTCATTTGAGTTTTTCTTCTAAGATTCTTTTAATCATTTCACCCCAAACAAGGGATTGTAGGGAGTGTAAGTGCAAGAGAAGACTTAGAATAGGGAGGACTGATGAAAATAAAAAGAGGATTCAAGAAGACTGAAGATGGTGATTGACATTGCATTTAAATCTTTGAAGACTGATTTATCAGAGAAACAAGTAAACAGAAGGGAGTTCCACAGGTGGGAAGTGCGAGAAAAGAAACTGTTGTAGTTGAAGTGGCTGTTGCATTTAACTATTTCAACAGTAAAAGGGTGGGACCTAGATGCCAATCTTGTAGCATGCTTAAATACAAAATCAGAGCACCAGGGAAAAAAGCTTGTCAGTTGCCATGAAAATATTTGTAGAAAAGACAGAAGGAATGAATGTCATTTCTGTGAGAAGATTAGACATTGCAATGGTAGTCTAAACAAAACAAGATAATTTAAAGAGTTTGTAAAGACAGACTGCTTAAAGAAAACTAGGCAAATCTATTCCTTGAAAAGAGATAAGAAACATTTTTTGAAACAGTTAAAATTGTATCAAAATTCCTGTAAAATATGTAAGAGAACCTTGATTAAACTTCACTTCTTTTGTATATTCAGTCTTTTATCTGTTGTAAGAGAAAAACTTGAAAAGCTGGTAATGTTCATGATATGAAGTTATTTATTTTGAGGGATTTTGCTACCGATGAATTATGATTTGCTTGCTTTGTGATATTTACCCAAGTTCAAAAGTCCATCAGATGAATTTTCATTTGTGGATTCTTCCCATCTTGCCACAGGGTTTACTCTTTAACCTCAACTTAGCCTTAACAAACAAATACCTCTCTTCAAACTTGAGAAGAACATATTTTTAGCTTGTGCTTTTTCAAGTAAAGTTGAGTATTTTTATCACTGTTCTGCTAACACTATTCAAACGATGATTCACCATCAAAATTTACCTTTGTCTCATAGAATACAAGTCATCTTTGTAAAATTGCTCCTGGATAAAATTGATAAGAGATAAAAATCTTTTAATGCAACTTTCTGACCTCAAGTTATTTCCTGAAGAGAAAAGAAAAAGAAGCTCATAAAAATATCTTTATTGCTTTTAATATAGTTGAAAGAAATAATCAGAAAACAGTAATGTATGAAAAGATTAAACAATAAATTCATCTTATAATTGGTAAAACACTTGATCAGTCCTTCCATAAGCAGGGCTTTTAATATATTTCAAGTAATAAATTATCCACAGCCACAAATAGAGAATAAACAAATGAATACATAAATAAAATTCTTTGAGTCTTTTTGATGTAAACAATCCTACAGTAGATGGGTGTGTTGTGTAACAGATATTGGCATGGAAAATGGATTTTAAATCAATTTTTATTATGCATTAAACACCCTGAGGAAACTGAGCTTTTCTGACCTCAGCTATGGGTTAAATTGTGGGGTATAGTTGGCAGACATTCTCAATAGTAATGCACACATAAATTATGGGGATGCTGAAAAATTCTCAATCCTGATGAAGCTGGGATTAGAAATAGGATGTTTTATTTGGTTATAATTTGGGAAGGGTTGCAAGCTCAGAACTTATGTATATGTATCCACTACCCTAACACACACATACAAAGGAATAATTTAAGCAATTTTTCTGGTGTCATTGTTGACAGGAAACATCAATAATGCAAACATACATGTGCTCAAGTAATGTGTGTGTGTGTGTATATATAGATATTTATATTTGACAATTGGAAAAAAAATCATGAAAGTAGATTTGTTTCGAAATATATCTGATAATGTATTTCCCCATTTAAGGCTTCATTGGATCCAAAAGTGAAAATGAAAGAAATGAAATGTGTATTTGGGTATGCTTAAATAATGAAATCTTATTATTTTTTCCCAAGTTAGTGTTGCTCGTGACTAAAAAAAGGTAGAAAATGAGTGACTTTTAAAAAAAGTCTTTGACATACTTTTTTTACTTTCAGTTCAATTGGAAAGATATAATCCTTCAAAATGGGTCGAAAGTAAAGGATTTGTTTTTTTCATCCATGTGTTTTGCATGTCAACAGTAAGTCTTAAAATTAGTAACTGAACTTTTTAAAATCAGAAGTAAAAGTAAAAAATTATGCTAAAGACTTTTTTTAAAAGTCACTCATTTTCTTCCTTTTTTTAGTCACAAGAAACACTAACTTGGGAAAAAATAATAAGATTTCATTATTTAAGCATACACAAATACACATTTCATTTCTTCTTCTGAATCCAATGAAGCCTTAAATGGTGAAATGCATTATCGGATATATTTTGAAACAAATCTACTTTCATGAAAGTTTTTCCAATCATCAAAAATTTAAAAAACCTTGTTGGGTTTATATATTCTAATTTTAAGACATATATATATATATATATATATATATATATATATATATATACACATATACATAAAGTGAACACCCAGAGGCAATAGTATGTTAAATGCAATTGCCAAGCACCCTGACAATTGCATTTAGCACAAAGCAGATTTCAATGTCCACTTCTCTATTCACACACATTCAATCCCTGATATTGAACATTTTAACCCATAAATATAGCATACCTTAAAACTGTATATATATATATATATATGTATATATATATATATATATATATATATGTGTGTGTGTGTGTGTGTATGTTTAGGTAGGAATTTGTCTTTAATCAGGCTTCATTAAAGATGACTGACTTTATCTGAATATGTATATTTTTATATATGTGTATCTATAGAGGTGGGAATTGTTTGTTATTTTCCAAACTCAGTCAGTATGCTGTATGTTGAGTTTAAGTGGTTCTTAATTGTGATATGTTTGGAGAGATGTAATGTGAGTCTTCTTGATAGGCATGTAGTGGTATGTCCAATATAATTATTAATGAATTTAGTTTGATCCAGAACAAAGTTCCTGAAGAAGCATGCAAATTCATAAATAATATTGGTTATAATATATATGTAGTGTATGTATGTATATATATATATATATATATACATACACTACATATATATATATATATATATATATATATATGTGTGTGTGTGTGTGTGTGTGTGTGTGTGTGTGCATATAAATAGATATATACATACATGCATACACTAACATGCACATATGAATGACTGCTGAAAAGTTCTAATCCCAATCATAATAAAAATTAAAAAAAAATCTGACTCTGGTCATTTTGAGAAATTTTGTTAGAATTTACGTATATGAAACTGTCCCAGGCACACACACATTTATATAAATATGCTTGTCCCTGCACACATGCACATGTTTGCCCTATATATATATATATATATATATATATATATATATATATGTATATATATATATATATATATATGCACACATACACACACATGCACAAAGATGTGCCTGAAACACACACAGGAGCCATTTAAGCAATTTTACCACTGCCATTGTCAAAGATAAACATTACAATTGTGAAGAAATAACTTAATAAAACTTTTGGACCAGTTCAACAAATTGTAATCCACCATGATTAATCTAAATGATACAGGTGATAAATAATTTTCCCTTAGCAAAAAAGTTAAAACTTTAATTTGGCTGATTTGAAATTATGACATTTGCTCATTATCATTCATCACAGGTAATGTAGATTTATAATGACTAATCTATCTTTATTACCAAATACAATTGGAAACACAAACAGAAGTATGAGTCCAACACATTTCGTATTTAAATTGATTTTCTGAACCACTTAGAAATAATTTTATACTTATTTTTCATTCAGATTTCATTTCATTTAGTCAGCCTTTCAACTAATGTACTTGTTAATAATATATAAAATAAGGCTCTTTACCTTGTTCTTGGTTCTGTCAGTTAACCAATCACTACAGAGAAATATGAGAGAACTGAACAATTACCATGGGTCATGTTTATGAATTTGAAGGAAAACATACAGAATTCTGTATATTTGCTATTTTTCTTTATTCCAATTTTTTTAATTTTTACTTTCGCTTTCAGAATATCTTACTCTGGAATATTCAGTTTTTGGCAAAGGCTTATGCTGAAAAAAGATCAAAAATAAAAACTGATCTTTTCAAGGCCATACACATATCTACCTGCATATGACCATTATAAGAGAGTGAGAACTTTGTTATAAATGCTTTTCACTAAAGCATATATATATAATTTGAGAAGTGCACATGGAATCTTTTTATCTGGCTTCCAAGTTTGTATGATATGAAAAAGAAAGCATGCAATCTTTTTATCTGGCTTCCAAGTTTGTATGATATGAAAAAGAAAGTCATGTTTGCCACGTTAAATATTCTATTGATGAATAAAATATTGCTTTATGCTGTACTGAACATTTCAGTGAATCATGGAGACAATTATACATATTTTCTTATTTAAAATTTCCTTGATATCTCAAAAGTAATTATATATATATAATGTTGTTGGCTTCAATCTTGTTATGAATGACTGTAAAAACACCCCCCTCCCCAAATTGATAAACAAATCATACAGATGCATGCTGGGATATTGTTTATTTCAAACTTTTTCAATTCTGCTTGTTGGACATTTCTTCCACTTACATTTAATCATGGCTAATTACTCTCTCTCTCTCTCTCTCTATATATATATATATATATATATATATAGTTATAAGATAGATAAATAAAACAGCTAGATATAGGCAAGGGTATACGCATGTGCTGTGTGCATGTGTGGGCAAAGCAAATAAATAATCATCAAATTTATACATGAAGATGATGCGATTTATATCTATCATCAAATATATTTATAACTTAGGCCTACTTAATAAATGGACCAAGCTAATGATTGCATGTAAGCATAAAGTTTGTATATCTTAAAATATTGGAAGCCTGACTGATTCTAATTCCTCTTCCCTACACTCTTATTTTATTTAGATATAGGTGCCATACCCTGTTTACGTTTATTAGGATATAGGTGCCATACCCTGTTTACGTTTATTAGGATATGGTGCCATACCCTGTTTATGTTTGTTAGGATGTAGGTGCCATACCCTGTTTACGTTTATTATACTAAGCTATAACAATGGCCCTAGCATTTTTTTTGCTCTTATATTTAATTCCCCTCAATTTATTTATTACTATCACTTATTTTATTTCCTTATAATTTTTTTCCACTCACATTTCTTATTTCCCCAAATATTTGCTTTTTTTTTCATATTCCCGTATATTATAATTACTTTGCTTATCCTCATTTCCACACTTTATTTCATTTCTTCCCCTATCGTCATTATTTTTTATTTTCATTCATTTTTTACCTCCCTTTAACCCATAACATTATATTGACTTTGCAAAAGCATCACCTTTAATTTTTAATTTTAAATTTTGTATCATTGTTTTTTCCTTATGCTTTTTTCAAATTCTTCTCATCTTTCTAATTTAAAAAAAAATATAACTCACCATCATCGCATTTAACACACTTCTGTGCAATTTTATTTTTGTTCTACATAGCAGTGATACTCCCATAACACTTTTGTTTACTTTTATTAACATACATCTTGTGCCTGATGAACTGGTAATTCAACAAAACTTTAGTCACACACCAAAATGTAGGTGCATGTATATGTACTAATTAACATATATATATATATATATATATATATATATATATATACATGCTTGCATGAGGAGTGACTTAAAAAACCTTCAGCTCATCACATCCAACCTTCTTCAAAATTAGACCAAAATTACATGACCAAATATAACTAAATCCCTTCTTTGTCAGGCCAAGAGGTTTTCAGCAAACTGTCAAGATGCTTCACTATTCTTGTCTAAAGCTTGACAGACTTTTTTGATGGTAACCATTAACAAATCAGCAGTAAAACTAAAGAAGTGAAAGTCATGTTGATTGCCTGATACAAAACCCTGTTAAGTGAAATCCTTAATCAATGCTGAATTGATTAAAAGCCTGTAGTAAAAGTACTAACAGGAATTACAGAAGGGGATTTCCAGCAAGTTTGAAAGTAAGAAGCAGCAAGGATTTTTTTAGAACTTAGACAGAACAGAAATCAGTTTAGAAGTTAATTTTTTAAGAAAATTGCAAGGTCATCTTTGAGTCCACATGCTTTGTGAGGATCAATTTTGGAGATGATAACAGAAACTATGGATGGGGACATATGTGTATCATACAGTAGAGACTTATTTCAATGTGGAAAGTCAGGCAAAGATGCTCCAGATGAGTCAAAAGAATTTACTACTTCATAAACAGGAAAAAATAGTAACTTCAAATTAAGTGAAAAGAGGAGGGATTGAGGAATTATCCTTTTTTAATATATTACTACAGAGCTGCCAGTGGCCATTAGAACCAAAATTTGTGGGAGTCTATGTGTTACTTCATTTTATATATTGGAACATTGTTTAGTGATTAAAATACTTATTTTGGGAAGTTAGTAAAGCTAAGAACCTTTCAGGGTTTCTTATATCTACAAAAGATGGTTTGTAAGTAATGTTGCCTATAGCCTACAATGTGGAGTCACTAAGAGATGAGATAGTTAAATATTTGAACATGTATTCAGTAGTATATAAGATTCTGCTTAAATGTGTTCACAGTGATGGCTTTGAGCAATAATGCTTATTAGTCATGAGCACTACAGCCAAGTTATATATAAAATAATGAGCAGTTACAAACTTTCATAGATCTATGAAAGCAACATAATATTATTTTATGAAAACTGCAGCCACATATCCATAGAATAAAGCTTGTTTGCATCATAACTCTTCAAGGTGATATTGCATTAAAAAAATGGTGAAAACAATGAGTAACCTGAAATTCACAATAATTGCATACACTTTGTACAGCCCTGACTTATCATCTTTCATTGGTTCTTCTTGAACTTGAAAGAAAAATTGAAGCATGAACATTTTATCCGAAAAAATTGTTGTGTCAAATTTTTCATTGTGAGTAGAATGAAGAAATGGATAGAATGTTTTGAAAATTCTGTGACTATATATGATAATAAAGAGGTAAAGAGAGAAATAAATGTACTTCAATTTAAGATCAGTTCAATTATACTATTTGGTTTAAAAGTTGTTTCATAGAATTGGAAAACTTACTTATCAATCAACTCTTGTATTTATATACAAGGACATTTTGGAATATTTTCAAGATAACTCCTAACTTAAAATCAGTATTCTGATGTTTTTCAATTTTTGAGAAGTGGATCAGGCTAAGAACTTTTCATGTATGTGTTTAAATTTGGCCAGAATGTTATGGATAGATTTGGTCAGAATGTTCCTTTTTGAGTATGGATAGATTTGGCCACAACATTCTTTTTTGAGTATGGATAGATTTGGCCACAACGTTTTTTTTTGAGTATGGATAGATTTGGCCACAATGTTCTGAATTGTGTCTGGATGAGATTGTTTATTTTGATGATCATTCTTTGTTGTCTTCAAAATGAGGATATATTTGCTAATTTAAATAATAGTTTTCTATTAACTTTCTTTTAAGTTTTGGATAAATTTCCATTTCATAAATGAGTTCAGGTTTAACCTTCAGATAAACAAACTTCATTATAATCTAATTAATATAAAAATAATTATCTAGCAACAGTTTTTTTTTTCATTTCAGCTAAAATCTATATTTTTCTAATCAGTCATTTAAGTAAATTGAGAATTTCTCCAAATACTCTGATATATTGAGGAACTTCTGAAATGGTATTATTTCAATCTAATAAATATATTGCATATAAAGGGGAAAAATATTGTTATTCCTGTCAAATTAGAGCAGTAATGCTGATGTCAGTTTTATCTTAGAATATTTGGAGTATGGTTGATGACAAAAGACATTTAGATACAGAATATATAGGTGAAAATAGACACTTCTGGGTGCTCCAAAATATGATTGAAGGCATGGGGGGGGAGAGAGAGAGAGAGCCAGCCAGCCATGGTTCAATAGCTTTTATTAAGAGCAGCAATATTTTAGTACCATTCACAAAGTTAGGGACTGATGAAGGGAAAAAGGTTTCTGTCTCTTGAATCAAGATATTGTTGGATTTAGAGTACCAATTGTTGATATGTATCTGACAAAGCAACAAGCAAAGCATAAACAAGGAGTTTTGATGCTTATTATAATAAAGTCATAGACTTGAAAAACACAGACTTAAAAGAAAGCCTAGCTCAATAACTATTCTCCTTGTGAGTTGCCTTTCTTGCTATCATAAAAAAGTGAACGTTTCTATAGCCTTTATTTTCACCTATTAATCGGTTTTATGCTGTGTATTTTATTGTTTCAACTATCTCCTTCTCACCTGTTTGTTTAAACCCCAAGCAAGAATAACCTATGCCACATAACAATATGTTTGTGTTCATAAAAAAGAAAAAAAAAATCAAACCATAATCATCAATCATATTTTTTTTCTTGTCAGATAAATTCTATTATAATAATTGAAAAGTTGTGATTTGCTCTCAGCAGGCTCATCCCTTAGGATGAAAACATTTGCCAATAATTATCAAATTAACAGAACGAGTCTTTTTTGTAGTATTAATAACTTAAAAGAAAAGACTTTTAGTTGGAAGCACAAGCTGAAAATCAGAAAACAATGAGATGTGAACAGTCAAAGAAGTTTTGTATGTTAGAGATGTTCTTTGGAATATGAAATATTGATTTTCATAGATTTGATTTAGCATATTTTAATATACAGCCATAGACTAATTTTAAAGAAGTTTTAATCATCAACACCATCACTTGAGAAGACACCAGAAGTGTTGAAACAAAATGGCTATTTTTGTAGTGATTTTATAACATGTTTATGTTATAATTTTTGAATAAATAATATTTGCTCTACTCTGTATTGAGCACTCTTTTAAGAATAGTGTTTTTGGTTACTGAAATTTTATTCCATCCATACCAATCCTATAGTTGGGTGTATATATATATATATATATATGTATATATATATGACATGATAAAATATAGTTTTAAGTTATGCTATATTTATGGACTAATAGAGTAAAGTGCTCAATATCGGGGATAGATCATATGTAAATGCAATCATCAGCCCTGATGATTGTGTTTAGCATGTAACAGACTGTCACCTCTGAGTGTTGACTTCATTGTACACTTTTATTTATATATATTTTATTTAATAAGACTTTCTATGGTTTAGGCTGTATTGAAATTTAAAATCAATTAGAAAAGTAAGACTAAACAAGCAGAAAATAAAATGAGGATTTTGAATGGCTGAAGAAAGGACCAATCACTACCTTTATAATGGTCATGTGAGTATAGCTATATAATGGCCAAATTCAAAGAGACATCCAATTTTTCTTCCATTACTTTAATCAGGCAGCACAAAACAAACACAAGCCTGGCCAGTGGTATCAAATTATAGAGGAATGGTACCTGTAACCACAAGAGAAATTAATATTACCTAGAGAAGCTAGCTAAGGATGGAAAGGGTTCTCTTTCAACCAAGACTGTTAGATAGAGGAAAAGTTATATGGTTATCATGCTAAGTTCAAAGACACACTGTTTTTTTTTACTTATTTCACTTTTCTTCTATTTGTATATTAAATATATTTAAACAGTATGTGTTTTTGTGTTTCCTTCTCTTCAAAAACTGTTGATAAGTTCATTTGAGCACTCAAGGACTTAGCATATACCCTCCATAAACTTGGTGTTGTATCATTATGTGATATTGTGGATATAATTGCTACAGCTGTTAGATATTAATTTAAACATTTTTAAATTAACATGGATGTCTACTTAAAGTGTTCCCACTAAAATAGTAATAATTAATATTGTCATATTGAATATAGGTGGCAAAAACCACCAATGAACATGTAACAGACATAGAAAATACTCCCAATTATATTTTTCATTAAACTAAGCTATGATGATTATAAAAAAGTACCTAAATTTCTTTTTTTAATATTAATAATTAATATATAAATGTAAATACAAGAGTTAAGATTAGACTTAACCAAATAAACTGACACAAGGACCCTTTGCTTATTGTTATTTATTTAAATAAGTATTATAACTTTTTATTAATTTTGATTAGTATTCCTTTCATATTATTTCTTGTTTATTTTTATAAAAAAATTCCACAGCATTATTTCATATTGTTAGCAAGTTGCATAGATCAGAGATAAAGAGGCTTGTGAGGCTTGAACCAATGTCCTCAGGTCTTTGCCTGTTCTGAGAACCTTTTTGATTTAGCTACAAAGGCTAACTGGTTACAATCATTTGGATCTAGCCATCAAGTTTCATAACAATCCCCGAATGAGAATATGAGAGTTTAAAAAACAAGCAACAAGAAGCAGATAAAAGTAATTGACTTATTTTTAATCATTCCACCCCAAGCAAGGCGATAAAGTCACTATGACACAATGGAATTAATGAGAGTGAAAGATGATGAAACCTAGCTGCCAATTTAATTCTATGTTTAAATTCATGAAGTTGGTGTGCCAAAAAGGAGAGCTTATCAGAACAATTGCCATGAATATATTTATAGAAAATGCACAGGGAAACTATGTTGGTGGTGGAAAAATTATTGATGCAGAGATGCCAGGTCAAGACTGATAACATATTCCACTTTGGATTTTGTCAAGAATTTCAAGAATTATAATACATGAAATCTATTTTGTTTAGAGAAAAATAATGTAGGAAGCCAATGAGAAAAGGAAATAAAATTGATTTCAAACTGCATCTTCTCATTCTCTATTTTTATTCCTTTTTGCATTTTGGCTTTCCTTAAAAATGTGAAGAAGAGAAAAGATTAGTGTCAATTTTGCAGTGAATTTTAAGATGAGCAATGCCAAATTATCTGGCCTGTGATAATAACATAGCTAGTTAGGAAAATATAGATTTTAGTTGTTCACTGACATTTCAGGGTGTCATTAACCAATACTTTTGTCATCCTAAGCCAACATGAAGACATAGCCTGAAAGCAAAAAGGTCAGGGGTAGTATTTAGCCAAAAGAGTCAAATCACAGCCAAGTGTATACCCTCTGGAAAAAGACATACATAAAGAGATCCTTATGATCAAGTAAAGAAAATAGAAAATTTAGCATGAGAGTCTAACAATGTTTGATTGAATTTCAACATCGATTTGAGGGCTTCGAAGAATATTCAGACCTCTAGAGCAAGAGAAACCTACTTAAAGTCACCATGTAAGTAAGACTTAAGTGTTTTTTGACATTGTCAATAAATTGATTGCTAGAAAGAAAAAAAAATTGGGGACCAATAATCCTTATTTGAAATATAGAAAACCCCCCAAAAATACCTCTGGTAAAGGTTCTGCTTCTACAATAAATCAAAATAAATGCATTCAACATTGATTTCCTAAACATTGATTAACAAAAGTGTATGCATGGTTCTTTCTTGATATAAAAATATCTATTCACAATATTTTCATATATATATGTAAATAGATAGATAACTTTACCTATGCCAACACCACAATTATCATAAGATAGTTGTCTCTTTATCTCTGTACATAAGTACTTGTGCATATACAAATAGGTACAGTTAAGATATATATGCAAAATCATTGAGAAGTATGTATATCTATATATCTAGTTATTAATAACAATTTGACCATTCCATGAATTTATATGCATCTATGCATGAGGGTGCTGCAATGTTCTTGGCTTGACCGAAGTTGTCAAATAATATTGCAATAACCAAAAATAATTTTTATTTTTAAAGAGTTTAAACAAAAATTGAGAAACTATGTTCCAAGAATATGGGACTTTATGGTGGATTTGCACATGCATGTCATGGCACCTGGTCACTCGTCTTGGTTGGATCAAGAACTTTTCAGCAATTCCTTAATATCAATCTATCTGTACATCACATACACACACACACACACACACACACACATATATAACAATGAATCATTCATACAAAAAGTAAATTAGTAAAGTTAAAGTAAAGAAAGACATTATACAGCTTATTGTTTTAAAAAACAAGGATCATAAAATTCATCAAGTCATTAGTAGGTCAATGCATCTTTAAAATTTTATTAGTGAAGGGATTCCAGCATTTTATATCATTAGCTTTACTAATTTACTTTTTGTATGAATGATTCATATAAATTGAATTGAGCCACACACACACACACACATATATATATATATATATATATATATATATATATATATATATATAAGCAATATTTCTTCCACTTTGCCTGATCTACAGCTGATATGCTTACAGCCATCACTGAAACTGCCTATCAAGCTCTTCAAAATAACGGGGAAGCTCGTGCCGTGGCCCTAGACATCTCCAAAGCATTTGATAGGGTTTGCCATGCCGGACTTCTTCGCAAGCTCCAGGGTTATGGCATTACGGGTCGATTGTTTGACCTAATACAATCATTCCTGTCAAACCATGAATTGAAGGTCATTCTCAACGGATTCTCCTCCAGTTCCTATCCCACGAACGCAGGTGTTCCTCAAGGCTCCATCCTAGGCCCCACTCTATTCCTTATCTACATAAATGACCTTCCTGATGCCATAAATTCCCAAGTTGGCATCTACATGGAGGACACCACAATTTACTCCTGCCTCAAAAACAAATCTTGTGTCGCTGACAAAACTAACCATGCGTCTCGAAAAGGACCTCCAATCGGTTGTGAACTGGGGCAGGAATCGACTGCTCAACTTTAATGCCTCAAAAACAAAACTGCTCTCTATTAACCACCACAGAGATCCTTCCCTGCCCTCCATTAGAATGTCTGACGCTCAACTTCTCGAGAGCAACTCTCTACAGCTGCTCAGTCTCACGTTGACTGCTGACCTGAGATGGAACAAATACATTGAGTTAATTGCTTCATCCACCGCAAGGAAAGTTGGCTCCCTGTGCCGCGCCAAGAAATTTTTCTCCCCGCAATCGATCCTTCAGATCTACAAATCAACAATTCACCCATGCATGGGGTATTGCTGCCATATATGGTCTGGAGCCCCTTCTGTTTGCCTCGGGGTTCTTGATAAGATCCAGAGGCGGATATGCAATATAACTGGCCTTGTTCTGGCATCTCGTCTACAGTTGTTCTCTCACAGACACACCATCGCCTTTATAAAATTAAAGGGTTTCATAATGATACCAGTAGCATTACAGACGGAGAATAATTGATGCAAAAGGACAAAAAAAAAGGAGAATCTAGGCCTCAGAAGTTTGAAATCTTCTTCTATGTGCTTTCAGGATATGACAATCATGGTTCTCTACACTTTCCTGGCCTTTATAGATTTATCTTTTGGTTATCTCTCCCAATACATGTTCTGCCAGCCATTTACATAAGCTCATTGCTTTCTCCCATCTCTTGTTCCTTCAATATATCCTGTGAGTTTCAAATTCTCCAAGCCTTCTTTACTCATTATGTGTCATATAAATTTCAATTATCTCTTTCTGATTTTAAGTATTTGTCTTTTTGCTTCCATTTTTTTCTAAGTCTTTCTCATTATTCACATGTTCAGTTCATGGTATCCTCAACATCCTTCTGTAGAACCACATTTCTGTTATACCAAGTCTCTTTTTCCTCTATGATGAGATTGTCCAGCATTCACTGATATATACAAGGACCAATATTTCAAAACAGAATTATTTTCTTTGTTTCTAATGAAATTTTTAATACTTTGCTCAGTTTTTAGATGGAATGTTTATTCTTATGCAACTTAGAATTTTGGTGTTGCATTTTTTGACCTCTGTTAAAACACTTCCTAAATATTCAAATTTTTGTACTAGTTTGATTTTAGTGTCTCCACTTTGTAGTTCACATTTTAGGCTTTCCCTTTTACCGACAATCATATATTCTATCTTCATACAATTGATGTTTAGTCCTTCTTCTAATTTTCCTTTACTACATTCTGTAGTAGTTCCTATAGCTTCCTTTCTTTGTCTGCTATCAACACTGTGTCATCTGCATATCTTATGCTGTTAAGATTATAAGCACCAATAATGAATCCTGGGAGGACTTGTTATTCTCTCAAGATAACTTCAATGTAAAAGTTGAATAAATCTGGTTAGAAGACACATCCTTGTTTTATGCCCTTTTCTATTTTTGTATATTTACTGAATTCATTTTCTATTTGTATGTTGGTGGGTTGCTTCCAGTTAAGCTCTGGAATATTCTAATATCTTTCCCAAATAAATCAAACTTACCTATTATTCCAAATAGTTTTTTTGTAATGTACTTTATCAAATACTTTTGCATAATCTATTAAACATAGGTATGCATCCATTTGTAATTACTCTTTCTCTAATGCTGTGTGTATGATTAAAAAACAAGACATTTTGCTTAGCTTTTATTGACTATGAAAAACATTTAAACATGTGAGAATCTTTAACGTACAATGATAATAAGGTATTAATGAAAACTGGATATAAGAATGAGAATATAAACAATAACAGTATTGCAAAGTGCAAGTAAGATAAAGATTGGAAAAGGAGTGAAACAAGGTGATATTGTTTCAGCTAAACTATTTACAGCAGACTTTGAAAGCATTTTCTGGGAAAAGGAATGAGAAAAAAGATAAAAATGAACATAATTGTGGAATACCATTTATAATTTATTGATAACATTTTAATCATGTCAAAATTATTGACTGACTCCTAAGATATGCCACCACTTCTATGTGCTGTTTCCCTTTAGGATGTGTATGATCATGGTTCTCCTCAACTTCCTATTCTTCATAGCTCTTAGCAATATTTGTCTTTTTAGTATTACACTCACCTTAAGTATATGTCAGGTGTATATACATTTAACTGTAAAATAAAAAAATAATAAAAACTGATCTTTTCAAGGTCATATACTTATGTATCTGCACATGACCATTATTAATGAAATTGTTTTTTTTATTATCTGTGAATTGCCAGACATTCTTGGATAACACAGTGGTTTCTTTTTGCCTTTTCTATGATTTGTAATTCGGAATTTTTATTCTCTTAGACTAGTTGTCATCAAAAACTAGCTACTAAACCCATAGCTTGGAAGAGATGAAATGGTTTCCTTTGCATTTGTGATCAAGGAAATGAAACAAACAAGCTTGAAATTTGAATTATTACACAGATTGTTTCAATACATCATCTCATAAATAGGAAAATGTCTTAGGTTTTGTAATTAGAACTTAAAATTGCAAAGATCTCAGCAGACAAGAGAAATAAACCATTACTTAAAATACAGACTTTTCTCCTTTGAATATTTCATAAAATATAACAGTAATCCAGTATCATAAATGGACGTTGGCTGTAATAAATGCTACAATTATATTTCCTTAGATTTTCAGATACAACAAAACTATCTTAATACACATCTGAACATATCATGAAATAAGAATATTCTGTTCATATTTGGGAAAAAAGGAAAAGAATTATTTTCAAGACATGCCTAATTTGCAAATCAAAAATTGAATGCTGTAATTACATTTGTACAAAATCACCCGAGATGTAATTTTATTTATTGGAAAGAAGGAAGCATTTATAAATTGTTGCTGCTTTTTGTCCTTGACAACAACACAACTTCCTTTGTCATACTTCGTAACATGTTGATTAGCATTACTTTCAGTCTGAAAGGGAGAAATCAAGAGCTAACAAAATATAACAAGGCTTTCAAGTAACACAATTTAATGTAATTATCTGTGATAAAGTTTTTTTGTGTAAATTACAAACATCAAAATGCCTGATATCACAGTTCAGGAAAAGAGAATTTTCTATCGTTTCACAGTGCAGTCAATTCTTTGTTGGCTAATAATCAGTGGTTAAATGATGTATAAAGATATTTTGAAAATATTGATTTTTAATACTATTTACTTTTAACACTGAATTTATTGTAAATTTTACCAGTTTGAAGGTAACTGAGATTTAAATTCCATTTCTGAGTTATCTACACAATTTAATTACTATATATTCTATATATTTTGATAGGATTATATTCAGACAATATTGTAGAGTAATTTTTAGTAATAAACATCTATTTTTGTTTATTTGCATGGAAACTGAATGCAATAAAATATCCACATCTATATTGTATTTGGAAAGGATGAACTATCACACACCGATTTTTTTAAATTAAATTTACACCAAGGCAGTAGAGTTACTAAGACTTAGGTGGTTACTGGATGTGAAAGAATTAGAAAATAGAAACATTACTAAAGACTGAGAATAATAGAATAGTAACTAGAAAGACAGTAGCTAATGATTGACATTGCATTTAAATTTTTGAAGATTAAAGTTAACTCAGAAGCATGGAGCTGGAAGAGAGTTCCACAAGCAAGAAATGTGAGAAAATAAACTGTTAGCATAAAATTTATGTTTACATCGAACAAATTCAACTGTAAACTGATGAGACCTAATTTCTCATCTAGTACTGCACTTAAATTCATAAAGTTTAGGTACCATAGCAAAGAGCTTATTCTAACAATTACAATATAGGAAAATTTGTTAAATGTGTTGCGAATAAGGATAGGATAAATTAGTAAAATATTTAGAATTATCTGATATTTTAATAATATATTATTTTTATTAATTTTATCGCAGTTCATAGTCAGTATATTTTTCAGCTTTCAAATGATGAGAATTTTGGTCTAGTTTTCTACCAAGTTGCATCTATTCCTGCAATTTAAACTGAAGAATATTTTGGCCAAAAAACAAAACAAAACAATAACAAAGAAGATACTTGTAATCTTCACTGTTTGTTTTCTCCCAAGAGGATACTTTAGATATCTCAGCAATCTACAAGGGTCAGCCTTTATTTTTCCTATATATTCTCATAATATGCACTTCTTGTTTTCTTCCTGTAAACCTCATTTAGTAACCTTCTACAATGAGTGGCTTTTTTTGTTTTATCTCAGAACCTCAAACAAAGTAAAAATTTGTAAAAAATACCTTTTCATTAGAAACAAAGAAAAGAGTACTGAACTGTTTTGGGATATTAGTCTTGGAATACTGAACAATCTCTTCACAGATGAAGAAAAGACTTGGAGCAACTGAAATGTGGTTCTACAGAAGGATACTGAGAATACTATGAATTGAACATGTGAATAACAATGGAATTTTAGGGGAAAAAGAAAACAGAAAGTACACTTATACTTAGAATCAGAAATTGAAATTTCTATGGCACAGAAAGCTTGAAGAATTTGAGACTCAAAGGGCACATTGAAACCAAGATGGACAGAGGAAAGCAGCAAATAATCTATCTAATGAGCTTAGTTGACAGAACTTAAATCTTAAGAAAGATATGATCACCCATGTTCTGAAAGGATACGGCATATAGAAGAATGTCTTGATCACAGTAAGCCATAGTGCTATGATCAAAAAGGCTATGTTAATAATATATGTTATCCATGTAAGGAAAGGTAATCTTGCTACATGATTTAAGTATATGTCAGGCTTGTATAACTTTAATTATAATAGCATCATGAGCAATGAACTAGATGCAGAGTTTCGTAGAATCAAGAGCAGCAATAGGGATCATAGAAAAGCAGATATTGTTTGGGTCCTTCCACCCTACTTTACTTTGCAGTTGTAACATAATCAGAAGAGTTAAAATAAGATAATTACATCTCTAGTTTAATTGTCATTCTCTATTCATCCATTATTTCAACTAACATCAGACTTCCTAATCAAAACAAAAAGCTGTAATTTTCTCACATCATTGTATGTGACAAAGAAGAACCTCAATTCAACAGCTTATGTCACAACTGAGATAAAGTTAGATAAGAGAAGTTTTCAAATCTAAGTAATTATTCTGAAACCTGCAGTAAGCAATAAAAAATAATCATTATGAAGATTGTAAAGTATATTTGATCTTCTACTTGTCTTTCTAGTCTATTTAAATGCTGATATCATTCTGAGACACAGTCTGATCAGAGAATATAAAAGACTGAAGGACATAATCTGTCCCACTTCTTTAAGAGGAATAACCTTTTTTGTAGAACATTACTTGACACAAGGAATATACACTTTCACCATAGGGATCACACTTCAACTTTATAACTAAGGAGTTGTTCAACAGAAAAACAGGAATATCATATTTCATATATTTCCAAAAAGTTTTTTTCTACTGATAGTATTGAGATTCAACATTATATATATATATATATATATATATATATATATATATATATATATATATATAAATTGTTATATTGAGTGTTTGGTTGTGAGAGAAATGAATAAATGGATTAGAATTTGAACAACATTTATTGTTAATATACACAGTGTCAAACAAATATTGCAAAATAAGTGAAATGTTCGTTTCTATTGTCTTGTCTGGATGGAGATCTGGTATAAGAGAAAAGTCAGGAGTTGACCTGTTTTTTGTGCTGGCCTGGCTGCAGTCACAAGATGTGGTTGGTGTATGTGTTGGTGTTGTCCCGGTGTTGTTAGCAAAATTACAAATCTGACTATCATGATACAAGAATGTGAGCATGAGTAGTGGGGAGAAGTCATGAATCTGACTTTGGTAATGCTGAGGTGATAGCGGTGAATTTCTTAGGTGTTGTTCTGGTGCATTTAGCAGAGCTACAGATCTGACTATGGTGATACGCGTGTGTGAGTGGCAGTAGTCAGGAGTAGTCATGAATTTGATTTTTTAATGCAGATGATGCGAGCATTAACTGTTGAGGGAACTCATTAATCTGACTATTGATGCTGGTTATACCAAGGTGGTGGCAGTGGGTTGCTAAGGTGTTTTAATGCTGAAGCCGGACAGCCAAAGTGACCATTCAGTCCTGAGAGTGGCAATGGTTGGTGAGAGGAGAAGTCATGGTAAGAGGTGATGATGGTAGGAGTGGCAGCAGTAGTTACCTGTGTGATGGCCAGTAGCCTGTTGACCCTCCACAGACTTGGTCATTCTCATTTTAAGCAGGTTTGGTAGCCCCCAGGGGCATCTCTTTTTCCAGTGAGAATGTTTGCAATTGGCCACTGCCAGTGCTTGCTTCATTGACGGGATGTGATGCATGGAGCCTATGCACAGAAAACAACCTTTTTATTTTGTTCTCTGCCATCATGGCATTCACATCCGGCCAGCATGGAGAATGAATCAGAAAGAGATCTAATTGCAATAGGGTGTAGCAAATTTGCATTATTCATTAGGTAAAAAAATGCTTAATACATAAGCATATTTTCTGTCTGAATTTTGGGGATGATGAGTTTCTATTTGTATTTGGACTAATATCTCCATCTTTGCTGTTATTATCACAACATTTTGGGTATTGTACATGCCGGTCTTCACAGTGGCTGTGATGTTGTGATGATATTAGTGCATATGTAAATAGGCATATGTATCATGTCTAATACTACTAAGTTATAGGATGTAATTTTAGCCATTGACACAAAGGTGTGGAATTTATACCATTACTATAAATAGGCAAATAACTGTCACTGTTTTAACTCAAATTAGAACTCTTATTTAACCTTCTCTTCCCAATTTCATAAAATTTTATATTTAAATGCATCTTTCATAGATAACCTTAGAGATCTCTTAATAAATGAAGAGATTTAATAAAAGATCCTCACTATAAAATATTATTTTCTGTGTTACATGCAATTGCAGTTTACAAAATAAAAGGAGGATACAGCAGAACAAAAGATACAAACATCCAAAAAAATCAACATTTCCATTTCCAATTGTCATGAACTTTGAGAACAATTCCACAACATATTCAGTATACATATGACCTATTCAGTATTATTCATTCAGAAAACAATTCCTTATATACCAACATACTGCAGGAAATTTTCACCTCAAAAAATATATACTTTGTGGAAACAGTCATTTTTCAGAACTGAAAAGTTCTTCTTTTCAATAGGAATTTTTTGCTTTTCGGTTTTGAGTAAAAAAGAAAGATAAATGAGAAAATTATTTTAAAAACTTGAAAGTAACATTTTCAGGAAAATAATCCAATATAGAAAATGGTGTCTTTCTCTTGAATGAATTTAAGTTATGCTGTCTAAGCACCCTGTTATAATTGATGATTACTCACTAAGCTTCATGGTTTGACATCCTATTCACTTGTAGGTCAGTGCTGAACCAGATAATAAGAAGGTTCACATTGTTTCACTATCAAAATGACACCTCTGGCATGATCAAAGAACAATGAGAAGATGTGATTCAATCATGATTTACCAAAAAAAAAAAAAAAAGTATATAACACTTAACTTACACTGCCTTTGTTATGTGTGCCTACTGCTGTTTTATGACATTTTGTACAGATCTGTTCACTTGTCAATTCAATGGAAATTCAGTCCCTCTTAGACTATTATATTTTTAGTGCTTTCTCTTCCTATCTGAAATTTGAATCTATCATATTGTTTTCACTATGTGTTTTATCATTTTATAATTTATTCTGAGATCACTTCCTTGGAATAGAATCTATTTGATATCTGGAGGACTGAGTTTATGATATTAATTTATCCTAATTTGGCTAAACATTAATATCAATTATTCATTCCAAGAATTAAACATGTGTAATTTATTATTCTGTCTTGAACAATAGTTTCTGAATTAGAACAAACTAACCAAAACAGAAATATTTTTTTTATTTTTTTTTACACTTATATTATTAAAAGTGTCTAAGATAAATATGAATCCCAAATTATTTCTTTAGAGCATGATGGGTAATTTAAAACATTCCTTGATCTCTCAATTCTGGTGTTATTAGGTAAAGTTTTCAGAATTATAATGTATCAAAAAGTATAGAATCTTTAAATTTAAGAATGCTTTTCTCTAAACTTTTATTATAGAGTATTGCTGCCATATATGGGCAGGATCTTACTCGCTTTCACTTTTCAGTCTCAACAGAGTTCAAAAGTGTCCATGTCCTAAATTATTTTCAACCCTATAATACCTTTTCCACAGACAAACATTGCAATCAACTCACTGCTCTATTGCTATTTCCATGGAAACTGTTCAAACAGCATTCCTAAGTTCTACCAGTTTAAACCTGCATGGCTAAAACCTGCCCTGCTACATATACTGTAGTGAACCAACCTCATCCCTTCATATTCCATTGATGAGATCTATGTTCCACTTCAGCAGCTTCTTCAGACAAACTGCTGCTTTGTGGAAATGACTCCCAAGAGGATGCTTCTCCAAGCACTAAATTACCTACAGAAATGTGGTTTGACAGAAGGATGCTGAGAATATCATGTACCAAACATGTTAGTAACTACAAAGTTTTTAGAAAAAAAGAAAACAAAAAAGACACTTATACATAACATCAAGAAGAGAGACTTGAAATTTTTAGGGCACATAATGAAGAAAGAGGGCTTGACAAATTTAATACTTACAGGACAGATGGAGGAGCAGAGGAAAAACCTACCTAGTGAGCTTGCATGGCAGAACGGGGTTTAGGAGAAATGACAAAATTTATTAAGAGTGACAAAAGATAGGAAATTGTGGAGAGCCATGATTGTCAATGTTCTGAAGGGACTTGGCACATAGAAGAAGAATGCTTCACCATTTGCAAACTTTTCAAATTTAAGAATTAACAGAAGAATGATGAGAGTATATTGATCCTTTGATCCGGCAATAAATATATGAACTCTTTTTCCATAAAACACTTTAGACTAATTTATCAACTCTTCATATAAAAAACTATGCATTTCCTTTTTTTATTTAGAAACATAATCTTGTATGTCTAGCTTGCTTTTCTTCTTTGAGTTTGACTAAGAAAAAAGGATAAAATTATTCAGTTCTTTAATATTCTTTTTATATATACTTATATATAAGATATTGTTTGAAGTCTATCCTCTACTTAGATAGTGACACAACAACATCAAAGTCTGACAAATCATGATAAAACAAGAGAATTTTTAATTGGAAATACCAAAATGTCTTTGCAATATACTTGGCTACTTTCAAATCTTATATTATTCTTACACTTTTATAATACAAAGAAATTAGATCAGCAAGGAATTGACTCAAAATCTTCAATATAAGTCAGAATATGTAACATATTTTAGAAATCAGAAAGGGATAGCTGAAGTTTTGGGGACATAGTGAGGGAAGAAGTCTTAGAGAATTTAACACTCACAAGGCACACTGAAGACAAGAGAAGCAGGGGAAAGTAGTACTACTTGGCAATTTGGAAAAAATGGTTAGAAGAAGCACCATAAAGACAAATAAGAGACATAAAAGAGTAAATATTACTGAAAGCAATAAAAGGCAGGAAGCTGTGGAGAACCTTGATCATTCAAATCATGAAAGGGCATGGTTCCAATTGAGAGAAAGAGAGAGATTTAACATATTTTATGAAAATAATAAGAAAACGTCATCCTAATTTTTATCTCTTTCACCAAGAAACTGTTAGAAAATTTTTTCTGGAGATTATGCAATTCTGAAATATGATTTTATAATTATGCTATGAATTGTTTGAACTAGTATCTTCTTTCTTGTTTTTACCAGAATGTCTTCACCAAAATATAGTAATTTTAATTTGGATGCATCTCAGAACAGTACAATCTTAACCTTGTCAAATCAAGAGTCAGTTATTATCTATCTTCATTATATACACTTCCTATCACCACCCGTTTCATTCAGACAACACACCTAATTCATCATTACCATTTTAACAGTCCAATCTACCTTAAGTGCCTCTCGAGCCATGTATTGGCTGAATTCTAATATTTAAAAACGGATGAAAATACCGATCAAAAGAAGATTTGGAATAATAACTATAAAAATTAATGAAAAATATTTACATTGATCAAATATCACAATCATATTGTAATCTGAAATGCCATGTCTCTTAAGGATACAGGCAAATAGGTCTTGTCACAGATTCCTTTTCTTATTATCTGTGAATAGTTATGCTTTTATAGCAAAGATAGAGGATTGATTTCCAATTGCCTTCTCTATGGTTTGGAATTCAGAGCAATCCTTCTCTTTGACTGACTACTGCATAAGGCTAGAGATCACAGTCTACACTACTATTTAACCTATAGGTCAAGGGAAAAAAGGGAGATTCCTGTTATTTTAGAATAAAAGTGGACGTTGTGTTCACTTTTATGCAAGAATTTAAAATCTGCACACTGATTTCACTTTTAGTACTGATAACAATTATTCAACACCCACAACCAAAATATTATATACTTTTGTAAATAGATAGAGCATTCACATAGAAGATTATGCAGATATGAGCCTTCCATATCAATAATTTTCTTGTGTTTTTATTTATTTAAAAAAAATGATTATTTTTCTCTACTTTCTCTTCAAGTATCTTAAATTTTGTAGAATTTCTAGGATTTACAAATAGGCAATAATTTAGAATATCCAGATTCATTGCAAAATGCATCTTTTTGAATGATAAAATAAATAAAATATTAACAAAAGTCTTTCAAAATGTATTTCAGCTATGAGCCAATCAGTCAGCAGGCCACGTATAGATTTTATGTTGAAAGATATTAAGCTCAGACTATTATCGGAAAAAAAGAAAAGAAAAAATGTCTGGTTGCTGTAAGGGGAAATTCTGGTTCAGGAGAAAAAAAAAAGTCTAAGCAAATAAGTAGAATAAGAGAAAGCTATCTACTTTTTCATTTGGAGATAATCTTAATTCTTACCTGCCTTATCAGTATTACATATTAATATAATGCTTCCAGATAATTCCTTATTTTATTTTTCATTGCATTAGTGTGAATCTGCATGATTCTAATACAATATATTGAATTTAATATAATCATCTAAGTTCTCTATTTTCACATATATAGCTTTGCAGTATAATATTGAACTGAGGGTTTAATAAATTGTACCTTATATCAAAAAAGTAAATAAGTTTAAAACTGGCAAAATGTCACTCTTAAGCTATAGACAATATTGTACTTATGGCCAAATCATGTTGAAACACTGGTTCTTGTATCATCACCAAAGGTGCATCTGCTTGAGAATGCCATGTGCTTTAAGCATAGATGTGTGGCTGGTGTCATGGATAACAACTTGGAATTGAAAAACAGAGTTCCACTTCCATACAGGTTTCATTATATTCACTTATTTGAAAATACCTTTGGGAAAGGTATGATTCCACCTCCTCTTCCCCCAGCTATGGGTTAATTAGTTGTACTTATATTAACAAATCATTATTATCTTCAAATATTTCTTACAATCTAAAAACATTTTCTGGCTTTAAATAACCTACAATAAGGTTGATAAGCTGTAAAAAAACAAATCAAAAGATATAGACAATATCCTAATGAATAATTCAGTAATAAAGAATTTATCAGATGACCATTAAAAAGTAGATGCCTTCAACATTTTTTTGAGCTTTAAAGAGTTAAACTCGGTATAGAAAATCAAAGAATATTTTTGCATGATGAAATTTATTATTTATTAGAAGCGAACCTTCAGAAGAGGATAGTTACAGTAATAAGGAGTGAAATCAACATGGCAGTCCAAATGGTGACTGTGATGGCTTTTTCTACTAAATGAAATGCCAGAATCAGTAGCCTATGGAATATGTATTTTTAAACAAAGGCTAAACTAATAAAGAGATCTAGAAATCCTATATGGTTTTATTATTGGTGGATATAACCATAGCAACACAAGATACACAAATGACACTGTGTTGATTTCAAACTCAAATATAAAACTGAAAAATTATTAGACAAGGTAGTGGATGAAAGCAAAATGTAAGGATTAACAATTAATTATAAAATAGCAAAATACATGATTGTTGCAAAAGAGACAGACTAAGTTTTTGTTGATGTCTAAGTCAAGCCAGTTCAAAAATCTTTCTAGTTAGTGTAGTAATGTGAAGTCACATAAGAATAATGAATGTTGACTTTCAGAAACTAAGCAAAGTATTAAAAAAAAAAGAAAAATCATTGCAAAAGAAAATAGTGCTTAACTACTATGCAATATCTAATCTTCTGTATGGTAAGAAATTTTGGGTATCAAGGATGTTTTTGGGAGAATAGGAACTACAAGGAAACTGTGGCCAAAAATCCAAAAGAAACAGCTGAAATTTTTTGGACACATCATGAGAAATCTGCACTTGGAGAATTTAATACTCACATACTGAAGGCAATAAAAACAAGAGTAAACAAGTAAGTTATTTGATGAGTGTGAGTAAATGGATAGCAGAACAAGAACAAAGAGTGATAGTAAAGAGACAGGAGTTAATTAGAGTAGCAAAAGGTTAGAAGTTCTGAAGTTCATTTATATCATGAAAAGATATGGCATAAAAAGGTTATTGAATATAATGCTCAAGAATGAATGAAGACACTTTCAATTTGAAATAAGATTCACCTCCTAAAGAATGGTCAATAAGTACCATTATGACAAACTGAGGACTTGTTTAGATTCTAATGAACTTCAGACATATTAGTTGCTTGCATTAAAGTTTAACACATATAATGATACTATATGAATACAACTAAAATTTTGGGAACGAATTGTAATGAAAATTTATCATCCAAACTACTAATAATACGGGGTAGTTAAGAATAAAACATACCTTAATCATTGTTTGACAATGTACACAGTGGATTAAAGGAAAAATGTTTTCCTCCATGACAATGCAAGGCTGCATACAAGAATAATGTAGAAAGAATTTTGGAACTTGGTTGGTCTGTTCTAACCCACCTGCTATATTCACCTGACCTTGCCCCAACCAGTTATTACCTTTTTTGATTGTTGCAAAATGCTTTGATAGGAGAAAAATTTTTCTAATGGAAACCAGATTCAAGAGTCTGTTGAAAACTGTTTCACAGCAAAACCTGAAGAATTGTACTCAAACGAGCTGCTTGATAAGTCATTATAAACATGGGGAATATATAATTGAAAAACAAATGTAATTGTAATTTACTTTTTGAAGAATAAAGTTGATAAAAAAGAAAGGAAATTGTTCATGATTCCATCTAATATGTTACAGACTTGAGTACACTAGAATCTCTGAATAAATTGAAAAGAGAAAATTAAAAACATTTTGGTTTTAAATACAGGATATTTCTTTAAAAAGAATAAGCATCAAAATTATTCAGTGTCCATTCCTTAAAATATGCAGCAAAGTCATTTTCCTAATGAATAATTTAAGACCTTTTCTCCCTACAAACACACACACACATTATATATATATATATATATATATATATATATATATATATAAACAGAAGTTTGACACCATAGAACCTATATATAAAGTGGAAAAGGCAGGAAAGCATTCTTCTTTAATGATCCTTTTCAACCAACAATTTGTCAGAAGAATATGTTGGTAAATATTAGGTTGGTGCAAAAATAATGACGTAATAATGTCATTTTTTGACGTATTTTTTAACGTCAAAAAACGACATTATTACGTCATTATTTTTGCACCAACCTAATATTAAGCAGTCTTTTAGTAGGTATGTGAGTGATTTTTCCCATTTTGTACAGACTAGGAATCCTTTAAATTTTTGTCTGTATATTTTTCTTGCCCCTTGTTTTTATTAATAAATTTGTATTTTAATTACAGTTGATTTTTTTCTTCTCTTTATATTTTTTTGCAGTGCAAATTGTTATTCTTAACATTTAGCAATGTATTCTTCTGATAAAGTGTTGGCTGAAAAGGATCCTAAAAGAAGAATGCTTTCCTGCACACACACACACACACATATATATATATATATAGTTTTAAGGTGTGCTATATCAATGGGATAAAATGCTCAATATCAGAGATAGAGCTTATGTAAATATAATTATAAGTGACCATTGAAGTCAACACTCAGAAGCGACAGATTGCGTCTAGCATGAAACAGGCTGTCACCTCTGAGTGTTGACTTCAATGTTCACTTTTATATATATATATATGTATATGTATATATATATATATATATATATATATATATATGTGTGTGTGTGTGTATACATATATATATATATATATATGTGTGTGTGTGTGTGTGTGTGTATATATATATATATATATATATATATATATATGTGTGTGTGTGTGTGTGTGTGTGTGTGTGTATATATATATATATATATATATATATATATATATATATGTGTGTGTGTGTGTGTGTGTGTGTGTGTGTGTGTGTGTATATATATATATGAGGGGATCCCAAGACATGTACACTTTATTAATAGCTGCTATAGTTATAACCTGAAAATTTATTAAACACTTACATAATAATGTCAGGCATCAACTAATATATCTGTTGTAATTGTGTAATAATTCCCAGACTAGAAAAATATACCCACAAAATATGTACATATAGTTTACCAACTATAACTTTGTAATGATCTTTTATCTGAATATTTTGAACATTATATGTATCATATAAACACCAATGACTTTTCAATCTTGAATTTATTTTAATATTTATTCTTTATTTTGAAAATATTTAATTAAATTTCAGATAATAGCCATTGCTTCTATTAAGAAAGTATAGACAATTGGTGAATATGTTGATATGAAATAGAAAATATATGCAAGCAAATTTATACACAAACACAGTGTTCCCAACATTAAATGCATAGATATTTTGTTAATAGCAACTTTAATTATTGAAGAAACACTTTCAGAATAAAGAATTCTATAATATATATCAATGAAGGCATCTCTTGTAATTGTGTGAATTGACTGAAAAAATAAATAGAAAGTGTATCAGTTAATAGCTTTAACATAATTTGTTATGAAGATTTTATGCACTTTGATATAAACATAAATCTATGTACTGTGTCCCTTCAACATGTGACCAATCTCTCTACAACTTGCTATCCTTTGTAGCTCTTAGTAAGGTTTGTCTTTTTAACACACCTGTTCTGCCAACTATTTGTATGAGCTTTTTATATAGGTTATTTGTTGTTCACCTCAGGGCCTTTTGCCTTTAGTATGTCTCAGCACCATATTTCTTCATTATGTATCAGAAAAATTTCAACTATTTCTTTTTGATTTTAAGTATGATTTTGTGTTTCCGTTTTTCTTAAAACTTTCTCATTACTCATATGTTCAGTCCATATGGTTCTCAGCTTATTTTTGTAGAACCACATTTCTGTTGTCACAAGTAATCACTTCATCTGTGAGGAGATTGTCCAGCATTCACTGCCATAGAGAAGGAATGATATTACACAACAGTTCAGCAATCTTTACTCGGCTTCTAACAAAATTTTTCAGTTTCTTAATACTTTTATTAATTTGACCCCACCTTAAGTACATAAAGAATATAAATGTGGTATTTTTATTTTTTCAATTTAAATTTCTCTCAAGCCAGCCAAATATTTTGACCAATATCAAATCTGGATTTTTTTTTAACTAATGTTTACCCTTTGCAAGAGCCACTCAAGTTAGTGTGTTACTGAAGTAGGTTGCTGCATGAACAAAAACAATAAAAGATGCAGTTTATGAGGATATGTGGAATGATAAAAGTTAACTTGAGACTTGAAGAAGCTGGTACTGTATTGTATGGGAAAGCATTCACCTGGGAGTTGGTTCCACAAAGTATTGGTTTGTGGGAAGAAACTGTTCCAGTCAAACTTACTTCCTACTAATGGAATATGAAGAAAATGAAGGTTGTTTGTCTCAATGTACAGAGTGTGATGGGTCTCAGCTGGGAGTGTTAGGGCTGATGGAACTCACAAAAGTAGCTCATCAGAATATTTTCCATAGAAATAGCAATAAATAGAAAATTGGAAAGGGGCTGTAAGGTTGAAACACTTACAAGGTTGTGCAGATACCTCTGGACTCTATCAAGACTAGAAAATGAAGACTGGGAGCTCCAACTCAGATGTAGCAACAGTACTCCATTTTTGGCTGTTCTTACTCTTGAAAATGTAGAAAATATCAAGTCATGTAGTTACTGGAACAATACAAGAAACCAAACACTTTTCCATCATCTTCACTGATGGATCGCATATATGAATATATACAAGTTCCATTTTAGGTTTGGGGTGAGTGTAAATCCCTATAGGCATTCAAGGTCAGGGGCCTACTTGAGAGAACAACCATTTATTGGGATAAGCAAAACTTCAGGGTCTACTTTGTGTTAATGGAATGTTACTAGTTTGGTTTTTGAGCTATTGAATGTGATCAGTTTTTTTTCCATTAAGTTGTTAGTGATAAATCAAAGAAGAGATTGTATTTACATATATATATGAGGGTAAGTGTAAAATTATCTGCACTTTTGCCATAACACATCTTTAGACAAGAGTGTGGATAATTTTTAACTTTCCCTCATATATACAACTATTAACTCAAGAACACTCAAGGTATGAATGAATCGATCTTAGGGTTTGAAAAAATTTATTTTGGAATTTTCCATTTTATTCTTTAAAACAAACTGGTGATAATAATATTATTTTAATATTATGAGGGTGTGCTGAAAAGTTCATGGCCTTAACCACTTCCCAATGCATAATTTTGTCAGTGTACCTGGAAAGAGTGTTCTTTTACATTACAGTGTCAGGATATTTGCATTTTTTTTTTGTTTTTTTTTTAATTTATTTCCAATCACTGACCAAGCCATGTGAACAGAAAGTTTGGAATTTTCAAGTGTTGAACTGTCGATTAACATGAAATTTCTATTCCTGCAGATGGAAACTCGAAAGAAAATAAATGAGTTTATGATGTAAACACTAGGTAACAAGTGCTTGTCATATTCAACTCTGAAGTGGTGTGCCAACTTTCAGCATGGAAATTTTGAAATCCAAGATGCTGCACAGTCTGAGAGGTTTTCAATGGTGTGAACTCTTGAAATTCTTTATCATGTTCATGATCTAATTTTGGCTGATCAACAAATCTTTAACAAATTGATATGACACTAGACATATGCGAGGAAAGTGTTGAACTTATAATTCATAAACTGTTAGGTATTTAGTAGCTGTCAGACAAGTCAGTGCCAAAATATTTGAATGCCTACAAGGCCACAATTGTGAGACCTCCAATGAGGATTGATTCCCGACACAATAATGGTTAACCAGGTCATTCTGTCTTCAAAAAGGATAAACTGTTAATCTAGAAAACTAATTGCTGTGGCATTCAAGGGTGATTGCCAAGGTGAGATATTATAGAAAGGTGTTCTCTTTTTGCAGGACAATGCGCCTGGTCTGACAAGATGATACATAATTTTAAAAAATTGGGGTTTGAGTATATAGAACATCCATCCTTTTCATCAGCTCTTACTAAATATTAAAAGGACTTTGAGATGTTGGAAATCATTTGAATGATTCAGAGCTGTATTTCAATAATAAAAAAAAAAACTGTTTTTTTTTTTTTGTTAAGTGAGGGCTTAAAGAAATTGTTCTACCAAGTGTATTGAAGTGTGAAGATGTTATGTAGAATACCAGGTATGCTTCATGGCTCTAAATCATTTCCTTCTGAATCAGGCTAAATGCCATTCAGCACTCCTCATTACCAACATGTTTAACTTGTAGGTAATAAAAATTAAGAAGCAACAGGGTTAAACTGATTTATATGGATTTAGAATTATTGTTTTTATCAGAAAATCAAAAAAAGTCTTCTGATAATAATAGTATCCCAGTTTTATCATATTGATTTGCTAGAAGTGCTAAGAATTCTTCCTCAACATTAATTACATGCACTCATAAAGCCCTCAAAATACCTTTGATTATATTTATATATATGCAATATAGCAACAATTCTAAGTAGAAGCTTATGTAGCTTTATTTAACTAATTTGAGCTATAGCACTTAAAATGTTTATTTTATTATAGTGGATGGTTACAAGTGAGAAGGGAAATTGCTTTTTTTACAATATGCATAATTTATTTTGCAATAATACAATACAGTAAAGCTTTTTCTGACTTTTTAAATAAGATCTTGGATATAAGTTCAAGTTAAACATATTAGATGTTACACCTATTTTTGAATATATTCAAACTTTTTCTCTAAACAAACGAGGAACATGTTTTATGTTTTTTCTTTGTATTAATTTTAATATTTGTGCATTTATATTGAATTGCATCTGAAGCAGTTGCACTTTAGCAAACACTAAAATATCTAATTATATCAGTTATTACCAAACTCTCTTTTCTGGGCTGCATTTTTGGAATGAAAATTTGCTCATGCCTCACCAAATTTTATGTGATGAAAGTACATTTATAAATAAGCAAACAGAGAAAAGGTTAAAGGGAGATAACTGTGGAATTGAAGTCAGAACATTATCATTGAAAACTCTCTCCTCCAATTTGAGGAGCCTAGTTACTTTACTCTTAATACTTGATATAATGCAAAAATATTACAATGATAAAATCAGTCAATAATTACTTAAAACTATTTATACTGGGACTCATAAATGCAATTACAAGTAATTCACAATAATATTTTAAATTTTGAAATCATATTTGGCATATGAATTTTTTAAAACTGTTTCTAAATCTTTGATTGTCTTTCAAGCATCCCACCCGACTTGTTATCCTCTTCTTCCATACCTATGAGGCATGACACACCATTTGGCAACCACTGGGTTATACTGACATTAAAATATCTGCTTATACTGATATACTGCTAAATCATTATATACACTATTTACATGCAGACTAGTGTCCCCCATCTTTGTTGTTATCACCTTTGCACTATCCTGGAACTGACTGATGTCTTGATTGATTAGCCTAGTGGAACTAGCTTTAGGTCTCTAGATTTGGATAGGAATGTCAGGTGGTCTGATATCCATGCCAATTTTTGATGGAGTTTTTCTGATTACTTCCGTTGATGTATCATACCAAGTCTGTATTGATTCAATAATTTCTTTTTGAATTTCTGGGATGAGAAGTTATCATTATTTATATTATTTACGTTACATGTGGACTATCATGCATGTAAATAGTGTAAATAATCATAACTCTAAATCCCAGGAATTCAGGCAGAAAATACCAAATGTTCTCACAGATTGTAAATTTATATGCATTATATCTTTTTCCTTACTGAAAAGAAACAAATTAATTTTAATATGTAAAAATATATTTTAAAAACTTTTACATTATAAAGTTGCTATTAAAGTATATCAGAAAAGTATTTTCCATTTACATTTTGTGTCATATTTTGTAGCAGTAGTGAATATTTTGCTCAGTAAATCTTTTTACTAATGGAAAGAGCAGTTTTTGAAATAAGAGAATTAAGTGTTTAGTTTGTTTTTTTGTTTTGTTTTAAAATGCTCTGAAAAAATCCTTTCCAGTTGTTATGCATGAATTTATATATGTAAATATACCTTGAGTGATTGATATGGAGAGAAATTTTTCTTTCTCATAAATCCTTCTACCTTCAACTGGATTTTGCATGATAGATGAGAAGAGAGAAGGGAAAAATATATCTATGTGTTATTGTTAAAATCTACAGCTCTCAAGATATTTTAACATTTTAAGGCCAGAAGTGCCTAAATGCATATGAAAGTTTCACACATATACACTCCAGGAGAGCTTGAATGCCCTGCAATTGAATAGCATTGTATTTCAATACACACCTTTCACATAATCAATTGGAAGCACTGGAAATCTACAACTTTGTAAAAGTTGTAGATTTCAAAACTCATATCTCATAATCAGTAATATTAATCATACTAAATGTATTATTTTTGAAAGAGAAATTAATTTACTTTCATATAAATAATACTTATAATACTTGTAATTGTTTTTTGTTTTTTTAGATATATTGATATAATTGAGCTAATATATTCAGCATTTAAGTAAAATCTCTTAAGGGTTGATATGATTAAAGTCTGTTTCATGAAATGAACCCACCTAAATATTTCAGTCATGATTTTCCACAAGATTGTCAATCCATCACAAAAGATGCTGGAAAAATGGTTAGTTCCCTCTATTTCTCCAGCAAGTACCTGACTCCTCCTGCTGCTATGACTATTTTTACAAGAGCCAGATCAGGCTGAAAACAGATTACTCCAGCCATATCTGGGATGAAGTTGAAGTTTCCAGTCTTGATAGAGTCCAAAAGTTCAATCCTTGTGGGTGATGAATTGTTTTACAACTTACAACTCCTTTCTCACAGACATTGCAAAACCCTCACTATATTGCTATTTTCATGAAAATGTTCTGATGAGATACATTCCTTAGTCAAGTCAACTCTAACTCATCCTGCTAAGAACCGCTATGCCACATACATTGTAGTGAGACACACTCATTCTCTTTATATTCCATTAGTAAGGAGTAAGTTCTAGTCAGATAGCTTTTTCCCCAAGAACTGTTGCTTTCATTCACAACCACTACAATCTTAATCTCTTCAAATCTAGAGTAGTTGTTCTTGGGAAGAAGGTCTTGGAATGAAACTCCCTTCTTACCAATGGAATGAAAAAAAGAATGAGGAGGATTCAAACCTGTATACATGGCAAGATCAAGTAGAAAGCCAAAATTTTGTTAATATGTGTTTGCTGCTTCTAATAATACAGTAAATAATAATAATAAGGGATACTGAAACTTTATTATTCTAACTTAAAAAATTATTAAGTGTTGTAGCATACCTACGGATGATAATGGGTATGCCCCAATTCCCTTAAATACAGTAGTAAATACTGTATGTTGGTATGCAGTTGGAGATTCACAGTGAAATTCACTTGACTCACTTCTAGCAGTTGACTACTTCTATGCACCATTGATGAATCTTATATGTTGTTTGTGTCCTAAGTATTTTCATTTGTTACCAATCATCATGTGATTATTTTGTTCAGTAACATTCCCTAGGTTACACCATTAAGGCTATTTATTTGATAAACCTTTTTTAAAATTAAAATCTGTATAAAGGTAGATTTAGAAAAATATGTATTCTTTACTTATTCGTTAGGCACAAGGCCACAAGTTACTTACAATACATGGTATTTGTATGTGGTTACCTATCTACATACTGTTCATCATTGCTTAACTTTGCTGAGCATATGAAGCAAAACTTTATAAGCTGTCTGCTAAATATACTTGATCATATATGGCATCCAACTGTCAGTTGTATAAAACTATTTTCTCAGATTAAGAATTTAAAGTAGCTTTGAGCAAATGAGGCCTGTAGGTCTTAGAGGGGACTATTCTTCATCAGATCTGAGAAACTGGCACGACAGAATCACAAAGAACTTTACCAAATAACAAAAAAACAAATAAGTTGAAGACTTCCAACTGTGGCAACAACTAAAATGGAGAGTACACTTAAATTGAAGAGAAAATAATGACATAATCAAGATGCTGACATTTCACACTAAAAAAAACAAAAGTTTAGGAAGGAAGTCCCAACCAATATTAAAAAAATGAATACCTATTTGGTGGTCTTGAGAAACCTATTTTCATGAAAAACTGTTCTGAGCAAAAGTTTTTATAAATTTTAACAAAAAGCAAAACTGCCAATCATCTCTATATAAGAAAATGGTTTATTTCACTTTCAACATTTCTTGAAAGGTAATGATAATCATTAGCTTTCAAGAAATGTTCTAAAAACTTCTTTTAAGAAAACCTTTCATTCATGTTACAAATCTGTTACTGTCTCTGTCTCATAATGTTGAGTGACAAAGATAACATTATGTGTAAATTTCTGCTGAAAGTAAGACTGAATCAGTAACTGAGGATATTAACAAAATTTGAGACCAGCTTGACTCTATCCTGCAAGAAATTACTGAATTAGGTTAATAGATTAAAAAGAAAACAGTTACTTCTCAAGTTCATAATTAATTAAAATAAAGCTTTAAAATCTTCAGTAACCTGTTTTTAAAAAAACAGGTTACTGAAGATTTTCATTATAATTTTTCTGGGTTCTTGCTTTTATGAGCTATATTTCAGGATGTTGAAGATTATAGTTCTCCACAATTTCCTGTCCTTTGTAGCACTTAATAAATTTCTTTTATTATTGTGTTTTTCATTGTCTATAAGAAGAAAATAATTCCACCAAGAACAAAATTCATTTTGTTATCCTTTCGTTCATAACTAAATACCATCTTTTATGTGCTGTATCCCTTCAGGATGTGGACAATCATGGCTCGCTACAACTTCCTGCTCTTTGTAGCTCTTATTAAGGTTTGTTTTTTTACTCTCTTTCTCTCTCTCTCCTAATTCCTCTTCTGCCAACGATTTATTCAAGCTTGCTGCTTTCCTTTGTTCTTCTTACATTCAATATGTTCTATGAGTGTTAAGTTCTCCAACCCTCATTCCTCATTATATGTTCTAGAGATTTCACTTGTTTTCTGATCCTATAAGTATCATGTTTTCATTTTCCCTAAAACTTTGTCATTGCTTGTATGTTCAGTCAATGGTATTCTTAGAATCTTTCTATAAAATCACTTTTCTGTTGCCTCAAGACACTTCTTCATCTGTGAGGTGATTGTCTAGCATTCACTTTCATATAGGTGGAGAGAAGTATATAAAAATGACAAAATCCTCTAACACCCTTACTATTCTTCTATTCCAAATTAATGTCACTAATATAAATGTATGTTTGTGTCTATACTTGTAATAAAATAAAAAAAAAACTAAACAGGTCTGTTATTTGCAGTTCATGAGACAATATAAAAGTTGATTTGTAATTATAATTTTTTCTTCAAATTGTGTTAGCACCTGCTAAATGTTGTCTGTGTCTCTTCTGAAATTCTTTCAAACAATGTGCTGACATAATTGCTAACATGGTTGTGTTTTTGTGATTATAGCAAAGGAACAAGATCTTTTCATGCACATACTCAGCTATTTTAGTGGCACAGCAATCGACAGGTGGCTCACCAGGTCAGTATTTCATTCATTGAAAGTAGGGAAAATTTGATTTCATCTTAAAGCAAAGAGTTTTCCCAAGTGTATTCAAAACCAGTTAAAACTCATGATTTTTAATGGAGATTTTCATGGCAGGCAAACTGGCCTTTCACACTTGGAATATTGGTTTAGCACAATTTCCTGTTTTGTTCTATTCAATTTTGTATTGGAATAAAATGAACTTTGTAAATATGTCTGTCTGTCTTTCTCTCTCTCTCTCTATATATATATATATATATATATATATATATATATATTTCTAAAGAATTAATGGATTTTATTTTTTTTAATCTGACATATTTTATTACTTCAAATGTTATTTTTAGTTGAGACCCATAACTGAATAGGCACTCCATTTATTTTAAACCATATTTATTTCATCTTTATCCAATATGCAAGCCATTAGACAAAATAAAATATTGTTTAAAATAAACTAAGTATCTACTACTTATCAGTGACTACCATATATACTTGAGTATAGTGCAAGTTTTTATGATTGTTTTTTTATGCAAAAATAGGGGGTCACACTATACACAAGTAATTTTTTAAAGAGGTTAAAAATCCTGCATTTTCAGTGACCTGTTGAACTATACAGAGGTAATTTTTTCCTTGAGGGATTAAAATCTATGCAAAAAATTTAGGGGTCACACTATATATGAAGTTGGCTTATCCACAAGTATATATGTTACACTGGGTCCCTAAAAGGCTTTTCTGATAAGGAGATTAGCTAGGCACCCAGCAGGATTGAAAACAAGACAAGGCAAAAGGCAGACAGACCTTCCTCTAAGGTCAAAAGCCAGCTAACTCAATGGGATAGTCTGAGAGCCAGTGTGATGATGGCATGACATTGTTGGATGGAAGGCTTCATAGATGAGGGCAAAGGATTCTCCCTGAGGGAATTAACAATGATTCATTCATGACTAAAGTCATGAAGCTGGAGGACATTGGCTTTGGTTTGATTTTGACAGTGATAAATCTGCTATATTTACTAGTCCTAGATATGCGACACATGAATGAATACCTCTCTTGCTTTTGTATATGTTGGAGGTGGGGAGGGGACTGGTTGTGCTCAGCTACACTGCAACCCTATGACCACAACTGGTCATGGGATTGCTGATGGTGATAGGAGTAAATATTGGTAAATATTTTTTCTTTCACTGCTCATTGAAACCCAAAGTAACAGGAACAGAAATTCCTTCCTGGCACTCATCTATCAATGGAACAGCATGTAATGAGGATCTGTTTCATGCCTTTTTAGAAGCATCAGTATCAAAGTAATAATAATAATAAAGATAATAATCAGAAATTATTAAGTGATGTAAATTAATGTAGCCCTAATTCAATGCTAAATACTTATTAAAATTGCAAAAACCATTTAAAATAGTTTCACATTTTTTATTATTAACAAATCAATACCTGCTAAAAGTGCAATGAAAATTTTGCCACTAGCATCATCTAAAACTATAAGTACTAAAACACTAAAAGACTTCATGTTCAGAAAACTCTTAATTTATATGAAGAGACCAAGATTATTTTTACATGATCTTAAATATGTAGAAAGATTATTGAATTATCTTCACAGATTTTAGTTGAATGATGAAAAAATCCTATTATCTCCTTTGTCATAAATCATATACAAAATCTATATTTGATTTCTTTGAGTTTTTTTATTTCAATGAAGACAGACCAAAACTATTTTCATACTTCTCCACATATCTTATATTGAAAAAAAAACATCATTTTAATAGTATATAAATCATAGTGAACATTTAAAACATTTCCTAATTAGAAATAGCTATAACAGTAGTCATTATATGAGATGTTATGGCCTATATTCATATCTTCCTTTTACTGTATATTTAAAATTGGAGTGCCAGTTTCAAAATTGAACTCAGTATCTCTCCAGAGTAATTGGCAGAAATGCCCAACAAACACAACTGGCAAGGTTTGCAATAAATAATAATGAAAGAAAGAAAAGAATAGGGTAAAAGTAATACTAAGAAAACAATATATGTGAGACAAAAGTCGGCAAAGTCATAGTAATTACAAAAAAAATTCACAAACTAAGAATGGTATTAACAGACATAAGGGATGCAGACAAGTGATAGCAGTGTTCTGACTTCAAGACAAGAAAAAACAGAAATATGGTGGATGAGACTGAGAAGTGGTATATCTTATTGAACTAGAAAGAAAACCCAGCATGTATCTATACAGTTTGTCTAGCAGTTTGTGGAGGGGTATGTTTGCACAATCATTCCTATAGGATTGGAACCAGCAGTATCCCAAACATGAACAAGTTTTCCCCACTTTCTAGGGTCAAAATTCTGGTGACCCAAACTGAGTTAAAATGGTTTGAACTCTGTGGAGATGGAATTCTGACATTAATGAATTTTTTTGTCTAAGTTTTGATCTAATACTGAAATGGCTCACATCAGTTGTGACAGTAGAGATGTTACAAACCTTCCTCTCTCAAATTCCTTTGTATTTTCTAATTTCAGCAGAGAAACAAATTACTACACAGAGAGAATGAGTAACTGGCTGACATATGACAATGTTTTCTTTATCTTCCTCTAAGGAACAATGCATACTATGTCACCCTATAACAAAGTGAGCAAAAATAGAAACCTGAAGAAAATTGTCTATCATTGGTTCAATCTGTGTTGGTCTGTTTACTGAGGAATTACCGATAGACTAAGAGAATCCAGAGATGAGGCACAAAACAATAATTGTAAAGACAAGCTGACCTCAAGTATTCAATCTTACATTTGCAAAGTATTTTCAGTTCTCTCTATGATGTAATCAGTTCATTTGAATCTTTTAATAGCTAAGTAAAAAAATATCTCTTGCTGTTATTTTAGGAAACTGAATCTTTTACAATTTAAAACAGGGAAAGATGTAGATGATATTAAATTGTGGAAACCAACAACTTAGGATTCTATTTTTTTTTCCTTACCCCATTTATATGTGCAGTAATTTGGCACTTGTAGTTCTAAACATGGAACATCTAGTTCCTACATGGATAAGTTTTGTATATGGAAAGATATGGAAAGCAGTACAGTCATTGATTTATACAATCTTGAAATCATTAAATAGACTAACAGAAAATCGTACATGTGTTTCCGTTTAGTCAAGATGATAGTACAAATAATATTGCTAGATTACAGAATATTATTTAGCATAAAGATCAATGTGCAAATATTCTAAAACAAGAGATTGATCAATAGAAATAAGATTCCATATTAATACACTTTTATCTCCAGAGTACTCCCACATGCATACTGTCATACAGATGGCAAATACTATCATGTGACATACTATTTCCCAACTCTTACATCAGTTGGTGCAATGCAGCAATAGTTACAGGTGGGTTACATGAATGAGTTAGGTGTAGTCCTATCATATCCCATACATGTTCAACAAGAGACAAGTCTGGCAACTGTGCCAGTTAAGAAATTTATATTACAGAGCATGTTGAATAGGATGGGCATTGTGTTGGTAGGCATTATCCTGCTGGAATAGTATCTTGTCTTCCTGTTGCAATATTGGTAATAGAATAGGTTGAAAAATATTCCGGATAGTTCAATGTTCTCTCCAGAAAACAGCTAAAGTAAACTCATGGCATCTCACAGCATAATGGGTTTGAGAGTCATGAGCAAATATGTGTTGGAAGATATTACCATATTCCTACTGCAAGTAAACAAATTCTGATGACTGGTACATGTGCTCTGATCTGTGCTTTGGACACTGTGTGGTCAGACATTTCTAAGCTACAATGGGTTGGTTTTGGCAAGTCTTTGTACCATGTGGTTATCCAGTCCATGTTCAATAGGTAGAAGAATATTCATTTGACCATTGTGGAAGCACAGAATCATCACTGATGTGTCACATTCAATATGCACAGCAATTCTCTGAAATAATCACCTGGATCTTCATCAACAGTTGACAATCAAACTCATTTCATTGAATAAAAGCAACATGTGTACATCTTTATGATAAGACTTAAACTGCTCTTTTTCACCACACTGAATGTTATTCTAGCATATCTCACTGCAGTGGAATTCATACATATGATCTATCACTAAAGATTCTGGAAACATTTTTGATTCCCTGTACTGCTCTAGTAAGTCCCTGAATTCTGCTATCCTCCAACTTTACAAGAGCCACATCAGATTAGAATCTAAAAGTGTCTTGGGGACATTGTAAATAACAAATTAATTTTCCCTCTACAACCCCTTTCTCAAAGATAAAATATCACAAGCCTTTTGCTGTTTTAACATGGAAATTTTTCAGATGAACTATATTCTTTAGTTCCATCAGTTCCAACCTTAATGTACAAAAGCCACCATGATGCACACATTAAAGTGAACCACCCTCATTCCTTTCAGATTTGATTGGTGGGATGTAAGTTCCAACTGAGCAGCTTCTTCTCAAGAACAAGTGCTTTATGGAACTAACTCCTAAGAGGATCCTTTCTTAATTGCTACTATCAAGTCTAGGATTAACCATTATCTTCTACACATATCCCCATAGACTTTGCCTCTTACACTGTAACCTTCTACCTCGAGTGGCTCTTGGGCCTTGTACAGGCTAAACATCATTGTAAAAAAAAATGATACAGATGGTTCACTGGTATAAGTTATACTATATCACAAGATGGCTGAAAATTTTGAAAATTTGATTTGAATATCTACTACTTCCTAGCATAGATATACTTTATCCAAATCAAAATTGAAATTTTCTTTCAGGGTTTTGTAATTTTATTTTCCACCAGTCTATTTTGAACAATTTTGAAATAAGGAAAATAAAATTAAATTATAATTTCAAATAAGATAAAAAATACATTTGTTTTTTTAGGGAGACTTGCACAAAAAAAAAACAAACAAAAAAAAAACCCGACAAGACATTTACAAAAATGGTGAAATCATTTCAGTTATTTCTGGCTGAAGATGCAATTTTAGTATTGTTCATATGTGAAAAAAAAAAAAATATGGTGGTTATATTTTAAGATGATATATCTTGATGATTTGGTCACTTTTATAAAGAGTGAAACTTTAGCTTAGTAAATGGCAACATTAAATGCAGTGATATTCCTGGTCATTAATATATTGGAAATGGGTTTTGTAATTAGTAGATAAAAGTAAACAGTATTTGGATTTCTGCAACAAGCATATATATAAGTAAATTTAAATATTCACTTGTTTAATCTATCTTATTTAATTTTAATATTTTTATTTATATTAGTATTAATTCTCCATATCTTGATATTGAGACTATAATTTCAAAGACTGCTTGCCTTAATAATATTATTTTCTAGAAAGATTTAAAAGGCATTTGATAGCATTTGGCATATTAGTCATCTTCAAAAATGAAAAGTGATGGTAATTCTGGACAAATTTATGAACTGGTTCAGTCTTTATCAAATTGCAGAATGAAATTCATCTTGAATGGCTACTCTTCTAGATCTTTTTGCATTAATGCTGATGTTTTCCTGGGCTCTATCCTTGGACCTACATTTTTCCTAATTAACAATAGATAGTAGATCATCAGTCCTAAACTTGGCATCTATGCTAATGACACAACTATTTATTCCTGTCTTAACAGTAAATCTGATTGGTGCAAATTGGCAGCTGCTGACCTACAATTTGTTGTTAACTGGGCCAAGGAATGGCTTGTTAATTTTAACACCTCCAAATGGAAACTGTTCTATTTTAATTGACTGAGAGAACACTTTTTGCCTTCCATCAGTATGGCTGATATTAACCTCCTAGAGAGTGACACATTGTACCTTCTCTGATTAATATTTCTCACTGACATAAACTGGAAACATTTTTCTCATGAGAATCTATCTTACATATTTATATGTCTAACATTCAACCTTGCTTTTACTACTGCTTCCACATCTGATCTAGTGTTCCTGCCATATATTCTCAAAGAATCTTTGAATATTTTATTGGCCCTGACCAACCAACTCACCTTCAGTCACTTTCCCACCCCTATAACACAACTTACTTGTGTCTTTTTTATAAATATTTTCATCGTAATTGTTCTGATTAACTTTCCTCCATGGTACATAGACTTTATGAATTTAAGTGCAGTAAAATTTGCCCTAAACTTAAACATTTGTGTTCAGAAACTTCTAAAATGATTAAATACACTTCTGGGGATAATTTAATGAATGAAGCCCAAATAAAATGCTGGTAACAATAATTCAAATTCTACAGACTAGACGGAGAATATGTCTACATTATGAAAGACATTAAAAACAAAAGATCATAAAATGTTTACAATATGTAATTAAAGGAAAGTATCTAGTCATTTTGAATACTTTAACTGTTTAACTATCTTTTCACATCTCAGGTATGGTTTTGTCAAAACATTGCATCACTCAGCACTGCGAGCTTTACTGAAGTTCAGATTTTGAACATTTGGATTTCTGTTTCTTTGCTAAAGTTAAAGCTACTAATAATGACAGGCAATATTAGATAGAGAAGATTAAGAATAATGTGATAAAAAAGCTGATGGCAATACAAAAAGGGGACTTTGTTTAGCACTGGGAAATAAAATGTTACATAATTATATTACCATAATTATTTCTGTATGCTATACATGCATGTACAATATGCACCTCTAAATCTGGGCTTAAAAATTCTATCTAAAAGCATGTATTGTGTATAATATACACTAAATTTAAAAAAAATTGTAACCTAAAATTTAGTGTATATTCAGCTTTTTATCCAGATTGTACCAACTAGAAATAAGAATTCATATAGTTTACATTTTGTTTTGAAACACAAAATTTAAATGCCCTTGACTTCCTTTTTAAGTTAAAAATACTTGATGAGGACACTGAAGATGACAAATACATTTACGATGCTGACAACAAAGATAAACATGTCATGATGACTGCTATCAACATGGACAACAGTGAAACAGATTAGAATGTACTTAAAATCTATGCGAATGATTTTGTCATTTTTGGTTATTGATTTCAATTCCTTCTCTAACATTATTTTGAACTATCAATATAATTCTACTTTCGGTCATACTGGCCAGAATATAGTTAGAAAATAGTAAATATACACCCTGTATATTTTAGGTTGGAAGAAATATATATATATATATATATATATATATATATATATACACCCTGTATTTTTTAGGTTGTAACAAAGTGCACATTATACACAAATAATTTTATATATATATAAGGTGTAAAATAATTACTTACTATTATAGTTTTAATAATTCAGCTCATCAGGCAGCAAATGTTTAAGAACAATTTTACATTATAATCTTAAACATCTATATTTACAAAAATCTATCATATATATATATATATATATATATATATATATATATAGTTTTAAGTTGCTATATTTATTTTAAAAGATATCAGATATTTACATATGTTCTATCAGTAACTGATTTGTGTTGACCTCAGTGTCCACTTACCCTGAGTGAGCACTATGGAGAAAGGGAATTTTAATGACCGCTGCTCCTGCTTAAGGCATAGCTCTACATTAAAATTGATCACTCTCACTGCAGGTCTAGTATTTATATAAGTCATGTATATAATACATTAAAAGATTGCCTTCCTCTGTCATGGCATCGATAGCTTAGGAGTAGAGTCTCTGACTGATGCCAAATTGTTTGAATTTCGACTCTTAAAGCAATAGGATGTTTAGCCACACTGATGAGCTGTGATTCAGTGAAACAGTCTGTCTGTGGATGATACACATGCACACACACATATATGTGTGTGCGTGTATATATATATATATATATATATATATATATATATATCTCATTTTTATAAGAAATTCAAAATTATTCTCCCTCAGTTCTGAGAACATATCTTGGTTATAAGAATGAGCACATTGCTGGTATTTTTAACAAATGTTCAGCTAACACTGAAACATTTGTACTCACTCACCTATTGTATATACCGCTTATATATAAACCACAGTAATTATGCACATATATTTGCACTCAGAAATAACTACCTAGAAACAATGACCAGAATCTCATGACCAAGCAAACAAAATATAACACTAGCAAGGGAAAGACCAAGTCAAATTAAAAAGAGTGAATAATGCAATTATTTTAAATTTATTGAGCTTCCTTTTTTGTTGTTATAACTTTTTATTAGTATATGTTACAGTTTGCTTGTTTTTTTTTTTCTGCATACACTTGAACACATATTGCAGAAAACCAGCAAGGGAAATGAAGAGGTAAAGGGTCAAAGTTCACAAAGATGGGTTCATCTTTCAATGTCAGACAACTTGACAGCTTGATCCTCATTAAAGATTTATAAGGACCTAAATATTGTCACTTCATAAGTATTGGCATATTTGTAATAGTTACAAATTGATCACCAACACAACTTGACACAGGATTATGCACACTTAGTATAAATATGACCTGTACATTCTCTGAAGAATGTTTTATTATTTTCTTTGCTTTTCAAAATACAAACTTAATTTCAAGCCTATAAAAATACATTTAAAATTCATGAGAACAAAAAATAAACTACGTTTTATTGCCTTTAATAGTTAAATCAATTATTGTAATTTTTAGAGAAATGAATGCTATATGAAAAGGATATTTTTTGAAATAAAAAAAACGATCTGGAGATTTTCACTTGAGTTAGCAAATTATGTTTTGATGCTTTTCATAAAAATAAGGATGTTGAAAATGCTGATATTTAAATTTACCCATCAGTTAAATTGAACAAAATATGTCATTTTTTTTACATGTAATAACACTTTATTAATTTTTAACAGCAAATGAAAAAAAAAATTGAGATTGCAGCAGTTATTAGTGCAAAAAATAATATTAGCAGGATGAGTTCAAATTTCAGCTGTGTTCACATCAAATGACCTTGAGAAAGGCATGAGTAAGATTTCTGCTTCTATGCATGGTTAACTAGTAGGGCAAACCAGGCTTTTTAACCATAGTAAGATATCCAATATAAATTCATTTTCTGGATTTAAAACCAGACTGAAGAGAAATGAAAAGCATCAGGTTATTTTGTTCAAAATAAAACTGTTGGTACTGCATCTACTTTATATGGATTATAGGACTTAAAATATTATTACTAATATGAAATTAACCATGTCAGCAGTTTAAAATACAACTAATTTAGGAATAACATGACATTTTGGGCTTTTTCATATGGAGACTGTGTGATCAGATATTCTTGATAACTTTGAAAATAAACCCACTCTATTATCATAAAAATTAATTTCTAGGAATATATAAGTAAAAATATTTTTTTAATGAACATAGAAATAGTCATCATCAAAAGCGTTGTCCCAAACAGAACAAAAATTTATCTTAATTAAATACTGCGGTTACCTCATCTGATAAGGAGTTTAATTATCTTCATTCTTTAATGAATAGAGGATTTTGTAATTGATAGTGACTTGGAGTGAGAAGTCAGAGCAGAGTTCATATTCCAGTTGTCTTGTTACATTCCCTTACACACAAATAATCTTGGGAAAGGTATGAATCCTCCAGCTATGGATTAAAAAGTAGGGCAGACTTCAGCCTTAGGTGGCAGCCACTCTAGAACTAGAGTCCAATTTATTTATTGTAGAATTAGAATTTTTCAAGAGTTCAATTCATTTACTGTAGAGATAGAATATTTAAACAGTGAAATTCTTTTACTATTTACACCAGACTGTTATATGCACCAACCTTCTTCAAGTGATGTATGTTGGAATTTTGAACCAACCTCTTTATTTAGTCCACAGTTGTAGATTGTTTTAATTTTTATAATTCCATGTGCCATGCCTTTCTTTTTTTTAGATATATTTGTTTCAGTTAATTAACTCAACTCTCCAGGTTTTTGATCATTCTGTTGTAGCCAGTCATTGAACACACAACTCTGTGCTTCAAGTCACTTTTTGGATTACTCAGCCTGAGAGTTAACTTACTAAAGGGAATTGACTGAAACTGAGATATCCCCAAAAAAATGCATGGCATGTGGAATTAGAGCAGTCTACCCCCATGGATTAAATATAGGCTTTGGTATGAAATTGCACCGTATATCACCTGAAGAAGGCCAGAGTGTACACCAGTTGAAACGTCATGAATATGGGAATAAATATGAGGACAACAGGCCAAATAATGTAAATGGTGAAAATAGTTACAATACCTTAACTCATAAATATAGACAGATATTAAATTATTTCAGTTTTAATATTTAAATATACAATTAAATTCATTTAGTATTCAGATAGAATCATTCAAAAGTTAAATTGTTGTTTTTTTTTTCCAGTGGATGAAATATTTGAATATTTCACTATAGCTACACTATTTGCAGCAAATATTTAGTAAGTAAAAGACTAAAACTTTTAGTTGCTTTGGTTTAGTAATTAGATATTTATCTATTTTTTTTTAATTTATTGCAAGGAAATCAAGAATAAACAAAAATATTTTCATCCTAATATTTCATGACTTTCTATAAAAATGTCAATCACTCATTAATCACATTTATTCCTTCAAGTAAGTTAATTTGCATTTTATGTGCTCATTTTTTTAACTATTTTTTGTCACAAGTCTAAAGAGATTTAACCCAATGTACGCATATCGACTGGTAATCATATGCAGCTTTTGGGGTAAATGATTGGTTCCTTTTTCTATATATCTTACAAAAGAGAAGTTTCTAAGAAAAGATGCACTTTTGTTGCTATTAATACATTGAAATAGTGAGAATTAATTCTCTTCCAAAAGAGTTAGGTCTTCTTGACCCAATCTCTGATAATACAGAGGTTGCAGCATGAAGATAATGTATTTCAGCTAATGTCAAAGTAACCTGTAGTATAAAAACTAATACATACTCTTTACATTTCAATGTTCTGCTAGGAAACAGTGTACATTTTAATCAATATTTTTGGTAGCTTTTCTCTAATGGAGAACATCTTTTTTTTACTCATTCCATATTTTAGTTCTTTAGAAAAATTAAAAAAAAAATGATTCTATTTAACTTTCTTTTAAGTCTCCATAAAAATGTTAACGTCTCTCCTACTTGGTTAACTTGCATGTATAAGTCTTGTGATCAGGCAATTTTTGAAATTGTCAATTTCATAAGATAATCACTTGAAAATAACAAACAAAACTATTTTTTACTTGGTAAATATTTCCTATGAAATAGACTTTTATATTCAGAAAAAAATTGTTTATATGCTAGTTAGATAAAAAAAAAATGTTTGATCTGTTCAGCTTAGTACATGTTTTTTTTCATTTTGTGCAAATATAAAAGGCTGATATGGCAAACATTACTTTTGAGAAGGGCAATTATTTATTTGATCAGACTTCATTGGTCCATTCATCCAAATGCCAATTGCTTTTCTGCCATTAATAGCAATCTGTTTGTATACCAAGTTTGAGTTTTACACTTCAAATATTTACTTTCACATTCATTCAATAATTTTTGTTATTTTTATTATCAGTAATAATTTCTTCTTTGTTTGTCATCTGTCAGCAAAGTGTATATAGATATCATATCCCGAAAATGAAAATAACGTTTTGCTTGTTACATATTCTACTCATTTTTTTTCACTTTTGTTCTCTCTTTCACAACATTCTGAATCTATTTTTATGCTTGTCGTTATTTTTACTCCTTTAAATTTATTTGTCAAATCTGTTGTTTTTTTTCCGTTACTTTTTCTGAATATTCTTTATGCTTTATCCGCTTACTTTAATTTTTTTTTATCTTCTTTTACCTTCAATTGATCTATTTTTCTTTCTCTCATTTTCTTTTTATATATTTCCTACTTTCATTCATCATTCTTGAACAATCTTTTTTTCCCTGTTTTTGTCTTCTTCTCTATTATTCTCATTCCTTATTCTTTTTATTTAATAACTTGTTGTCACTTATTTTATTACCCTTTAAGTCAGCTTCATATGCTTGCTTTATTAAATAAATATTAAGGACAATTTGTTTTACGTGTTTAATTTTAGTGTTATTTACTATTTTCCCACTATATTCTACCATTTTTGGGACAACTTCATAATCCTCTTCACTGTAAAGTTTTAACTTTTTCAACAAAGGACTGCACTAGATGCCTATGTCAGTCATCTAGTGAAATGTAAATATTTTCTTTAAATGAATTCTGTAAAAACCAGAATAAATGGTATTCTAATATATGTCAAATATGAGAAATGAAAACAAAATTCCCAACCAAACACTAACAATTTTTACCAAAATACCAAGGAAACATGTTGGTAGGTTTTATCCTGATATTATTGGACATCCTTTCTCTCAATTAATTCTGGGTATTTTTTCTCATTAGCTGTCTTCATTTAGCCTAATTGAATCAATCATTTGTACTGTTGGTATTGATTTGGTTTGCTTGCCCTACTTATGCTGTTGTAAAATTTACACATTTTATCACCTGTCAATTACTTTAAAAACAGAACATTTAAATATGGTTCAATAGTTTTTATTTAGGAAGTCTCACATTAAAGTAAACAACATAACCAAATAGTACAAATGATTTTCAATTCTTGCATCCATATAAAAATCTTTACAATGTCTTCATTTCAGTGTTATCAATCTCATCCTCTCCAAACATTTTTCAGCAAAACAAGAATCATGGTTAACCATTTTTGACATGTTTAATCATTTGCAGTAACTTCTTCATTAATTGTACAATTTTATTTTCTTTGAATGAAATATGGTTTTGCTTTTTATATTAAAATAAAAAGCATAAATTTGCTGAAACCTTTGCTTATTTTATTGCATATTTAATGTTATAATCAATAAATAAACAGAGATTTTTATGACAAATTAAAAAAAAAATATTGGTCCCAATCCAATCAAAAATGATCTTTTTAAAAGTAGCCATAGCCAAACACTTCTAATACTTGTCAGCCACAAATTGCATAACCCAACATGAGCCACAGAGGAATCATATGTACTGCAGCTTTTGCAGTATGTCTAAAGTAAGAAAGCTTGATGGAGACATTTCTTCATCAAGCTGTTTTTAAATTGATAATTTTTCTTCTCCTGAACTTGTTGCTATTTTAAGACAAGAGAGTCCACTTTACTATCTAAACCATACTAGAGTGTTGAGAGATGGATCCATACATTTCCAAATGTGAACATAAACTTGGTCAGAATTCAAACTCAACATGCAAACTTCTCTTTCTGATATGGCACCCTGACTTCTTTTTAACACTATCTAATCACCAAAATGGAAGAAACGTTTTGGGTTACAACATAACACTTTCCTTTTTTACAGTATCTGCTTTTGACAAATATCTCAAAATAAAGAAAAACAGACAGACAATATAAATATATATATATATATATATACACACACACACATATACATACACACACACACACACACACATATATATATATATATATATATATATATATAGAGAGAGAGAGAGAGAGACATACACACACATGTATAGATACACACAAACACACACATATATATAGAGATAGATATATGGATAAACTCAAACACACACACACATATAGATAGATAGACAGACACACACACACACATATATTATATATATATATATATATATATATATATATATATAGATAGATAGATAGATAGATAGATACAGACACATACATATATGCATAAATATACATGCACACACACACACACACACACACACACACACTTCATGAACGCAAAAGCATGAAACCCAGCGTCCCAAACTCACATCAATCCAACCAAATATATATATATATATATATATATATATATATATATATATTAATAGTAGTAGTAGTGGTAATAATCTTATAAGTAATGAAACTATACTCACTCAGAAAACCTTCGGTGTCTTGATTTGCAAATAATCAAAACAATACCAAAGAGAAATAAAGTATAAAAAAAGAAAGAACCAAGAACATGTACGTTAACCGAAAATAATCGTCTAACATGCAAGTCCAAAGCCCAAAGAAAAAACCCTGATACGAGTACGCAAAATAACTAAATAAAATGCTCAATACAATAAGTAGAGCAGACCTACAGATATATATATATATATATATATATATATATATATATATATATATATGCATGCACATATATACATGTGTGAGAGAGAAAGAGATTACAGCTGAGAAAATCAGGTCATAAAACTTGAACTTCCTTTACAAAAAGGAAAAAAAAAAATGAGACACAATAAGAAGTTGAAATTTGCTGGACAGACTTAATAACATAAACAATGAAAGAATCACTTCAACTAAAAGAGAGTCATAAATTATCAAGGATATTTATACCTATTCTGCAATAGACAACACTAAGGGAAAAAGGGTCAAGTCTAGTGAACCATGCAAGCATCCATGTCAATATTATATGGCATCATAACAAAGAGATCACATTTCAAAAGGCTCTATTATATATAATAATAATAATGCCTGGTTGAATTTTTTTTTGTTTCTCTGTTGACTTTATTTTATGTCAGACTAAAGTAAATAGATATGTAAAATTAACAAGCGTTTCTTGCCTTCATCAGCCTAGAGGTAAGCAGTTTTTTAGTGATATATAAACTCTACCAGCTTGAACAACTTGACAAAATTAAATAAGTCAGAAGACCAAGGAGTGACTGACTCAAGGCATGTTGCACAAATACTATGTTGCAGTAGTGTTGTCCTATATGTAAATAATCACGTAATTTTTTACATGTGATATGTTAATAACTTTCTACACAAAAGTTGGAACAGATTATTCATACTGCATCCTACTTTTATTGTTTCCTTAGTAATTTCTCCTTTATGATTCCTGCTTCAAGACATGGGAGATCATGTCTTTTTTTTAACAAAACTCTATCTTTTATAATCTCCTCTTTCTTGTTTCTCCATGCATATAAACCAACTAGTTAAGTACTTTATCAAATTCTTTTTTTACTTTCCTTCACTGTGCTATTTGATTTTTAAATTCTCTAAGTCTTCTTTTCTCATTTTTGCTTGTATAGTTATGAAGCAACAGTACAAGCAAAAATGAGAAAAGAAGACTTCGAGAATTTAAAAATCAAATGACACAGTGAAAGAAAGTGAGAAAAGCATCTAGTAACCTACTTATACAATTATATTTGCAATTAATTTGAGGTAAACCACACATTTGGATAAGAATATTATTTAACCTGTTAAATAAAATATGTGAATATATATATATGTGTGAGTTCATCTCAAAACATAACTTATTTTCATATTTTTTTCTTATATCAATGTCAAATCCTTTTCACTGTGAATACACAGAGAGTAAATTTACCTCATTTGAAGGAAATTTGAGTGAAAATATTATCTTAATAAATTAAAGTATATGTTTCATTATATGACACTTCAAAGGAATATGAAATGACAGACAGTAATTATTTCAATTAAATCAATTTATAAAACTGATGAAGTGTAAAAAAATGTATTTAGCAGAAATTAGTTCAGTTTATAATGAAATAGAAAAAAAAGAATTTGTTTTGATGTACTTTTATACTTGTATGATTAAATCTTATGATAAAATACAGACGTAGTAGTGTCCTGAGTATAAACTACATCCAGCAGAAAGGATTGGGAGGTATTGAGGAGCATGGAACAACCTCTTAATTTCTGTTGTTCCCAGGTTCACCCTAACCTGGATTGGTAGTACCTGTAGTACCATCTTATGAGCAAATAGTGAGCCTCCAAAATGGGATCAAAACACTATGAAAGTATAAAAATACATTTTTATAGTAAACATTTCCAGCAGTAGTTTTTAATAGTAAAAAGATAAAAAATACCAAATTTCCCCAGAAAATTAAATTTCCGCATTAAATGACCCATAAGGAGTTGATGTGTCATTAGCAAGTAAAGCAAAGTAATTTCATTGTCTTTAATGATTCAAGACAATTTTAATAAATTTTGACTGATGCAATCAGTTCACAATGTAATTATTTATTCTACCTGCACATTTTGTTTTTATGTAGATTCCAGTCTACAATCTCTTTCCCACAGATGAAAAGTCACAAGTGCTTCACTGTTCTATTACTATGTCCATGAAAAGTGTTTGTTAGGCATGACAGTTATAACTGGTGGAACTAAGACCTGACATGCCACACATATTGTAGCAAACCATACTCATTACCCTTCATGTTCCATTTGCAAGATGAAGTTCTACTCAAGCAGCTTCTTCCCATGGACCACTGCTTTGTGGAAACAACGCCCAAGAGGATGCTTCCTTGATCACTACAATATTAATTTGTTCAAGTTTAGGGTTAAGAGTTATCTTCCCCACTTATCCCCATAAACTATGTATCTTACTATACCTTGAGTGGCTCTTCTGCCTTCTATAGGGTGAACATTATTGTAAAAAAAAAAAAAAAAAAAAAAAAGATTATTTGGCATACACTTCCCCCAAAATTACTTAAAGCAATAGGGAGGTGATGTTTGGAACCAATCCCTGGAATTTTACTCACCAAAAAGCAGCAGCAGCAATTGACATGAACAAATAGGAATTCATACAAGATATATCAAATTCTTTATGTTTAAGATAAAAACTCATTATTTAATTCACAGATGTGAAAAAAATATCTGCTAAAAGAATGATAAATATCTTTTAATTAATTTTGCTCATGAGAATAATAAAACATACAGTAATAATAATAATAATATTCAAGTGAATAAAGTTTCAAATGAAATCAATTGGCAGCTATTCAACAAATAAACAATATTTGATGGTCTAAACTGCAGTATACAGAATACAAGATGTTGCAGTATTTTCTAAGGATAAGTTTTATTTTCAATATTATTTATATGGATAAAGTTTCAAGTAAAAAAAAACATGTCAATTATTAATCATATTGTAATTTAATAACAGCAGTAAACAATACTTATTATAATTAAATTACAGGATATGGAATACAAGAAATCTTTGGGTAGTGTAGCGGATATTGGCGCTGAGAGTGGAACTGGTAAGCTAAGTTCAAATTCTGAGCTAGTTTGTGGCATTTACTTTTGCACAACTGCCCTTGGGAAAGGCATGAACTCATTTTTTCTCTACCAGGGAGCAGGATAAACTTTACTCTCTAGCCTTAACTAGTAATCAGTCTATGAAAAATAAAACTCTGAATTTCAAATTGTGAAGGAAACAGAAAACCACTCCATGATCTTTCTCAACAATCAATGATAATTTACAGATAATAAAGAAAAGGGATTTCTGGAGAGTTGTGATTGACTATGTCCTGAAGGGATGTGGTAATATAAAAAAATACAGAGTGCAACACTTTCCAGTGTTATTTTCAATATTTTCTAAGGATAACAGTTAAGAGAATTGAATCTGATTACCAACTGCATCACCTCTCCACCTCCAAAAAAGAAGTCAGAATAATTTCTGGTACAAATAATCAACCTGACTGGAACTAGATTATCCATTTAGAGTTTTCTAAAGACAATCTGTCTTTTCTGATCCTTGATGATATGATGTAAGGGAAGTTATCAATCAATAAAAAAAATAAAGAAAATGATAATCACAGTCTATGAAATCTATCCTATTGCTGTTTTTTTTTACCTCTGGCACCAACTGCAGCTTGGTTCAGTAGAATCATTCTGTATTCACTGAAGTTATATTTCGGGAAACGACAATTGACTTACACAGTAGACAATTGTTTTCACTAACAAAATCTTCATTTGAAAAATGTGCTTAGCGTAACATTTTCACACCTCATTCTTTTGACTTGGTTTTCAGCATCTGTGAAAATTGATGTGAATGGGACAAAAATTTAATTTGCAAGCAAAGATTAGATTTGAGCTAAGTCCAACAAATCAATACTTTCTTTCTAGAAAGGTTTTAGCATGTGAAGTAAAACAGAAAAAGAAATACTATTTACATTTTCTTGAAATCAAACAAACATTCTCTGTTGAAACTTGCTGAATAATTTACAAATATTTTCTTCTAAAATTTTATTCAAATCATTGCCAAAAATCAAAAGAATATATTTTTTACTATTGGCATTTTACTCATCTTGTTTTATGAAAAATTAACAAAAAAATGTCCATTTTTTTTTGAGGGGGGAAGGAAATGTTAGTAAAAAAGACATCATATATGTTGATTTTTATTTGAAATTAATAGAATTTATTATAGAGAATTTAGGATTAAACTGAAGGAAAACATTTTAAAAAGGTTTTTATAGTCTGAAGAATAGTGTTCACAAGAATAAAAGTATTTCTGATAAGTGTTTTTAGTTCTTATTAGGGTTTTCCTCATATATTAATCTCTCTCCATCTGAACAAATTTTATTGGCTTAAAAACTTTAACTCATCAACTTACAGATTTTTCAGCTTCTAATTGACAAGTTATATTGATTACTTACAATTACCTATTTGCATGTGTATTCACATATAAGATGTAAATCAAGTGAAAATGTACTGATATTAAAGCTTCAAACATTCTGAATAATACAAGACATTGAAGTGCATGTAGAAGCAATAGAAGTAAAATCAAATAGTTTTCAAAAATATTAACCTAATTAAATATAAAATTATTCCTTACTTAATTGTTATTGTTGAGATGTTTCAGTGTTAGTATCTTAGTAATTTGTTTTAGAATGGTAAATAGAGGGCATTATATGATAAGAATTATTTGGTTATGGATAAAAATAGGTTCAAACAAAGCAGTCCTATAAATCTTCAAAATGAATTACTATGGCAGATGTTCAGAGGAGTTATATCCCTTAGTTTCAGAGCTTTCCAGCTAGGTTCTACCATGTCATGTTCATGGTGGCAAACCATTCTAATTCCCTTTGTGTTTCTTTAATAAAGAGCAAGTTCAACCCAGATAGCTTCTTCCCCAGAAATCACATTGTAGAAAAAAACCCCAATGGGATGTTTTTCCTGACAGCTATAGTACTGCTCTCTTCAAGTCCAGGGTCAACTCATATCTATCTTACATGCCATAATGTGCACTTCTTAAGTACACTTTACCCCCTCTCTTACAACAATCTTACTCAGTAACCCTCTACCATGAGTGGCACTTAGGCCTTGTACTGGATAGATTAACATTTTAAAAAACAAAAAAAAATAACTACAACAAAAATTAGTTGTACCTATAAAAATTGTTAAAATAAAATTATTGTTACTGCATTAAATTATTCTTACAATCCAAAATATGTTTTAGCTTTAAATAACATACATAGCGTTTATAAGCCATAAAAAAACAAACCAATAATCAATCAGTAACAATTAATATCCTTGAAAATATTTAAAAATTTAGTTTTTTTATAAAAAAAAAACAAGAGAAATCATTAAACTGTATTCAATGCAAGCTATGATGAAATTTCCTTAAAAAATGTTCTTCTATGTGCTACGTACCTTGAGGATGTAGGTGATCATGGTTTTCCACAATTTCCTTCAGAGTCATAAAGGTCAATGCAGGCATCTTCCAGGGGTCACTCCTCATATCAACCCTCTTTTTGATCTACTTAAATAATCTGCCTAAGAAAATAATCAGATCATTTGTTAAAATCTATGCCGATGATACGACTATATATGAGTACGAACTACCCAATGAAATAAAACTGACTAGTTACATTCAATAACTTGAAGACCAAGTTAGTCACATTCCATCATTACCGATCTGACATCAAACTACCACCAACCTGGACAAACAGAGCTCTTCTTAGAGAAGCACCGTGCCTTAAAAGACTGCTGGACCTCAAACTCACACCTGTTACCTTCCACTCCTATACACACAAAAGGTCTCCAATCGTAACCCTCTACCACAAGTGACCCCTGGGCTTTGTAAAGGGTAAATCTCATTGTAAAAGAAAATAGAAAAAAATCCAACAGAATATAAAACTATCTAAGACACAATACACTATTCTTTTAGTAAATTCTTTCCTATTTTTAATCTGTATGAACAGTTAGACATTATGTTTGTTTTTATTCTGTCAATAATACTATGTTTTTTAGCAAGCCTTGGAAAATTTGTATATCTAATGCATTTGATTACTTCGAGTCTTATAAGATATATATCAAGAAAATTAAATTTCATTAATGAAGAAGAAGTTGAAAGGCAAATTAACAACGTGAAGAATGAATGACTTTTGAAGAATAAATAAGTGAATCAGTGAGATTCTTCAAACAAGTTCCAAGAAGTCAACTTCAAATTGGCAGGGACTGAAACCAAAGTAATCATTACTAAATATTCTAGTTCCTAATTTCCCTTGAGAATTGTGTGAGGACAACTGGGTTATTATTTACAGTGGGGCATTCGTGGAATTTGCTTTTCCACAGATTATAATCTAATCAAACTATCTTATCTTCAATGAACCTATTAGTGCCAAATGCTGTCAGTGTTTAATCAAGAGGAAATGATGAAATTAATAGAAAAGTCAGGATTCTTAAAATTTTTATACTTAAAAGTAAACAATTAATTTCTGTCTGAATTTCTCGGATAATGAGTCATGATTTACTTTATTATAGATGTGTGTGTGCATACATGTGTGTATTGGTATACTTGTGGTGAAGGAGTGTTCAATAGTGAGATCAAGTGTTAGTAGATACAGACAGTGTGGCCATAGAAATCAATACTGCATGGCGATTGTCAGTTTCAGACTGATCGAGGTGTGAAACCGACAGTTATCATGTAGAGTTGATTCCTAAGTCCACAGTATGTATATATATATATATATATATATATATATATATAGAGAGAGAGAGAGAGAGATAAGAAGAAGAATATATATATGTATATCGATAATAATAAGATGGAGACTTTAATTATCCATTTTGTTTATAATTTTTATTTTGTGAACACAAAGATGTTCATCTAGTCAGAATGAAAACATTCTCTGTGAATGGAGAAAGTACACAAGGCAGAAACTTTGGTAGTGGGGAGTGAAGGTGAGAGAGAGGGGTTAAGTAAAAATAGGGCTGAGAGATCAGTGGTTAGTAGTAGTAAGTTTCTTCAACCAAGAATTTACTCTACACTATTTAGATTTTAATATTGGTTTGTATGTTACTTTGGTCAATACCATTTGTTGTTTTTATGCAGGATAAATCAGGTTGATTCAAATTAATTTAATTAAATGGATCTTAATCAAAATAAAATTCAGTGTTAATATAGTAATACCATATTGTTTTTTGGTCGAAGTCTGATAGTTGAGTCTATATTGAGCTCTCCCTGGATTTATATCTTCCTCGAAATTATCCCTTCCAGTCACAAACTGGTAAAATATATATATATATATATATATATATATATATATATATATATATATATTTATATATATTATATACGCATGCATGCATGTTGTGATGTGATTAATTTATATTTAGGCAACAACCTTTCTTTTAAATATTTTTCATTAAATATGATGGACAAGGAAAATTTGATTAATTTTCATTTAGTTTTAGTTTTATTTAGTCCAACATTCATACATTTTTTTTGTTGGGTGGGAGTAAATAAGTACAAAAACTGTCCATATTGTTGATTGTCCCAACTGCTTTCAGCCATTTCTTTAGCCATTTTCAAGAGGGTTGATTTTGGTGCAGTTAGTTTATTTTCACATTTTGACTGTCTTTATGTGTGTATGTATATAGACAAATACTTGTAGAACATATTTGTAAAAAAGAAGTTTATATATACACTATTGGTAAAAGGTTTGGGGTCACTATCTAGATTTAAAAGAATACCCATGAATTGAAGGTTGTATGCCTTTTTCAAATAGCTCACTTTGTTCTAGCTCATTTTGAGCCAATGGGACCTTTTCTTCCTGAACTGTGTAGGGACACAGCACATAAAGAACAAGAAGTAGGATTAAAAAGCCCAAAAAAGAAAGAGAATCCAGAAGTTACACAGTAAAAAAATCAGAGGTAGAAGTGATAACAGGAACTAGGATGTCTTGTAATAAGAAAAAAGCTGTTTAGAGTTTGTCGGGAGAGGTTTGAGAATGGCCAGTTGAGAACTCAAATTTGGATCTTCATTATGAGGACTACCAACAGCAGCAACAAATACAGTAGACAGAACATGTAAATCAAAGAGAAAATAATGATATAATCAAGATGTTGACATTTCACATTACTTCAAATAAAAAATTAGGAAGGAAACCGTCATCAATAGTTGAAAGAGTGATAACAGTTTCCAGATTGGAGAAACATATTTTTCTGCAAAATTGTTTCAAGAGAAATATTTTTTATAAAGTTAAACCGAAAGCAGGACAGGCTGCTTGATCAATGATTGCCAGGTGTTTCCTTGTAGGGAAACAGCTAATATTATATATATATATATATATATATATATATATATATATATGCTAAAGGACTATATGAAAAACAAAATATGGTTAAATTCAGTAATGTGAGGATATTATGAAGTAAAGTATAAAGGGATATGCAAACACGGCCATGTAAGGATGCTTTGGAATCTTTGAAATGCTTTGGAAAGGAAATTCAATAAACAGTCTGCTGGAGAAACACACCTGGAGATAAAGGGATTTGAAATCTCAAAGACTTTGTAAACGTGTGATGGAGAAATAGAGAAATATTTCTGTTTCTACTGAATATGGAGAAAAATATTGCAGAACCAAAAATAACATCAATGTGAATATGGTTTTCCTTGAATGTAACTTTGTCATTTACCTCATTAAGAAGAAATAGGTATCTGCCATCTTTTCATTTACTTTTGTGTGTCTCACTTATTTGCATTTTATTATATGCTATTAGTCATAACCAAAGAACTATACTAAATAATAGAAAAATCATCACTTGAAGACTTACAACAGCAGCAACAACTAAAATGGAGAGTACATGTAACTCAAAGAGAAAATAAGGGCATAGTCAAGAGGTTGACGTTCCACGTTAGGAAGGAAGCCCACATCAATATTTCAAAAAGAGATAACAGTGATTGCACTTGAGAAACCTATCTTCATGAAAACTTGTTTTGATTGAAAGATTTTATAAATTTCAACTGACTACTCAGTCAATGAATATTTCTTTAACAAAACAGATGATATTTGCCATTAGAGATGAGGAGAACAGATATAACATTTTGATCCCAGCCAGATGACTAGGGAATGAAAAAATGCATAACTCTAGTAGCACTGACTGTTCAGTTAATGAATGCCAAATGTTTCCTTATGAGAAAACAACTAATATCATCAGAACCATCATCTTTTGTTATTGACTACTCAAGTTTCGGAATTCCTTCTATATAAAGTGTGGTATAGTAGAGGTACAATATGTGCCATAAGTCCTAATCTGTAATGGAAAAAACAAACTGAAAATGTCAGGATGATTGCAATCTAATTAAACTGATTCACATTAGTAGTTTACAAAGAGAACAATAAGAATTTTACTTACACACAATAAAAATTATGTATGTTACTTGAATGTATAAAGTGCCACTTTTATTTTTCTTAATTCGAATAATACAATAGAGCACTTTTAACCAATTTTCATTAAAAAATCAGTTATATGAAATAAAAGCCTTCCTCATCATTAGACACCAGACATTACTTTGTGTGTGTATATATATATATATATATATATATATATATATATATATGCACACAGATAATATATCATTAAGTGCTTGAATTTTACACACACACACACACATATATATATATATATATATATATATATATATATATATATATAGTTGAAACTGCCAACAAATCAGATAAAAATATATTTGATATTGTTAAAAAATGTGTGTTTCACAAATACAATGACAAAAATAAAATATATAATTAATTATAAATTATTGTATGCCAGAAACTGATTAAGGAACACCCACATATAATTTTCAAAAGAAATCAATGTAGTCTGTGTAAGTTGATAATTAACAGTAATAAATATTCTATAAATAGAACTCATGTATGTATTTTGAAATTTGATTTTTTTATATTGTATTTTGCAGTCCCAGAAAACATCTTATTATGCATAATGAGTTATTCTTAATTACCTATTTATTTTTTAAAAAACCCAATGTTCTATAGATTTATTCATTGCTATATATATCTTTATGATTACAACATCAAATCAATGTGATTTATAAGTGTGCACACAGAAAGAAAAGAATAAATATGCAAGAATCAATGCATAAATGTAGATAAAGATTTTCTGAAATATAAATATTGTTTACAAAATGTTAATATTCATTTAATATTCTTAAACAAATTCTAGCTGTGATTGGAAAATTAAATTTTCTTTTCTAATTTTCAAGTTAATGAAATCACATTCCTTTCAATAGACAATATGAGAGCATTACCTCCTCATGTTGAGTAGTTTTATAAAATAGAACTTTTAGATCTGCATAAATTAAAAATATCTAAAATAGATCTATATTTGTCTAAATTTCATATAGAAATACACAAACACACACATATGTATATATAGTGATTTAAAAGGGCTTTGTATTGGGTAAACAATAATATTTAAAAATACTAGGTGTTTCTGTAATCTTTGATAACAGGTAATATTGGCCATTTCCTTTTGAGGAAACATACAGCTAATTCGCTGAGCAGTTAATGCTGTTTTGTTTGAAATTTATTAAATCTTTGTCTTAAAACAATTTTTCAGGAAAATGGCTTTCTCAAGTTCAATCGCTGTTATCACTCTTTCCAGGATTAATGGGGGTTTCCTTCCCTCCCTTTTGTTGGCAGTAGTGGGGAACATTTGCAATTTTAATTATGTCATTATTCTCTATTTGAGTTACATCTGCTATCCATTTTAGTTGTTGCTGTGACTGAAAATCTTCAAATGATGTAGATTTTTTTATCTGGCTCAGTTGTTTATTTGTGATTCTGTAACAACAAGCCACAGAGTTCCGGGAAGGATCGGACAAAGTGGTTGCATACAGCTGACAGTTTAGATCTGTCTGAGTGTGTTTGATGCCATGCATGACATCCATATAAATATCTCGATCTGGTGAGATGATCTAAGAATATGACTTCAGTTTTTATGTTAATGCTATGATTTTGTAGTAGCTTGCAGTGAGGAGCAAATCTACCCATAGCACAGCCTATTTTTATTCAATTTCTGTATCTCTTACACTAAATTTGTTCAGTGTCTGTCTGTATTTCTGAGATGAGGTATTATGTACTCACACTCTTTGGATCCTGTCACTGGATCTAACTAATGCTTTTATCCACTGTGCCATATGTTCTTGAGGAAAATGATTATCTCATTTCCTCAAGGACACATGGCACATTGTATAAAGGTGTTGGTTAGATCCAGTGACAGGACCCAAAGAGTGTGAGTTCAATACCTGGTTAAAGCAGTGGACAACTTTTAGAGGGAAAATTAACAGGAGATAACTGATAACTGACATCCATTAAACATGGCATGTGGAACTTGAACAGTCTATCCCAGTAAGTGAAATAAAGGGTTCAGTTTGACATTCCAACCACCTGAAGAAGGCTGGAGTGCACAAAACGGCTGAAACGTTGTAATAAATATGGCGACAAAGATGAGGACAATAGTCCAAATAATGTAAATAATGTACTAAAATTGTTCTAACTCATCATGGGTTGAATTTATAAAACATATATTGATATTTTATAGAAACTTCACTGCTTTTTGTCATCTATGTTTCAGGTTTTTTTAAATATTTTTAAAATTTTGAGTATTACTTCCTGCTGTTCTGTTTTCCTTTGTGCTATGTAAAAAAAATTATACCATTTATGGAGACATGATATCAGAATGTTGTTGTTTAAAGGACAAAGAATTGGTATAAGAAATCGGGTAATTATTTTGCAAAGCATTGACATATCAAAGTCTTGTCTGAAAGTGTTAGAATGAGGAGACAATTTATTTTAAAGCAAAGAAAAATTAATTCTCCTGATAAGAACTGTCAAAAGTTAGCAAAGAATAAAACAAAATAGAATCAAGTCATTTTCATTAAAATACATGAGATAATAACATGTTAACAAAAAAGAAAATCTTAGGAAATTGTTACTTGTATGATAACTGCTCAAATTTGATGATGTCTTGAGGTTCTGCTCCATAATTTTTCTTATCATTTCTTTTCATAGAAAAAGCTAGTCTGCAAAGAAGAGTTGCCCAAATGCTATATTCACAAATTAAGAAAAAGATTTCAGCTAAAACTAAGGTTTCTATTACATGTTTGAATCTCTAAGCAAATCTATACAAACAGTTTGATACAGAAACACACAGGTTTCATTAAATTATTTTCCTGTCTGTCTAGGTGTGTAAAGAAAACTAACAAGTTTCTAGAAGCTGTCAGGAAGCAATATTTGCCAAGTGTTCAGTGGAAATAACTTGTCCAGATAACACTGTATAAATATATAATTATTGTAAAAATATCCTTGTGGTTATATTTCTTGCTAAGGTTTATACAAGACAGGAATGAGTGAAAGCACAAAAAAAAAAAAAAATCACAGTATAGTATGTGGTTATGTGGGGAAGATAACACTTAACCCTAAAATTGAACAGGTTATAGTTGTAGTGATCCTCTTGGAAGTCACCTCTACAAAGAAGCAGTTCATGGGAAGAAGCTGCTTGAGTGTAACTTACATCTCACCAATGGAATATGAAAAGAATGAGGGTGGTTTGCTACAATGTGTATAGCAGGGTGGGTCTTAGCTGCGAAGGTTAAAAGTGGTAGTAAAAAGTAAATAGAGCAACATATTCTCAATCAATTTTTACATTTCCTGGATTTAATAAAAAAAAATTACTTGATTATAGTTTTCATATTGTAATTATTTGAATATCAATAAAAATAAACTTTTTATATAGAGGCAACTTTAGCTACCAGAGGCACAGTGGAGTAATGGAGTAGGAGGTACAGTGGAGTAATGGATAGCGGCTCGGATTGAGGAATCAGAGAGCCGAGTTCAAATTCCAGTTGAATCCATTATATTCACTTAAGTGCTAATACCCTTGGGAAAGGTATGAATCCTCTTCTTCTCCTCCCAGCTATGGCTAAATAGCAGGACAGACCATGTTCTATAGACTTGTATGGCAACTGGTCTACTGCAGAAAGAAATGGCAACCTACTTTAGGAAAAAATCTGCCTCATCAGTCATGTATTGAAAGATACATGATCGCCTAAGCCTGTATCATGTATGGCATATAACTGAGTGAACTATATTTATATAGTAGGAATTTTAGCTGCTAGATTTATATAGTAGGAATTTTAGCTACTAGATTTATATAGTAGGAATTTTAGCTACTAGATTTATATAGTAGGAATTTTAGCTGCTAGATTTATATAGTTGGTACTTGGGAAATTTTTGGAAAATTCAACAAGTTTTCTTTACTTAAATTTTTTTTTAAAGAATACACATTAAATGTAGCTTCATCTAGAAACTGACTTCATGTAACAGTTACATTTTGGCCCAGAAATCATTAATTTACATGTTTTCTATTTTCACTTATGTAAAACTGATTTTTCCTAATAACCCAACAATAAATTAAGCGACAAAATTTCATATATGATGACACAAAACTTACCAAAAATTTCCCAGCGCTTTAAGTTGACAGTTAATGAGACTGAAACAGAGGCAATTTTAATACTAGTCGTTTCCTGTAAGAAATATTCGACATTCATTAACTGAGCAGCCAGTACTGCTTTCAGTTGATATTTATAAAATATTTTCCTTAAAAAAATTTTTCAAGAAAATAGTATTTACTAATTTGACATCTGGAATGTTTTTAGTGCTATGCATGCTATCCATATGAAAGTCTTGATCTGATGAGTCTATTTAAGTACATAGTTTTGGTTTAATAGCAGTTTGTGCTGTTGAGCAAAACTGCCTCAAGGGCAACCTATTCTATATTCAGTTTCCTTATTTCCAATATTAAATTCATTAGAAATGATCCAGAAACTGAGATATTTGAAGTGTTCAATGTCGACTAATTCTACATACTGAATTTTTATAATGGATTCAAAGTATGTGCCATCACTGCTTTCATTCCAATTCCAGATCATAGTTTTTGTTTTCAAAATATTTAACTTGAGTCCCACTTCTTGGAATACATGACAGATGATGTTGAGTTTCTGTTCAAGATCATTATCCAATGATGAATATCTACGTCATCAGTATAGCTTCCCTAAACAATCATCAGTATATTGGCTTTGGGAAAAACAGCAGGATTGTTGTTTTCTATTGGTAGATTCATTTGAATGAATACTTACGTCATCAGGATGGCTTCCCTTAACAGTCATCAGTTTATTGGCTTTGGAAAGAACAGCAGGATTGTTGTCTTCTATTGGTAGATTCAATTGCAATGTGGTAGGGAATGCTTAAATGATCAATACACATCTCGTCACAGTATGCTTACTATGTATTATTAGATTATTTTGAGTCTAAAACACAAGAAATACTAGCCAAAATATTCTGTATTTCTGTTCATGACAGTTCAAAAAGAACATTATTCCATTATGGTAGTTTTCTTTCATAACTGGTGAATAGTTTCAAGATTGAAACCAATAACTGCTTGTAGTCTTGTCCATCCTACATAGATTTCAATCTACTGCAAATTATTAGCCTTTTTTGTTTGATCTCGTAATTTTCTTTTTACTCAAAACTTTGTTCTTAAAATCTCAACTTGTATATTAATAGATACAGTAATATTTGGAGTTGAACTGGTATAAGATAGTTTTTACTTGAGATTGACAGCATAACAGAAAACTGATCTAAAGAGGCAGTGCTAGATACTGGTGGGGATGAGGAAAATGAAGAACATTGGTACCTTTAACAGAGCAAGAGACTGGTGGATTTGACAGAATATTGATCTGAATTAGAATCTTGGAAGCAAAAGATGATTGATCATTGTCTTGAATTTTTGGAGATTGCCTCAAAGGGAAAAAAATGAAACTTTACAAGCCAGTTCTACTGAGCAAGAGAAGAAATGAAGATCTCTCTCTCTCTCTCTCTATATATATATATATATATATATATATATATGTATATATATATTTGAAAATATGAAGGTTTCAGATTCAGAGATGTTGAAGGATGTTAGTGTTCAAAAAGTAATCGCAGAACAGTAACAAGGTCATGATAGAATTTGCAGTTGATAGATAAAGGTGAGATTCAAGCATCATCATTAAAATCTTAATGTAAATAAGACTTGTTCTTTTCTGAAAAATATGCTTCCAGTTCTACCATATTGGCATTTAATCTAACTGTATATATTTATACTCACACACATACATCAGGTAAAATGTAAATTATATAAAAATGTAATATGGAAAAATCAGTTAGATATTGAAAAATCTTTATTATAGTGTTAACATTTTGTTTCTTTACATGACAAATTTAATTTTTGTTTTAAGTATGTTCATGTAAATTAGGGAAACTTTAAAATATATTCCATTTTCACACACACACACACATATGTATATATATATATATATGATAATGATATATAAATTTTTATATATTGAGAACAGTTTTGGAGGAAAGATGTATGACAAAGTGGAAAATTTTTGTGTCCAATGAAGTCCTAAGTGCTGAAACGTATCACACAATAATTTTTCCACTTTATCATAAAACTGTTTATATAAAGTGGGATATCACAGATAAATTTGTTAAAATATTATAGTAAAATCTTTATTAAACTGAATGATTGTGTGTGTGTATATATATATATATATATGTGTGTGTGTGTATTTGTATATTGACATTTTTTTATGTTTATAAGAGTGCTCAATTTTAAACATTTCAAACAAGTATTATATATATATATATATATATATATATATATATATATATATATATACAACAATAACATTTTTTATTTAGCTATCCATTTACTGACTGTTTCATGCATAACAATTTTTCAAAATGGGAGTTTCAAAGATAAACAAATGCCTATTTTGAAAAATGGCTATGCATGAAGCAAGCTTTAAAGAGGTAACTAAATATAAAAATGTTATTTTTTCAAAATGTGTATGTGTGTATATATATATATATATATATTGTGGTGCTGTGTCTCTAGCATCTTTGGTGTTATAACTTTTATTATTATATTTTCCCTGTCCATTCATCTACGTCATCTTTGACAGACTTTCTTCTCATAATTTGTTTCTCCGTTTACAGTTTTGACAAGAGGGGACGAAACCAATCGACTTGTGTTCGTGTTTTTGTTTTAAAATTTATCATGTCCTATAGTAAAAAATTTCTTGCCTTTAGCGCCATAATACATTTTTGTACCATTAAAAACATATATATATATATATATATATATATATATATATATATATATATATATATATATATATGTATGTGTGTGTGTGTGTGTGTGTGTGTGTGTGTGTGTGAGAGAGGGAGAAAGCAACATTGCCAATTTTGGCAGTTGCTGATTAGACATCAAATATGTAATATTTTCACTAAAATTTACTTTATTATGATTCAGGAGACATGTCCATTGTAAATTCAAAATTTGTCAGTAACTGAAAATTAATATTATTGTTATTGTGAGACAAGATTTATTACATAAAAAGAGGGAGAGAGTTTTATACATTTTAATAAAATATACACTCATAGGAAAAAAAAAATAAAATGAAACAATAATCCCAGTTGTATATAGAAGTGAACCACACATACACAGGTAAGATTTCAATTACCCTTCACAATTACTACTCAACCACTTTCATTTAATTTTAGTCGTTATTTTGTCCATTTTTTTTTTTTTACACTAACAAAATATGTCATGAGGTAGGAAAAAGCAAGCTTAATGCTTGAAAACTTGTTTTGCCTAAATTTTCTTCAGGAAAATTAAGCGTTTTTGTGAAAATGAACTGAAAATTCCAAAAATTTGATTGGTAATTAATGCAATTGTCACTGTCAAGATGGCAATATGAATATATATATATATATATATATATATATATATATATATATATATATATAAATATATATATTTTGAACAATAAAAAAAATTAAAAAATTAAAATCTTCAGACACACTGGGTTGTAGATTAATATTCTTTCATTTTTTTTTTAATTATTATTCCATTTATATATATATATATTTTCAGGATAGCTTGATAAAAAGTATTCAATAGATAGCTAGAGATACAATATTCAAAAGATCAAGAAAACTTCACATGACTGACCTGGTTAGCTGAATAAAGTGTTTACAGATTTATAACATATTAGGAAACATCTGGTCCTGATAAGCCTAATGAGGACAAACTTTTCCATACGTTAACCAGATAAGTCACTTGAACATTTCTTGATCTTTGGCACACACACACACACACATATATATATATATATATATATATATATA
>OZ010571.1:130566013-130676013 GCA_963932145.1 Acanthosepion lycidas | reverse complement strand
TAGACACGTTGGTTCATAGCTTTGTTTAAAATTTTGTTCTCTGCCATATATTCATATATTATATATATATATATATATATATATATATATAGAGAGAGAGAGAGAGAGGGGATGGAGAGAGAGAGACAGACAAACAGAGACAAAGAGAGGTGAAAGTCCTGAAGACAATATACCAATGAAACTTTGAAGTCAGTATGACTAAAATAATACCACTCAGTTAGGTGACAAATTTCTCCACAATATCTATATATATATATATATATATATATATATATATATATATACAAATATATTTATGATATGCAAAATAATTCTGTAAATTAAACAAAATTAATGTTTAAGATTTAATTAGATTTTTTTTAGTTATGCTAAAATCATAGAATTGTATAAAGATTAAAAAGTCATAACAACTCATTCAATTACCTACCCAAATTCTGGAGTGATTTCTGGGGGTGCTAAAACACTGAAATGTGATTTGACAGAAGGATGCTGAGAATAGCATGAACTGAACATGTGAGTAATGATAATGTTTTAGAGAAAAAGGAAATAAAAATTTCAACTCTTTCTGATGCTCAAGCATCAGAATGGGTTGAAATTTCTAGGGCATATACTGAGGAAAGGGAGCTTGGAGAATTTGACACTCACAGGATGTACTGAATGCAAGAGGGACAGAGGAAAGTAGCACAAAATGACAAACCTTAATAAGACCTACAAAGGACAGGATGTTGTGGAGAGCCATGATAACCTAAATCCTGAAAGGACACCTCATGTAGAAGAAAAAAATATATATGAATAAAAAATATATATCTGTAATGCAGTCACCATACACTGTTAACTTTTGTGTACACTATATATATATATATATATATATATATATATATATGCTAAAGAAAAATAAAAACTATTGCTGGAACCAATGGATAATTTGACTAAGCTTAAAAATCTTATCCAGATAAGATCTTGAATTGGACAAACAATACTGAAAAAAGAAAGAGAAAAAAATGTAAAGTAAAATGGTTGAAGAGCAGATTGCCTAAACCAAGCAAAAAATGCTTACTGATGTTAAATCCTATGAAAGGATAGCTCTAGTTGTAACTCAAGTTTCACAGTACACAATCTTCAGAAGACTTGAATGTTTGAATCATCTGAAGATCATGTAAGCCTAAGACTAGATCAATCCTTTCATAAGACTATATATATATATATATATATATATATATATAAGATTTGTTATGATAAAATTGTCCATGAAATATTAGGAATGCTAATAAACTTGCAATTTCAGATTGTAAATCTCACCGAGTGACATTCTGCCAATTTTATGTTAAGTATGACTCGGTTAAATTTGTATTCTTATAAAAGAAATCAATTATTATTTGTAACCAAAGAAGAATATGTGTTACAAGTAAATAATATTTAATTATTGAAAAGATTATAAGAATACAATCATAATAATATATTTTCATTAATAACACAACTCCTGATTGTATATTGAATTTGCACCTCAACAATCTATTCAAAGTAAACAGATTTGTTATATACTTAAATAATTAAAGGAAATTAATGACAATATCGGGAAAAATAACATAAAAATATAACATAATAATTTCTTTGATTAATTCTTCTTGTGTTTTATCTCATCATCAAATACAGAATTTACACAGGCATAATTTGATTGTAACTGATTCCTTAGAATTATCTAATTTTATTAATTATTTATTTACACACTTAATGTTATTGAGTGATATCAATGTCAGATTTTTCAATAAACTCTGGAATTAAATTAACATTGACTTGACAGAAGTTAATAGAAGGTTAATAATTTCATACAGAGGAAAATTTGAAGTATTTTATTATTACTAAGTGTGAGAGCACTATTCTAACAAAGTGATTTTGAGGTACAAATATATATGAAGTCCAATATACCCATCAGGACATCCAGTTAGATAAAGATATACCAGGTAAATGCATCCCAACCAAACGGTGTCAGATTTGGATAAAAGAAGTCAATGTAGGAGGTGCCAGTCTACTTGGACAGTTTCCGATTTAGGGTGTTTCCAAGTATCTTGCTGTGATGTCTTAATGAGCTAACTTTGCATTACTTTTAAATAAGTAGTGTTTGAAGATGTGATTTCATTTCATATGTAATTGAAATTTATGCCAGATATGCATATTCTAAAACACGATGTTTCAATGTGTCATTTTATATGATTCATGTTAGGATTGGAATTTTAAATGCTTTTGCTTTAAAAAGGAAAATGGAGGAAAATGAAATCCATTTCTAGAAACAAAACAAAAATTGTACACAGAAAAAAAAATATGTTCCATTTCTGGAGATAGTGATATAACTGAAAAAAAAAATACTGTTTCTAAGTGGTTTGCTAGGTTTAGAAGTGGAGATGTTGATCTGGAAAACTGAGAATATTTTGACATGTCTGCAATCATTGATGATGACCAAGTTGAAATAATGATTAAAAATAATCCAGATCACACATCACAGGACATACAGACATTGTAAGGCATTTGAAAACACTTGGATATGTGAATCACTTCAATGTTTGGGTGTCTCATGATTTAATGGAATGTAATTTAATGCATTACTTTTCCATCTATGATTCTTTGTCCAAACACAAAAAAAATCCTATTTTCAAAAGAATAATCACAAAAAGGAAAAAAATGGATTGTTGATAACAATATGGAGTGAAAAAGGTCTCTAGGAAAAATAATGCTGTGTATCTGGTCGAATGAAAAAGGTAAGCTCCTTCCACAAAATCGGATACTGAATTCAGACAAATTACTAGCTGGACCAATTAATGGCAGCAGTCAATGAAAAGCATCCATAATTATCCAATCAGAAAGCTGTTTTTTTCCATTAGGACAATGATAAACTTTGTCTCTTTGTAGTCCCAGTAGGAATTGGTATAGCATAGCTGGGATGTCTTGCTCTACTCATCTGAACTTGAACCATCGAATTACCACTTACTTTGATTTCTACAAAATTTTCTTCATGAGAAGATCTTTAATTCTTTGGAAACCTATAAAATTTACTTAGACCAGGTTATCACTGAAAAAAAATTCCAAGTTGAGGATAAATTCATGTAGTTAATGCAAAGATGGTAAATGTTAGTGAAATAAAATGGCATCTATGTTGTTAAATAAATGTATGTACAGATATCTAAAAATTGTCTTTGAAATTCACTTAAAATTCTACTCAATACCTACTAGCAATACTATTAATGAATATAATTTGTAGATAGAGAAGCATTTTTTTGATTTTTAATATCTTTAATATTTCTTAGAGTAAAAACCAAAACAAAACTGTAAATTCTTTATTAAAATGGATGAAAAACCTTACTTGTTTTACATATTAATTAGTACCAAAAAAATTCCTTGATCAGCTCAGATATAGTTTTTTCAATAAACAAAAATATTCTAGGCTATTACATTCTCTACATGAAGAATAAAAGAGGTTTTGATTATTCATTGTTTTCCAGATCTGTTATTTTTATTTAAAACATGAGAATGTTAAAAATTCACTTAGCAGCATTCAAAGATAAAGGATCTTTTTTTATTATTAAAAATAAGATTTTCAGAGAATTTATAATATTTTTCTTTTGTTGAATTTTAATAGGTGTTTTTTATAGATTTATTCTATCTTTTAAATTTCATCTAAATTCTATCATTATCTTCTGGTGCTTAAACATGCAAGATATCTCTGAAGGTTTCTCTTCTATATAAAGTTATAAAATGTAGATGAAATGTAAGTGACTGTAAGTTCATTTTAGATACTTTAAATGTGAAAATTTAAATATCTGGGAAGTATTCTAACAGAGGACAGAAAGTATCATACCAAAATCCAAAGATGTCTTGGAATAGTGAAAGATGCCTTCAAAAAACTAAAAGTATTAAGAAACAAGAAAATTTCGTGAGAATCAAAGAAAAAAAATGTTGAATTATGTAATATTGGTCCTGCTATATGGCAAGGAGGACTTGAAAATCTCCTAACAGATGAAGAAGAGATTGGAAGTAACAGAGATATGGATCTACAGATGGATGCCAAAAATAACATGAGAAATAGAGAGTAACCTACTTAACAGGCTTGGGATGGCAGAATAGCAATTAGGATGGATGGTGAAATGAAAAAAAAAACTTACTAAAATCTACAAAAGAGGGGAAGTCGTGGAGAGCCATTATCTTTAGGCACATAGAAGAAGAAGAAGAATTTAAGATAATTTAATATTTAATTATCTTGTTAAATATAAAAGTAAATACATTTTTGGAATTATTGTATTGATCATGGTGTGCAACTATTTTTCATTTATAAAACTGAATGTCATTGTTATCTGAGGATGTTTTAAATATTTACTCATCTTATTTCAGCCGGAGGCCATGAAGGGAATAATTTGACAAGGAAGATTGTAATATGTCAGACTTAGAAGTAGGGATGTATTGCCTGAAATGTAAATTAACATTAAAATTTTTGGCTAAAACATCCACTGCTAATACATAATTAACTAACTCAGATCTTTCAGAGGAAGAAAGAGGTTTTGTGGAATAAAGTCCTGTTTTAATATGACTCCACAGAGACAAAAATTTATTGGAGACAAATCTTGGGATAATGTGACAAGAAAGTTTTTGTTCTGAACCATTTATTATAGATAATCCTCTAAAAAATTATTGATACATTAAAAGTTAAAATTTATTTAATAAAATACGTATTGTGAATGAAATTGTTTAAAATTGCATTTTGATAGATATTTTATATTTTTAATAAAAATCAAATTTACCCATATACTTGTATATATCATACAATATAATGGATGTAATATATCAATATATATATATTGTAACCCGGATATAAGAGACCCGGATATAAGTGAGATTTTCTCTGGTCCCAAATTAGAGCCATACTTACCTAAACAAAATAGTCCAAACCCGGTTATAAGAGAAACCCGGTTATAAGAGACTACTTCCCCAGTCCCGACAACTCTCTTATATCCGGGTTACACTATATATATATATATATATATATATATATATATATATATATATATATATATGTGAGTGTGTGCATATATATATATATATATATATATATATATATATATAGAGAGAGAGAGAGAGAGATTCATTTATATATACATACAATATCTATTCACATTTTTATGCATGTGAGAAAATATGACACATATATAAATTTGTATATATTAGAACGATCTTATGGAAATGGATGACAAAGTGGAAAAATTCTGTGTAACACATTATGTCCTCAAGATGGACTTCATTGGACACAATAAAACATTACTTTAATCAAATAAAAACTTTCTAGAGGAGGAAATGAATTACATTGTTTTTTTTTTCTCCCTTGTCATTCAACTGCTTAACATTTGCATATGCATGAATTGCTGAAAATTTCTCAGCCTGGTCCACTTCCTAAAATCTGGCCAAATGATTTGTTGGTGTTTTAAATATTGCTGCAACATCTGCTCCTGTTATATATTTCAAGATTCTTGAAAGCATCCAAAGAAGGATCTGTAATTTTGCCATTCCTGACCTGGCATCTCAGCTTCAGTCACTTTCCCCACTTATGTAACAGCTTTCCTGTGACTTTTTTATAAATATTTTCATGGCAATTGTTTTAATGAAATTTTCACTTTGTTATCTCAACTTCATGAATTTAAGTGTAGTAATAAATTGGCAGTGTGGTCTGATAATTTTATTGCTGAATTAATTATAGATTTAATTGTAAGTTCTAATCAAATAGTTTCTTTTTGTACACTTCTTTCCTGTGAAAATTTCTTCTGGTTTCATGCTTTCCTTTCTCCTACAATCTTCAAACTTTAAGTGCAACATTAATCACCATCTTCTGTTTTTCTGAATCCAGTAGCTTTATTGTCCTTTCATGTCATTAATGCTTTCTCATTTTCTTTCTCTCTAAATCAACCCATATGTGTATCTTAGTGGGATTATCGCCATGCTTGGAGTGAAAGAACCTCCTTTATACACACACACACACACATATATATATATAAATGGAAAAAAACTTGCTAATATGCTAGCAATGCAGAAAGAATATATAAAAATGAAAATGGTAGTGTATCAAATGCATACAAAGAAGAAAAGGTAAAAATGGAACAAAAGGTTGGTTTATTTGTGTCTAATTAAGAGCAAATGTAGTGGGAAATGAATTTGACAAGGTTGGAGGAATGAGAGCAACGAGTTTGCTGGTAAAACATGGCACAATCATGATTATCATGGACAAATTGGAAAAGGCCAGCACTGTGTTCTTACAATAGTGACTCTTAATGATATAAGCGATGAAAGAAAACAATTGGCAGGATGAAAATTAAATTTGTAATAAGATACTTAAAAACTGAGTAATACTGATAGTTTCCTTGAAAATTCATGTCTTATATTTTACAAGTCATTATGAGTTTCATAATTTATTTACAAAGGTGTATTGGGATAGGAAAAGTTAAGAAAGTATTAAGAAAGAGGTAAATTTCCATGGAAACAAAGAAAAGGGCACTGAGCTGTTATGTAATATCAGTACTCCTATATGGCAGTGAATGCTGGACATCTTATCACGATTGTGGTAACAGAAATCTGTTGAGAATACCATAGGCTGAACACAAGAACAAAAACAAAGTTTTAGAGAAAATGGAAACAAAAAGGATACATATTTACCAGCTGAAATATCTCGGGCACATAATGAGGAAACAAGGCTTGGAAAATTTGATACTCACAGGACATATTAAAGGCAAGAGGGAGAAATGAAAGCAGTGTATAACCTGTCTAATGAGTTTGTGTAAATGGAATTAGGAGATATAGCAAAAGACAACGGGTGACAAAGAAAAGTTGTGGAGAGCCATTATCACTCATATCCTGAATGGGCACAGTATATAGAAGAAAAAGATTGTTTCAGAATTTTGTCAGTTATTGTTTTTCAGATTAATATTTTTATCCTTATTAATTTAATCACTATATTTTGGCCCATTCATTCCAAATGTGTACACACATTTCATTGACTCTTTGTTAGTATGATTTATTCAGTTTTTCTCAGTCCCATAATTGATAAAGAAAACAAAACCAAGCAAGAAACATCAAAAATGAATAAATAGTATTACCAGTGTCTCACAAATCTACTGTGGTATCCAAAGAGAATAACAATAATAAAATAAAAAGCCTTGACTTTGAGCTGCAAAAACAACTAAATATGGTTATGATTACTGTCTGCAAAACACTGGGAATTGTCCTGAAGATCTTTCCAGAATTATTACAATAGTTTAAGCTTTAGGAAAGAATTGAAAAAAATTCAAACAATGGAACTTTTGAGATTAGTAAGAATACAGAGAAATGTTCTTGGAGTTACTTTATGCCCAGTAATGACCAACAAATATCGCTGGTGCATATGAACAAATAATGATTTTTTTTAAATGCAGAAACACCTCATAAATTGGTAGGATTTCTTTAAAGCACTTCACTACATAACACTACATTTTATATGAGGTGTTATGGAGAAGTTTAGCATACATAAATCAACTGTCAACTTTTATGAGATGTCTGTATATTTGCTCAAGATGACAATTTCAAAGTAGACAATGGAAACTTAGTGGTAGGATTCTTTTTTTCATATTTAAACTTCTGGAACCTTTGGGTTATACTGTATATTAAATAATAAGAGAGACTCTGAAAAAATGTTTAATATATGCATAATTTCCTTAAAGATGAAAAGGAGGCAACAGAGATGTGGTTCTACAGAAGGATGCTAAGAATACCAGTAATGGAACATGTGAGCAATAATGAAGTTTTAATGAAAATGGGAACAAAATGGACACTTATACTTAAAATCAGAGCGAGACAGTTGAAATTTATGAGACACATAATTAGGAAAGAAGGCTTTGAAAATCTGACACTCAAAGAACATTTTGAATGCAAAAGAAACAGAGGGAAACGGGGAGTAATTGATCTAAAAAGCTTGTGTAAATAGATGTCAGAAAAAGGAATGGGAGGGATAGTAAAAAGTTAATCATAGCTTGGTACTACAAGAAATAGGAAGTTGTGGAGAGTCGTGATTGCACACATCATAAAGGAATATTGCAAATAAAACAAAAAGAGCTATACATGTTAACAAAGAGTACTAATATAAAATCAACTTAAATATTCACAATAACATGAATTCCTCTTAATCTGTCTATATTTCTGAGATGTGGTATTGAAACTATTTATCCTATTTATATTGTTTGGCCAGTTTTATCCACTGGGTCCAAGTGGATAAAACTATTGGTTGATTAATCCAAAAAGTGACTTGACCCAAAGAGTTTTGCATTCAATAACTGATACTGAGATATCCCCCCAAAAAGAAAGGCATGGCACATGGAATTAGAATAATCAGAATAATCTACCCCTGTGGACTAAATAAAGGGTTCATTTTGAAATTCCAACATATATCACCTGAAGAAGATCTGAGCATATAATGGCTGAAACATGAATATGGCAATAAAGATGAGGACGACAGTCCAAACAATTTAAATAGTATAAATTAGTTTCTCTCTATTGGAAAATGACAAATATGTTTATGGATTTTCCTCTATAAACATGTGCGTTTGCTGTGTAGAAAATAGAAAAGCAATTTTATTTAACCAATCAATAATCAAAGCAAAAATCAGTTGCATAAAGAAATTATGTATAGTTGAAAACAGGCTTATTTTGTAGGGATTTTTTTCTACTAAAGTTCACTTAATACAAGGCACAAGATCCACACAAGATAGTGAGTTACTGAATGAGGTGTGTGATGTAAATGTAAGAGGAGGAAACAGAAGACTATAAGGATATGAAGGAGAGATAAAGATTGACTCTAGATTTGATTTATATCATAGTATTCTGAAAAGCATCTATACAGCCATTAGTTCCAAAAAGACATTCTTCAGAAGAAGCATTCAGATTAGTACACTGTTTTTACCAAAGGAACACATAGGGAATGAGGGTGATTCAGTCCTGTAGGTGTACCAAGGTGGGTTTTAGCTGTAAAAGTCTGAGCTGGTAGCCCTAAAGAATGGAGCTCATCTGAACATGGAAGTAGCAATATAACAGAGAAAGGCTTAGAATGTTGTGTCTGAGGGGAAAGAAGTTGTAGAGTGGAAAATAAGTCATCACCCAAAAATGTTTTGGATTCTGTCAAGATTTAGTTTAACAAAGAGCATGAAAATACATGTAAAAGTAATCTCTGTAGCCTTTCAGTAAAAAACAGAGTTCATTGATTTCACATAAGAAAGCAGCAAAGTATACGTGCAAACATGTCAATCATGATGTGAATAATTCTGCACCGAACAACTGAAAGTATCATTACAATAAAAAAGGGTGCATAATAGACAGTAACATGCAGAATGTGGGTGCAGATGATGTGATAGCCCCAGGCATTCATATTGAGAGGGCATCCAATCGAAGAGTGAAATAAAATATCTAGTTTATATTTAATTTGAATAAAGTGTTTATTTCATGATTCATCTGTTTTTACGTATTTAAAATGTCTTCCTTTCTCACATTTCTCAGTACTAGTTCCTATATGCGCATCTACTTGAGACTTAGGGGTATACAATCAAGGAGTTGGCTTTGGGGATCACCAAACATCACCAAACCTTTGCACATCACTGATAATAGATAATAAAATTGCCACATTAAACAAAAAAATGAGTGAAGTGAAAGTGAAAGTGGAAGAAAATTAAAGTACTGTTTATAATACATGTGGGATCAGATTATTTTTAAAAAGTGTTTTTTTCTTGTATGCTATCAAAACTAAAACTGACAGATAACATTATAGATTTATAGAAATAAAAACAATTCAGAACAATTTATACACTTGTTTAAATGATAAAACTCTATCCTGTAGTTTTTCTTTAAAAATGACTTAACCATAGTGTTGCATACTCACATGAATATTGATATTAAGAGGTTTTTCAGTGATTTTCAACCGTATATATATATATATATATATATATATATATATATATATATATGTGTGTGTGTGTATGTATGCATGTTACATTAAAAATGACAGACAAGGTATTACAGTTAAGATTTTATTTAATTTTTCTTCTGTTCTGGACAAAGAGTGTGCAAAAAGTGTCCAAATGTTTTATTATTACGAGCGCTTTCAGCTATACCTTCAGCCATTATCAAGGATGATTCAGTTTTTCACCTTAATTGAGTGCATGCATTATGTGTATATTTTAGTGTGTTGTAGGGATGTTTTTAATTTCCGAATACGGTCAGCACATTGTGGCCTTGTTCATGCTTAATATTGTTAAGAGTTGTTTTTTACTTTTTTATTATTAAAGCTTCCATTGTTTTTAATCTTTTTTTACAGGTGAATGAATTTATAATATTTGTGTTTTCTACTAGTATGTTTCTAATTGGGTCTGGTAAATTTGTGTGTGTATGTTTAAATGGGTTCTAATGGAGCTATGATCAGATAGGTCTAACGTAAGGTGTCTGGGTAAGCATGTAGTTGTGTTGAGTCCAGTATATATATATATATATATATATATATATATATATATATGTGTGTGTGTGTGAAAGTAGTAATGGTACAGTGTTAGTATTTGAATAAACGAATAAGTATTAAACTTTTATCACACATTAGCTAAAAAGGGTTAATCTGTTTTATTGCAATTCTTATTTATGTGAATTATGATTCTCAACTCTAAATAACATCAAAAATAAGAAAAAAGAATGACTGCACTCAACTGAAGGAGAAAGGAGAGTCTGCTTATTTCACATATGACCAAACATTGAAGAAATTGCAAAAAATAAAACAGGCACAGGTTTCTCACTAATTAAGTTGCACAAATAGTTGAATAGAAACATTGAAATAAAGTAAGTTCATATTTGTGTGTGTATTTTTAAAAATCTATGGCTTTATTTCATAACATTTAAATGCATACCCTTTAAAAATTTTGATAAGTAAGCTGTGATATTTTCATTTGCTTCGAGGTATGCCGTTGTTAAAAAGGTTGAGCAACATTGGTGTAAATGAACACAAAGAAATATTAATGGTAAGAATCAACTTCTGAAGAAAATTTAAATTTTTATATTATTATTATTATTATTGATAACAAGTTACAGTCATCACAACATTACAATGGAAAATTCTTAATTCTATTTTATAATTCACTTCACAATTGATGAAAAGAAAACATTTTTTAAGGAAGTCGTTATGACAAGAATGGCAGTGGAAATTGAATAGAAGCTATTTTTACTCTTTGAGGATTTTGGATAGACAACAGGCAACTTCAATTATCTGATTTTAAAACAGAATTATGTTTATCTCAGGAAAAAGACAACATTGTCAAAGAAAGAATGATAACAATGTTTCCACTATCTTACCTTTAAATTATAAATGAAATTTGCAGCTTCAAAACAAATTGAATAATTGCCCAATTAAAAACAAAAAGATAGGATAAAACAAAATTGAGAAAATGATAAAGATTTCAATGAATCCATTGAATTAAATAAAAGACAAGCCTTGTATTTTTATTACATTATAACAAATGCTTACATTTGTTAATGGGAACTGCAAATGATATTAAGTCAATCCACATAGCTTAGTTTATGGTAAACAATTTAGTAAAGGTTTATAGGATTTGTCCAAAATTTCAAAGTTCCTTTTTCTTAAATCATGTCTTATATGAGGTGTACACAAAAGTTCCTCGATATTTCTTTTTTGAAGTCTAGGGACTAAATACTCAGTATTCTTTATAATGTGTGTGGAAAAAAAAGTCAGCTCATAACATATATGTGCAACACTACATGTTGTTCATTTTGAAGTTGGGCAAGAGAACAGCAGATGTGAAGATGATCAGCGATGAAACCTATGGTAATGTTTGAGTGGAAAGTAATATCTGAACAGTTAGCAAAGATAATCAAAGGTGAATTTGACTTGGAGACAAACCATGAGTGATACAATGCAAGAATGGAAATGGCCTGCAATCACTTTTGCATGATGTTGAACTTGGTTGAAAAAAAAATCAATCACTCAATAGTTGTAAGATGTTTTCAAAGTATTGGCAAGATTAAAAAAGAAAGGAAGATGTATTCCCTATGAATAGTTAGAATAGATTTGGTATTGTCTCACCATCTCACTTCTTACCAGATATGAAGAAAACCATTTTGTAGCAAATAGAGATGAAGAGTGTGTACATTGCATGAAGAGAAAGCGTAAGAAATCATGCATGGATCAACCCTCAGAATCTAAAAGTTTTGGAAAAAGTTATTGTGCTGTATTTCATGGGAAATTAAAAGCTTGATGTCTGATAAATTGTTGAAGTCTAGTGAAACTTTTACTGAGAGCATTACAATCATCATCTTCAAAGTCCAACAACCTCAATTAAAGAAAAGAAATTATTTAGAACACAGAGAATTTGAAAATTTCTCCTGGTGCAGAACAACATTCATCCAGACACTGATTGTCAGCCTAAATACCATGATGGAGTTAAGGATTAGAAATTATTCTTATTATGACATATTTGGTGACACTGGATTATCATTTGCTTTAATCAGTTTAATATTCCTGGTTAAAAATGTTCAAAATGTTACTGTCAAAGAAAATGGTTTTATCACGATTGAATTTGAAAACTGTTGATGTAAAGTCAGAAATTAAGGAAAATATTTTGATGAATAAATATATGTAATTGCTGTTATCAATATAGTAATTACTGGGAAACATTTTCATACAACTAATACTTTTCTTGAAGATTCTTTGACTCTTGAAATAAACATAAAACAATCTTTAATTATCTGATGTTTTTGCTAAAAGTTTCATTCTGTTTGTCAGTATAAAAAAAGCTTAAAGAATAAAATGTAATTAAAATTTCGAAGATTTTAAAAATACTCTATATCATAACTCAACTCATATATTTGTCAATTTATTGGTATATTTAATCTACTAGCTTACATTCATTGATATATATATATATATATATATATATATATATAGTAATTCAAAAATGCTATTACCTTTAAAATCTTAGTGTTCAGACCATGAGATCCAGGTTTGAATCTCAATATGGTCAATTTATCAAGAACAAGAGTTAATGATAATATCAGCCTGGATTGAGATGATCCCAGTATGTGACACCACTGGAAAGTGCCTGAAAATCATATAACAAATTCATTCAAGACTTGTGAGTAAAAATGTTTGGAAGCAAGAAATCATCATGACAAAGTTTGGCCATATTTGTCTTTTTTCAGTTGCTGATCATGCCACATTTTATGCTCTCTCCCAGATGCATAACAAAAGAACTATAATTTGTATTAATAGTAAATATACATTTTTCCCACCTCACTGGTATCTCTCTCTCTCTCTATATATATATTTAAAAAATAAAAAGTTGCTCACTTGAATTCCAGCTGTGCCCAATAGGAAATGGCTCAAAATAAATGCTGCTACTAGTATTAAAAAAATCACACAAATAATACACCTCACATAGTTAAAACATGAAAAGAAACTAACAACCCCCATGAAAATGGCTATGGTAGTGGCCAAAAATGCTTGGAAAAATGGACAAGATGGATAGTTTTTGTCTTCCCTCATTCCCATCAAATGAAAAAATATAAGAACTCTGGAAATACTAAATAAAAAATTAATAAAATATTCCTTGTTCATCATATTTAATGAAAAATATTTTTAAAAATTGTTGCTGCCCAAATATATATATGCTGAACTCTCTTGTATTTGATATATGAGGGTCAAGCAACTCAGTTCCTAGGAACTGACAGCTAGACATCTGCACATATGAATTGATTATATTGGTGAAGACTTTGTACAGAAACAACCACACTTTTTGAAGGGCTGAATACAGAGACCTATTGCACCACATGCCACAAGGTCCCTAAATGAAACTCCACAGATTTTTGAATTCAGAGTTGTTCTTCTCAGAGATCAGTTGCTATCCAAGGCTATAGAACCCAGCCTGTCCTCCTAGTTACCCATAACTGGGGAGAAGAGAAGAGAAGGATTTATATCTTTCCCAAGGATATTAGCATGTAAGTGAATATAATGGATTTGACTGGAATTTGAACTTGGCTCTCTGATTCCTCAATCTGAGCTGCTATCCATTACTCCACCATATATATATATATATATATATATATATATATATATATATATATATATATATATATATATATATATATATATATATATATATATATATATATATAAATAAATAAAAAAAAACAATAACAATTTTGTATTTACTTACCGATTTACAGATTGTTTCATGCACAGCAATTTTTAAAAATGTGCTTCTGTTTATTTGGTATGCTCCTGAGATCTATTATTCTTTCATGTTTTAAAAAGGAATTTGTCAGCATGCTGACAATTCAAAATAATTTAATTCCTTTTTTTTATTAAACCATTTCCCTTTACTGAATTCTATTTTTTTTCAGTTTCTCCTCCAGATATAGAGTGCATTTTCTGATTCTGTTTTTCAATATCTTTTTTTTTTATTGTATACCATTCTATTAATGGTCTTTTCTCTCTCATTTTTAGTTACCTAGTTCCCACATAAAGTTTGACAAAATAGAGAAAAGAAAAATGAATGCTCATTTTTGAAAATATTGCATAAAACAGGCTGTAAATTAGTAACAACAAAAGGTTTATTTTTTATGTGTACTGCACTCTTATATATTTAAGAATATTCAAATAATTTCTCTGGTTCTCTTATATCCGGGTTATATATATATATATACAGTGTAACCCGGATATAAGAGAGTTGTCGGGACCGGAGAAGAAGATTCTTATATCCGGGTTTCTCTATTTTGTTTAGGTAAGTATGGCTCTAATTTGGGACCAGAGAAATATTATATCCGGGTTACACTATATATATATATATATATATATAAAAGAAAATGCAAATAAATATTAATAGTGAAAAAATCAATGCATAAGGTTCCACTCATGTCCCTGAAAAGTACATCAGACATTTTTCTTTTGGGGGTGCTGGTGTTGATTCCATTCATACAGAATTTATGAATTTAGTAAATGCTCTTTCTGATAAGGAATTGGTATCTCTAAGCAAATGTAATTCTCTCTTTCAATCTGATTGCTATGTTGATCCTCTTTTCTTTCTCATTCTATTGTCTCTTCAAGAATCTTAAGTGTCATGTCATTTTAGTTTCCTTTTTCCTTGAGCAATAATCAGTTACACATGGAATTTCTGTTCCTTTATATCCCACTTGGCATGTATGCAGTAGATTCTAGTCTCCAGTGAATATTGAAACATCTTTTACATTCTAAGCACATCTTTTATCATAGACAAAACCATTTATACTCTCATTACTCACCCTCCAAAGATCTTATGAAATACAAACAAAATCCAACAAATTAACATTTTAACAGCCAAACATAATTCTTCTTATACATGCCATGTTCCTTCAGGAGGTCGGTGAAGATGGTTCTCCACAATTCCCTATCCTTTAGATGTCTTAGGAAAATTTGTCTTTTTATTATATCCCTTAATCCCTCTTCTATGAACCGTTTAAACAATCTATTTAAGAAGGTCATGCACTGCTTTTCATTGTCCCTCATGCCTTGAATATGTCCTGTGAGTGTCAAATTTTCTAAGCTTTCTTTCCTCATTATGTACTCTAGATAATTCAACTTTCTCTATCAGATGATAAGTTTATAAGTGTCCATTTGGTTTCCATTTTCCCTAAAAGTTTGTTTCTCACATGTTCAGTCCATGGTATTCTCAGAATCCTTTTGTAGAACCACATTTTTGTTGTTTCAAAACTCTTCATCATCTTTAATGAGACTGCCATATAGGAACCTCTTAATTTTTGTTGTTCCTTGGTGTACTCTGATACGGAGTGATAGAAACTTTTAGGGTCCCAACTATGGGCAAATAATGAAACTCCCAATCAAAAACAAAATACATTTTTATAAGAAAAATGCCAGCAATACATTTTTATATAAAATTAAAAAGAATACCTATTTATAGGAAAATTACCAACAATACATTTAAATACAGTTAAATCTATAAGATGGTGTCCAAAATACTTAGATTTCAGCTTTAAATAATCTATAGATGTTGATATGCTGCTAAACAAAATCAACCAACCAATCAAACAACCCATATAGGAAGACCAATATTATGTAACAGTTCAGTACTCATTTCTTTGTTACTAACAAGATTTTCCTCTTTCTTAATACTTTGCTTAGCTTTTGGAAATCTCCAATGTCTGCCCACCTCGTTTTGCATATGCCTCAAATATTAAGATTTAACCTATTTATTTTCTTTTTGAAAATTCTCTGACTGGCCACATTTATAATTATTAAATTTGGATCTCAAATTAGATAAAACCATATCTACACTTTATTAACCATTATTTTTTTTATCAGCCAAATCACACACAGACTCACACACATTTGGAGTGTTATTCAATGTCTTGGAACATAGTTGCCTTTGGTTATTAAAATCTCTGAATGCATCCAGAAAAACAGACTGGCACATAGCCAAATCCACCATAATAGGCAATCCTCAGTTCTTGGAGCATTTCCACATTCTGTTCTTCCAATATTTTATTCTCTGTTATTAACTACACTAAGTTCACTCATTCTGCTATTATCCATCTCTTCATCAAAGCTTCTTGATGCATCACACCACCCAACAAGTTTCATTTGCATACCCACATATATTATAAATGACATCATCATCATATAGATAATTTAGTAAAAACTGTACTGATTTATCTCACTCTTTTTCAAAGGTTTTTTTTGTTTTTGCTGTTAAATTATTGCAGTACTGTTATCATAGAAGAATTTGCAATGTCATTGGTCCTAATATGGCATCTTGGCTTCAGCCACTTTCCCACCACCATATCATAGCTTTTCTGTGTCTTTTCTATCAATACTTTCATGATAATTGTTCTGATGAACTTTCCTCTATGGTACATTTATGAATTTAAGCACAGTATTAGACTGGTGGTAAGGTCTCGTCATTTTACAGGTGAAATGGCTAGATGTAACTGTAAGTTCTATATTAACAGTTTATTTCCTCATACTATTAGCTTGTGGAACTCTTTTCCGGTTTTTTTGCTTTCCAGCCAAGTTTGATTTTCAAAAATTTAAATGCAATGTCAATTGTTATCTTCTTTCTTCTTAATTTCTGTCCTTTTGGTATTTTTTCTCTATAGTAATTTTTTATTTTTCTTATAGTCTTTCATCTCAGTAACTTGCTGCATCTTAGGAGATTTGATGCCTTGCTTGGGTTCAAATGATTAAAAAATAAAGGTTTTATATAATTTTTTATTAACACTGCTCTCATAGTGAGGCTGACAAGTGTTCTACTGAATCATAGGTCATTTCATAGTCAACTCCAGCCAAACAAATTGATTTGTTATATATATATTTTCTATTTTTTTGTCTCATATTTTTAGATAGTCTATTGTTGAGTAGTCAAATTATGCCTTTTTGCATAGCTGATTTTTATTGAGGATATTCATTAGTCTGTCTATAGATGTATTTAATATATTTTCTCTTTATACGTTACATTTATAAATATAATTTATTTTATTTTACTTAAACTATATCTATAAAAATAACACATAAACAGAAAATAAGAGATGTGTTATGTGACACAGAAATCCAAAGGGTGTTGTGGAATAGTGAAAGATGCTTTTCAAAAGCTAAACAAAGTATTAAGAAACAGGAAAATTTTATTAGAAATGTGAAGAAAAGAGTGCTTAACTGCTATGTAAGATCAATCCTCCTATATGATAGAAAATGCTGGAAAACTTCCTCAAAGATGAAAAGGATACTTGAGGCAATAGAGATGTGGGTTTTAAAGAAGGATGCTAAGAATACATTAAATGAAACATGAGATCAATGAAAAAGCTTTAAGGATAATGGGAGTAAAAAGGGCATTTTTAGTAAGAACCTGAAAGAATTTAGAAATCTCTAGGACACTTAATTAGGACAGTAGGCTGGTAGAATTTGACACTCTCAGGGCATACTGAAAGCTATTGGGGCAGGGAAAAATATCAAGTAATTTACTTAATAAGTTCATATAAATGGATGGTTTTGTATTATTAAAAAACAGTTTTCTTATGTATTATTTAAGCTAACCAGAATATTGAAGTTTCCAAACAACAGAAAGTCAAACACCTATTAACATCATTTATATAAATTTATATCTACTCAGCATTGTTTTGACTAAACAATATTTAGGCAATTATGTTTGAAAGTGATTAAGCAATCTTAAAGACAATGTTTAGAGATTCACCTCATGCATATCAGTTTATTAGTTTTAACATTATTCTGGAAAAATGTAACAATTTTACTTGGAGAATAATGAAGAACCGATAACTTTGGCTTGCCATCCAAGTCATAAGAAAAAATTCTCAAACTTTGGAAAATTTGAAAAACTTTTACAACTGAAAGTCTACACAAATTTCTTCAGATTACTAAAATGCACTTTGCAGGAATTGACAAATGAAAAGACCTAAACCTAAAAATAAAAACAGATCTCTAAAATATGACATCTGAAATTTAGATTTAAAATTCCGCTGAGTGAATGTTTTAAATAAAGAAATCATTCATATTATTTATTTTACTAAATTTTAAGCTAAAAACATTTTTGTAAGTAAGAGCATAATAATATTTACAATTTAATAATTAAATTCACTAGCGTGTAAAGATTTCAGAAGCATGTCAAAAAGTCACACAAATAGAAGTTCAAAATTTTTTTAAAAAGTTTTCGAGTTATTCATTTTAAAGAAAGTTTATGGTATATGCTGCTGTGTTGCCATGTAGATTAGGTTACATTTGTTGTTAGTGTACATTTGTGGGTAGTCTGTCTTCAACATTTAATGTGTGCAGCGGTGAGTTAACTGCAAAGTGTTCCATTAAACAATGACAGGATATTTATATTGTGATCAGGCAGATATAATTTTTACATATGGCTGTGTGAAAGGTAATGGACATGAAGCTGCATGGCTGTATCATTGCACTTCCAGACTGAAGCTAGCTGAAACATGTAACCTTTGCTGCTGTTTATCATTATGTTTCTGAGATAGAATCACAAACTATGATCAATGAAGACTGAGATCCACACATACCCCGAACCATGAAAAACACATTGTACAGGCTATCAGAGATGATCCATGTATCAGCAGACATCCAGTGGCCCTAGTATGTCATACATCTCATAGTACCATGTAGAAGATATTTCAAGATCTGGTCCTATATCTGTACTATTTTCAACATGTGCAGTGTTTTTCACCCTTTGATCACTCACCATGGGAGAACTTTTGTTGATGGTTTATTGCACAATTGTTGTTTGTCTCTTCAGTCTTGTTTATGGATGAGGCAACATTTGGGAAAAATGGAATAACAAATTTACACAACCAAGATTTGTGGGTGGATCATGGTACAATACAGGTTAGACACCAGGTTAATTTATGATTAATGTGTGGGCTGGAATTTTAGAGAACTGTCTCATAGATCAATATGTACTTTCAGCAGGTCTTACAGGAGTTGTCTATAGGGCCTTTATTTTGAACAAACTTACATCCCTGCTAAAGGATGTACCCCTGCCAATATGAAGATGCATGTGGTTCATGCATGATGAGGCCTAGCACATTTTAATCATATGGTTCATGATACACTGGCTAACATCTACCATGGAAGATGGATAGGTATGGGAGAACTGGTTCCATGGCCTGCATGTTCACCTGACTTCAGTCCTTTGGATTTATATCTGTGGGGCCACCTAAAACAATTGGTTTATGCAGCAGACATTAATAATGCCAAGATGCTTCATCAACGTGTCATGGGGCTTACAAAACCATTTGACATATTGTATGAGTATTTGAAAGGATCCACCAGCCAATGAACTAATGGGTGCATGTGTGTGTAGAAGCAAGTGGAGGACATTTTGAACATTTGTTATGAGTTTCTGTGTTGCAGTACAATGATAAACTTTTGGACATATGTTTTATATGGACATTTTACCTTGCGTTGATGTCAGCCCCCAACCCCTCGCCACACGCACACACCCAAAGTTTGTAAAAATATTTTTGCATTGTATCTTGAATTGTACATTTAACAGTCTCTACAGAAAACTTAATAACTAAAAAATGACGGATTTGCAGACATATGTCTATGTGAACTTTTGTCCTTGTTTTGGTTTGAGGAATTGGCTCCTAAAGTTTGTAAAAGTATTTTTGATAAACCCTGTATATATATATATATATATATATAAGCAGAAGCAGTAGACTCGAGAAAAAGATGTCAAAAATAAAATAAAAAATAAAATTGGAAATTTGTAAGCAGAGTAAAAGACAAATCATAATGTGTAAAAAGAACATTTTCTCTTGATTTAGTAAATTCAAAAGCCTTCAAGTTTGTCTTCTTTAAAAACTGATAAATATTTAACTATGCGACAGGTCATAGTCCATCAACTCAAAAATGCTAGATTTGCAGAAATCTACATCAAGTTACTTTCTTATACTAAAGAAGAAGCAAAAGTGGCTAGAGATCAAAAGTCTAACTGATGACAAAAACTGGATAAGAGATTATAAAAGTCAATATACTTATATTTTCATTTCTCCTGTAAGTTCTAACTAATGACATTTACAAAAATGTAAGAAATTTCTATTTGATACATGTCCATTTCTATAAACATTTCAAATAATAAAATTATTTGCTGTGAAAAGCTATATTCATAGAAAATCAATATATGCATATACAAAAAAAATTGTTGTAATAGTACAAATTAATAGAGGCTTTACATTTTACCACAATTCTGGAAATATATTTACTATATCAAATTATGAGTTTTACTAATTAACAATACTGCTATAAGAGAGCATTTATTGTGAAACCTATCTCCTAAATTTGAAGTAGATAAATATAAACAGTAAATTATTAAACATGTTCTTGACAATGAATAGGTTATAAGAAGAATAGCTTCACCATTCTACATGACTGAAAAAGAAAATTTCTGATAAAAATTTCAAATTTACAGACTTAAACATTTGAAAAGAAAGTACAGTTAAACTTTCACCCCAGGAGAGATTTTATTTTAAAATAAGAACAATTCTTGAAAGAACCTAATTCTTTTATTTCTTCTTTTAATGTCTCTTGAGCTTTCTTCAGCAAATTTTTTTGATGATCATAAAAAATTGCTATCAATACTGAGTTTCAAATACTTTCCCTGCAGGGAAAATTTTACTTTAGAATTACCTCCCTTTGCAAATTCTCTCCAGATGTGAGAAAGAATAAACTGAAAAAGATACAGAGCTTATGCCTCTCTCTTTCTCTCTCTCATATATATATATATATATATATATATATATATATATATATATATAATTTGTTTTTATGATATTTTTATTTCTCCTTGTATATATGAATGAACATTTGTATATATGTGAATCATAACTAACACTTTGAGTTTATCAATTATCTGACATACAGGGTAAATTGTCCACATTTTATATTTTTAATTTCACAAATACATATTGTTTTTGATTTTCATGGCTGTACAGTATAATGGGGTCAGTTGGGCACTGTCTGTGAGGAAAAAAGCCCCATGGTGCAATTCCCTCCACCAGAAATGGTCCAATACAAACATTACAAAGAGTTTCGGTGTCAATTGTAGGACAGTGCAGCAGATTCAGTAAGATATGGATGAGTCTAATGATGATTATAAAGGTAAAACAACTAGGAAAACACACTTTGATTGTTTTGATAAGAAAAGAACTATTGCATTTGTTGGTGAGAACCTCAGATTCAACACAGAAGCCTACATCAAGGGCCTTGAGGAGAGTGGCTTCTGGTAACAAGACTCTGCACCATGCCACACAAGCAAGAGAACCCAGTCATGGCTGTCATATAATTTCTGCAACATCATCCCTTACATCAGGACACCTAACTCCCCAAACTGCAACCCCTTGATTATTATGTGTGAGGCACAGTTGACTGAGAGATCAACAAAACTCCTTGTAATACCAAAGATGAACTGAATGCAAGGATTATGGCAGCATTCACCAACTTAAACCAGGAGACTGTCCAGAAAAGTTGCAGGAGATTCCAAAATCGTCTGGAGGCTGTGGTTGAAGCCAATGGTGATTTTATTTAATAAATTTATTCTTAAGTATTTCAAGATATTTTTGTGTAATTTGGGTAAATATATCTGTTGAAATGAGATGTCAGTGATATTTTCATTTTTTGCATAATTTAGATGACAATTTATCCATCGCACTCTCTATTGTAAATTCTGTAACAATTTGTGCATGTATATTATTTACAAATAAAAATATTATTCTGTTGTGTATAGGGATTTTGCTTTAACTTTGTGTCTGTCCCTTCAGATTTCCAAAAATGAATAGTCACCTGGTGTCTGTCTCCCACAACAACTGAGCTACAACTGTACCACACTAGATGCTAAACAGCCACACTGGGCCAGGAGAGTAGTGGGAGGGAGCAAAAGAAACAAGTTGCCAACTAGGAATTTTGAGTACTTTAAAAATTTAGGGATAACAAAACATTTCATGTGACTAACACAGAGTTAAAAATGTTTTGCTTAGAAGGTTAATGTCTCTTAGTATAAGGAAAATTGTAGACTTGTCAAATTGTGAAGAAAGGTTTTTACATAATATTGGTGATGCTTTTACTTCTGAGATAAAGCAATGAAAAGCAATGAAGTCTGGCTTGCCATTTAAAACTTCTAATTTCCATATTTCATTTTCTCCTCAGTTTACTTCTGCTGGAAAGTAGTAACATTTTGTCATGATAGGAATGACTTATTTAACTTGTTATTATACCCAATTACACTGTAAAAATATAGAAATATATTATTTTATCATTATTTGATATTATTCTATTTGGCCACTTGGAAATATTGTGAGGGAATAATCTAAAGTGGAAGAGTGAAAGACGACATTAAACAGTCATTGGTGAGGTTGAAGCAATCAGAAAGAAAAATATTAAGGTGTAATGATTAGTGTTAAGGAAAAGGATAATGTCTCAGCATGGTAGAGGAATGGGTTGTGGCTTGGATAGAGGAACTGGAGAGACATGGTTGAATTCCTGTAGAGTTCATTACATTCATTTAGATGATAATACCTTTGGGAAAGGTATGAATCCATCTCTTCACCCAGTTATATGTAAATAGCATAACAGAATGGGTTCTATAGCCTTGGGTGACAACTGGTCGAGGAGAAGGAAAATTCTGAATTCAAAACTGTATGCAGCCCTGGTGAAGCACATACTGTGCAGGTAAATAAAGGATCATTCACACTGACTCAATGATCCTGACTACGGTTAATTCCTAAGCATATTTAAAGGGGGAACAAGAGAGAGAGAGAGTAAGAAAAAAAGTAAAAGAGTGAGTATTGATGAAAAAAGAAAAATGTTTTAAGTGAAAGGATGAGATAAGGAAAAGAGAGAAAAAGGAGTATACAGAAAGAAAAAAAGAGTAAAAAAAATAGAGATAAAGAAAAAAAGAGTAAAAAAAATAGAGATAAAGAAAAAAAGGTAAAAAATAGGAAGAGAGATGGTGATATATGAAGTTATAAGAAAGAAAGTAGAGAGAGTGATGGAGAGAGAAAATGATGCAGAAAAAGGAAGGAATAAGAGGGAAATAAAGTAGAGAGTGATGTAGAAAGAGGAAAAAAGGAAAGGAAGAGAAAGATAAGTAAAAACAATAAGGAAAGTAGAGAAAGAAAGAGATAAGAAAGAAGTAGGGAAAGTAGAGATGATAAGGGAGAGACAGAAAGAAAAGAAAGGAAGAGAGATATGTAGAAATATAAAGGAAAAAGAGAGAAAGTAGACAGAATGAAGAAAAAAGGAAAAGAAGAAAGATATAGAAAGAAGAATGAAAAAGAAAGAGAGATGGGGGGCGAAATGAAAATAGAAAAGATCTGATAAAGAAATGACAAAAAGGGAATTATGGGAAAAAAAGCACTGAAAATGTGTGAGAAAGAAAAATATGGAAAAAAACAATTGAAGATTGAAAGCTGTAGTTGTTAAGAATGTAAAGAATAAAAATGGAAATATCAAGAATAAACAAAACAGGAGGAACTGGAAGTTGAATACTGTGCAGCTGAGGAATCAAAGAAATAAGAAAAAAAATAAGTCTTAAAAAACTTAAGGAACAAAGAAGACAATATGTCAAAGAGAGAAAGAAAGTATACAAAAATATTTTAAAATGACTGTTTCTATAGGAAAAAGAAATAGGTTTTACATCACTTTATTAGAAATTCAGAATGCATAAAGTAATAGTTATGTAGAAAAAATAAAAGTGTTAAAGACATCAGTTTTTTTATATTGCTCTGAAAAACTTTTTTCATGTTTGATTCTTTCTCAGAGTGAAAATAAAAAAAAAAACAATGAAATTACCAATCTTACATTTAACCTCTATTATTACTTCCAGTAAATAACTTAGAAGGATGTGACATTTTAACTCAGTCTGTTTATTAAAGGAAAAAAAAACACAAGAACTTTTTTCTAAAATTCTGGAGCCTGTAAATAATTCAAATATATCCCATTCAGATTTTTAAGTAACATTTAAAAAAATACTATCAAATAGTTCGATAAGATTTGTTTAAAAAACAAAGGTGAAAAGTAATTCTGCCTTTTGTAGTCACTCATAATCTTGGCCTGTGTCAAAATTACTTTTATGGATAAATTTATGTATGTATTCAGTGGATGGCTGTCAACAGAAGCAAGATTGATACAGTGTCAGAAATGTTCTCATCTTTCATGTAAGTAGCAAATATTAAGCAAAGCTGAGACTTTATACACTTTAATGAAATATTCATCATCTTAATGATTTCCGTTAATATTGTTATTTTTTAATATTATTATATAGGTGCATCAGTTATGAATTAAATAGCAGAGTAAACTGAGCTACTAAACTTTGAGTGGCAGCCAGGCTAGGAAAAAAAAGACTGAGTTCAAAACCATAGAAAATGCAACTGGAAACCATTCCAGTAACATTCCAAGAAGGCAAGCCAATTCACAGATATTAAAGTAAAACAACACTGTGGAGCGTCATGCATACTGAAGGAACTGGATATTATAAGTTATATACAAGGTGGTTGTAAAGTAACTCCCTACTTTATGTATGAGTCGCTAGCTAGGAGTCCTGACTTAACCTGTGATTTCTTTTTCTTTGGAACTAGTTAAAGAAGCAAGTTTACTCTCCCAAAACAAGACTTTGGAAGAACTTGAAGGATGAATACAAGATGTTTTGTCTTCCATACTACAAGAGTTCATGGTGAAATCAGCTGATGTGATTCCTGTGCAGCTTGAGAAACAGGTAGCAAAATCTGGTGCCCATATCAAACTTTAAATAAATCCTCATGCTAAACACTTTCTTCTCATATCCATTTCTTGAAACAAATTATAGTTAATCAATAAATTATAAGTATTTTAAAATAGGGAGTTACTTTTCAATAAGCCTTTAGGTATTGAAGAAGTAAAATAATCTGATGGTTATTAAAAAGGCATGTGTCTGAGTGGGTAGAACATTTGTGTTCTGACAGTGAGACCCAAATTGAAGTTTCACCATGTTCAATTTCTCAAGGAGATGATTTCTTGATAATATCAGTCTGGGAGAAAATCTCTGTATATGGTTTCATCGGATGTAATTGTAACTAGGTACATAAAACTGTTGGGAAACTGTGAATGATTCTGCTAGCCTGAAGCCATGTGTCATTGTCACGAATGGTTCAAGCCTACTGGATTTGTCTAACAGCTGGTCATGCAAGTTTATGTGCCTTCTCCCAGAAACAGGAACTAAGGTCCCCTCTTCATAGTTTCAGTATAAACCATAGGTTGGCTCTGTGGATGATGAAGAAACATTGATATGCCTGAGCAGGTGTTTTCTTCAACAGGACTTAGTTAATTGCCATAGCAGACAAGGGTATGTACAAAGGGGCAGTCATTAGCAGTAGAGGGTACAATGGATAAATTGTTGTGATTTCATATTTTTAATTTTGTGCATACACATTGTTTTTGATCTTGTTGGCTGTACAGTATAGTAAGGACAGTTGGGCACATTCTGTGAGAAAAAGAAAACCATGACACAATTCACTCCACCAGAAATTTGGAAATAGCATGCTGTATTGATTGGCATTGATGCTGGAAGCTTCAATACAAACACTTCAGAGAGTTTCAGTGTCAATCAGAGGACAGTGCAAGGGATGCAGTAAGATATGGATGATTCCAATGGTGATCATAAAGGTATAGCAGCTTGGAAAACTTACTCTGATCATTCTGATAAGAAAAGAACTATTGAATTTGTTGGTGAGGACTACATCAAGTGCTTTGAGGAGGCAGTGCTACCTAGGGTCAAGAAAGTGGCTGTTGAAAGGCTATCTCTGGTAACAGAACCCTGCACTATGCCAGACAATCAGGTGAACACAGTCATGGCTGTCAAACAATTTCTGCAGCCACATCACCACTTACATCTGGACACTTAACTCCCCAGACTGCAAACCATTGATTATTATGTGTGAGGCACAGTTGAGTGAGAGACCAACAAAACTCCAAAGATGAATTGAAGGCAATGATTATGGCAGCATTCACTAAATACTCATCAAATAAGTAGACCATCCAGAAGAGCTGCAGGAGATTCCGAAATTGTCTGGAGGCTATGGTTGAAGCCAATGATGATTTTATTGAATAAATTTATTCTTTAGTATTTCAAGATATTTTTTGTATTTTGGTAAATATTTCTGTTAAAATGAGATGTTATTTTCTTTTTATTTGCATAATTTAGATGTCAATTTATCCATCATACCCTATATGTATGTATATTGGAAATCTGGTTTGTATAATGATTATCAGTATGTAGATTAAATTACAAAAAATGAGATCTAATTTTAACTGATAATATTTATATTTATTTCATACTAGTGTCATAGAAAAAGGCATGAATCCAGTTTTCCTTGGATATTGTCTTATTATTCAAATCTCTTGACAAAATTACTTGTTATTGGTATACTTTGACTGTTAAAAGAGAATGGGTGAATAAACACTTGGACAAATGACCTTCTAATAATTGCCTTGTCTCGAGAGTGTGTGAATGAATGCTTGGACAAATGACCTTCTCATAATTGCCATGTCTGCCATGGCAGTAGCACTGAAAGTATGTTACCCACATCATAAACTTTGACAGGGTCAAATCATTTCTGATATTAAAGAGCAGAATATAGAAATTTATCAATTTAAATCTTGTGGACATTGATTATACTTATAGGTTTATTCAAATTGCCCAAAATTCTCAAATGAATGATCTTAAATCTATGATATTATGACATTATATTTTTAATCATGAAGCTTAATTTCTAATGTTCATGTTAATTATAGACTGGGATTGTAAAGCAAGAAAATCAGCACTAGTGATGAGCATCAAAATATTTATCTATATTTACATATATGACTTTTCAATTTTTACCTGTATGGTTTTTTAATATTTATCTATAGGACATCTGAGTATTTACCTATATTTACCATTAAAAATTTTGAAAATTTATCTATAATATTTACTGATAAAACTTTTTAATAATTACCTATACTCATCTTTATGTCTATGGAATATTTACCTATATTTACCAATAGGATTTGGGGACATTTACTGATATGATGTTCAAACATACAAAAAAAAAGTCTGTGAAAAAAATGCCAAGAAAAACTTTTAGTCCTCTTTGAATGGAATGGCAAATAAGTAAATTCCCATTTTAGTTAATTTGGTACTAGCACTGGCAGACAATCAGCTCTTGAAATGTTATCTGCTCTCAGAAACTCTGCAAGTATTCTCTTACTTTGTCAATAAGTGAAGAAAATAGAGTACTCAATAAATAATGAGGTGGAGTATTTGGAAACTTTGATTTTATTTATTGAACAATATAAAGATACAAAAAATAGAATAAAACAGAAATATTATATAAGGACTGCTTAAAAAAATGTGTAATAAAAAAATTGCTCAATAACAAGGAATAAAATAATTTGCTGTATTAACCACCTGATGAAACCTTATTGGTCAAAATTGTGGTTGTGATTCTATCCAACATCTAAAGATTTTATTACTTATATATATATATATTACTTATATATTTATATATATTTATTACTTATATATATATATATATATATATTACTTATATATTTATATATATTTATTACTTATATATATTACTTATATATTTATATATATTTATTACTTATATATATATATATTACTTATATATTTATATATATTTATTACTTATATATATTACTTATATATTTATATATATTTATTACTTATATATATATATATATATATTACTTATATATTTATATATATTTATTACTTATATATATTACTTATATATTTATATATATTTATTACTTATATATATATATATATATATATTACTTATATATTTATATATATTTATATGTATTTATTACTTATATATATATATATATATATATATATTACTTATATATTTATATATATTTATATGTATTTATTACTTATATATATATATATATATATATATATATATATATATTACTTATATATTTATATATATTTATATGTATTTATTACTTATATATATATATATATATGTGTGTGTGTGTGTTTTAAAGAAATAATGAATTTTATTATTTATTAATCTGACAGATTTTTATCACTTCGTACATTATGTTTAGTTGATAAACATATTTGAGTAGATGCTCTGTTTATTTCTTAAACAGTATATTTATTTAATTTTGTCTACCAGCCAGAAAATTTGAAAAATCTTATTAAAAAAAATATGTGCTCTCTCACAGAATTTGAACCTGTATTCCCCCTGGGCAGAGGAAAAATACTGATGTATCTGTCTATATTTCTGAGATGAGGTATTATGTACACTATTTACAGTATTTTGACTATTGTCCTCATCTTTGTCACCATATTTATTACAACATTTCGGCCGTTGTACGCTCTGTTTTCTCTGACATTTTGAAGCTTAAGTTTTTTGTAGTTATCACCATGTTTATATCCTAATGATGACAACAAATATTTGTTTTTCAGTATAATCATATTTGCTTTAATTCACTAGCCAAATATGATACAATGAACATTTCAGTTCAAACTTCAGCTTTATTTTTTTTTTAATCATTTCACCTGAAGGAACATGATAAAACTTATATTATATATTTGTGATAAAATCTAAAGAAACTACAATGTTATTTTTCCTGACCTGGCATCTGAGCTTCAGTTATTTTCCCACCATTGTAATGTAGATTCCCTGTGCCTTTTCTATAAATAATTTCATAGTAATTATTCTGATGAATGAAATAATCTATAGTACTTAGACATTATAAATTTAAGTACAATACTAGATTGGTGGCAAGGTCTCATCATTTTACAGTTAAAATGGCAAGATGTAACCGTAAGTTCTATGCTAACAGTTTCTTCTATCACACTTCTCACTTGTGGAACTCTCTTCTGATTTCTTGCTTCCAAGTCAACTTTGATCTTTAAAAGTATTTTATGCAGTGCTATTGATTATCTTCTGCTTTCTTAATTCCTGTTCTTTTATTGTTCTCTTTCTTTAATATTGTTTTTTTCTCATATTCTCTAACACTCAGTAACCCCCTTGTGACTTAGTATCTATATTACTTTGCTTGGGGTGTAATGATTAAAAAATGCCACTAAGATGCAAATGGCTATTGAGAGTGAAGGATACTAAGAAAATGTTGCAGAGGAGAAAGGATGATAAAAAGATGAGGATTCAGGGACACAAAAGATAACAATTGACTTATAACTTCATATCAAGCTATTGACTTATTGATATTCCTATACAATTTTTTACTGATTTTTCACTCTTAAAACTATGCCAAAATTTGCCTGAATTTTTACTTAAGGTTATTGCTAATTTTGGATGAAGTTTTCTTTAATCTTAATTTCAATGTTTTTTTTTTATTGTAACTTCTCAGGCTGTTGTTCTACAGCCTTTAGGAGGAAATACAGATTGTATGTAAGGAATAAGCTAATATTCTGTTTATTAATAATCACCGAATGATGTTCCGGTAGACTGTGAGGAAAAAAAAACTGAAATTAAGATACTAGAAATACAAGTTGAAAATTAATATCATATTTTCTAGCATATAAGACACACATTTTAGAAATTCATATTATATCATATTTTATTATATATATCATATATATAATATTTATATCATATTTTATTATAATATTCAACCAATGATTCATTTACAAAATATTCACATATTTGAAGGCCCAAGAAACACTCAAGGTAGAGTGTTAATCAAGTGATGTTGTATGGATACAAATAGAGGAAGTAAGTGTGGATTATGAGGATATGTAGGATAGATAATGGTTGACACTAGATTTGAATAAATCTAGATTATAATAATCAAGCCCCTACAAGATCTACCTATACTTGGATGTCTTAGGCACCATGGATTAACCCTAGCACCCCTCCCCACAAAGTAGAGGTAATGCCTGGGAAGGTGGCTCTCTTAAGAGTGATCATATTATATTGTGCCCGATATAAGGTAAGTATATGATACAAGGTGATTTTTAGGGGAGACATTTTGAAAAATAGTATGTCTTCCATGGCAGAAAATAAGATAATAATCAATATTTCATTTCATTTCATAATGAAGATGTTATATGCAAAAAAGTTATATATTCTAATGCTAATTTAGCATAAAAATGTATTGTAATGCAATACCTTTTTGATGTTAAGTTATAAACTTTGAAAAATGTCTAAGATAAGAAAATGGTGTACGATTGATTTCTGTAGGACTACATGGTCACTCCTGGCAATGTCATTTAATTCCTCACAAACAAAGCAGTTGAATTTTATTGAAGAAATGGGTTGCTAACAAAAATTTAGGGATGCTGCGATGTTAAAAGTGTTTGTCTGTAGGAAGAATTATATTCCAGTCTGCCTGGCCTTGTCTGACACTCCACCAATCAGCACTTTGATTGTGATGACCTCTGAAAAGGTCATGTCCTGCATCTCATCAAAGATCATTTATCAACTCACCAACAAAAAGAATTCAACATGATTCTGGCAGAATTTCAAAATCTAAAACCTTAGATCTATTTATTTCCATATAGACATCACAAGAAACTTCAAATTACCAGTGAGCATGAGAAATCAAACTTAAGTTGAATTTGAGCAGATGATGTGCAAAAGTCAGAGGTCAGACTGTTCAATTACTGGTGGTCACAAGAAAATTATTTCAAGACAAAGACAGATTTTTTTAGTTGTCTTTTTTATAGTTGAATTCTAAAATTCACATTTCTTTTTTTCTTTTACACTTTTTATTCAAAGAAAAAATTCATTAAAACGTTTTCAGATCTAATTCTTTTTAAAATAAAAAAAATATAAATTAAAGAAATTTCTATCATACTTTTTGAAAAACTCAACTTAGAAGTAAAATTAAAAGTGTCACCAAATATTCAATAGCTTGCACTTTAACAGCATTGGTATGCAAAAATATATAGCCATAGAATGCATTTATTCTAAACAATAAATATTTATTTTTCAACATAATCTCCTACTTTGTCAATGCACTTAATCCAAATGTTTCTGCATTAGTCATATAGGAAATTACATTTCAAAGTAAAATTCATATAATAACTGAACTTGTGATGTTTATCTTTTCTTAAATTCTGCAAAACAAATAGACTATTTTTGAACTCTGGTCTCATTGTATGCAGGAGACTCTCACATTAAAAAGTCTTGTGTCAGATTTGAAATGCTTGGGTGGGTGTTCTAATAGATATAACTTTATGGATCCATCCATGTGGACCAAAATGAAACCTTATCTTCATTCTTTAGTCAGGAGTTTTATTTTTATCTTTACTGATTAGCATTGTTGCAGATAATTACTGGCATTGACTTGTGTTTATTGAAGCAGCTATTTTATCATTGAGATACTAGATGAATATGGGGAAACAGAGTTAGCTCTGAATTTTAAAACATTTTCCCTAATATTCGCTTCCTACAAGGCACAAGAGCCACTCAATGTAGAAGGTCACTGTGTGGTGTTGAATGAGCATAAGAAAAGGCAAGCAGAGCAGTTCATGAGTTTATCTAGGAAAGATAATGGTCAAACCTAGACTCTAGAGTTCAATATCAGTAAAAACATCCTGCTGTGAACCTGACCGACAAAGTATCAGTTCTGTCTCAGTGGAACTTCTTATTGATGGAATACAAAGGGGATGTGTATGATTCACGCAGGTGTACATGTCAGGGGTAGTCCCAGTTGAAAATGTCAGTGCTGGTGGAATCAACTGTCAGAACACTTGCCATCGAAATTGTAGTAGAGTTGCGAGTAGCTTGTAATGTTTGTCTGTGAGAAAGGAGTTCTAGGGTAGAAAATATTTCATCATCCACTAGATCACATAGATGCTTTCAAACTCAGTGAAGACAATGCAGCACCAATCCAGATATGGCAGCAATGTCCAGTTTTTTTTTTATTGCTGAATGATTACTTGTCTCACTTGACTGCATAGCTTAATTAATGAATTATTTTAAATGATTTTTCTTTAAATATAATGTGGTTTTCCTTCCTAAAGGTAAAACATTCAGATTTTCTTAAAGATTTGAATATTCATATGTAATTAGTATTGGACTGGGTGTATTTGGGCAGCAAATTTATTAAGGATCTTTTAAATTTATTTTTGTTATATTTCAGACCAATTTTAATTTTTCAATTATAATTTATTCCATTCCAAAGTAATTAGCCATTGGATAATTCATATTTAAATATGTACCAAAAATCAGAAAAATAGAGCTTACTGCTACATCACATTGAAACACAGATTCCTGTACAATCACTAAAGTTAAGCAATGTTGAGCTTGGTTAGTATATACCTAGGAGGGTGATGCTTGGGAATACGGCTGATGTAATGGATAATGCTCCAAAATTTATAATCTTAGAGCTGAGTATCAATTATTGCTGTATTCATTATATTCAGTTATGTCCAAGTATCCTTGGGAAAGGTATGAATCCACCTTGTCCCTCAACTATCGAGTTAATTTGTAATAAATTTATCATTAAAGCATTATTATCTCCAAAAAGTTTCTTACAATCTAAAATTATTTTCTGGCTTTTCAAAGGGTTGATAAGCCATAAAAATGAATTAATAAATGAATCAATCAGAAAAATAGAGAAAAAAAAAAAAACCTTAACAAAGAGCTATCATTAGTTTTTAAGGAAACTTGTATATAATTAGTATTATATATTTGATGTGTTTAAGTTACCAATTTGAGAAAGATAATGCATTAAAATCAGCCACCACAATCAAATGGGAGACAGGAATTAAAAGTAAGATACTTTGACCTTTAATAAAAGTAGAAGTTGATCACAATAATCAAACAAAATGATTCTTGCTAAATTGGTATGAATCTTATAAGGAACGAGTGAATGTTTCAAGAAATGCAAAATTTGTTACCATAAAATTAAAAGATGTTCATCTGTGTAAAAGACAAGAACTTGTAAATATCAGCTTTGTCTGCATAAAATACAGAGTATGTTGCTCATTACAAATATGCATTGTACCTTTGCATTTAAAGTTAAAAAGATGTAAACCTTTGGCTGATGAAGGAAATTGGAGTCCTGGAACTTGTTTTGACATTAAATAAAAAATGTAATACAAAGATTTTATCAAAGTTAATATCATTATTTTCATATCTCAGTTAAAGTCACTCACAACAAAACAGCCAGAGCTAGTTTCATATTCTTTTACAGCCTCCTATTTTGACTTTTCATCAATTGCATTAAAAAAAAAACTTTGAATAGGTAATAAAAATTATTTTGAGAGACGAGTAGTTACTTAGAAACTATGATCTGAAATTGGAATGAAAGTAGCAGGACCTAACATGAATCCCTCATAAAAATTCACAATGTGGAATTAGTAAATATTAAACACTTAAACACTCCAAATCCCTTGCTGTAGGGATCAGCTATAACAAACTTAGTATAAGAGATAAGGAAAGTTAACATGGAATAGGCTGTGCTAGGGGTAGTTTTACCCAACACTACAAAAATCTAGTTTCCTGAAAAGTTAATTTAAGAGAAATTTTATTTTTCAAATTTGAACTGAAAGAAGCACTGGCTGCAGAGTCAACGATTGCCAAATGTTTCCTTATAAGAAACGACTAATATTTCTATTATGATTGATAAAAAATAGATGAAGAAGTGGAAAAATATGCCTTTGGCTGACAGATTGGTTCCAGGTCTTTTACATTAAGGAACTTTAACTGAGATATGAAGGGTAGAATATTAACCTTGATATAGTTTCTATATTATTCTTAACACTAAGGACAGTGAAGTGCTTAAAAATTTTAAAATATTTAAAATGCTCATGGAAAATTACTCTATTCACTATTTCCTGAATTTATATCACTTTCTAGATTTTTTTAATGTTTTATTTTGACTTATAATATAAAGCCTGTAAACAAAATAAAAACATTATCAATGAATGCTTGTGTTTTCAATTGATTGCATTTTTGATTATGCTTTCCTATTAATGTAATTGTGTGGAAGTTTTCAAAAGAAAAGATGTCAATCTTTTAGCTTCTCCAGTGAAACATAACATCTCGTGTTTGCATCATTTAAAGCATTAAGTTAATAACACTTAGCTAAGTGGAAGTAAAACTGTCAGTGGTAATATCATATCTCGTGTGTATTTCTCCTGATATCATATCTTGCATGTATTTCTTCTGATATCATATCTCTTGTACATTTGTGGTGATATCACATCTATTATGCATTTGCTGTACTTTTTGAAGTAGATCAATTATAAGAGCAGAAGTCAAAAGGTTTAGTTTCAACCAATAGTTAGGGAAAACTATTGTTCCACACTAAAATCAGCAAAGAAAAACAGTGAAAATAATAATAAAAGCTGTTGTACTAAGCTGTCTATCTTGTACTTTGTTCATAATAAATCATACTGTTTTCTTAGTTGTTTTATTTTGGTGTTGCATTAGTGATGTGTGTGTTTTTACTTTTATACTAAATGATTTTCAAGTAAAATAAATGAGTTAGTGGTAAAACAGTGGATGCAACATGTAATCTTCTTTTGATGTAAGTGAGTATTTTTTGTTTAATTTCTTAGGTTTAATAGAACTAGATATATAATACTACCTACCAACTAAATAGTAACTACAATTGAAAATAATTTATCTAAACTTAATATATGTTTTGTTAGAACTACTGTTAAAACAATAAGAGATTAGATTTAATTAATACAAGAATAATAACAGCCTAAAACCTTTAGTAGGAATTTACAGTCATGAATGAGACAATAAAGAACAAGTAGGAAACAGGTCTTAATCTAAAATGTTTCACTTTATTAAAGCTTTATTTGAGATCAAAATAGAAATGATAAAAATCAAAGAGATACAGATTAATGGTACATTGTGTTTAGCTATTTCTTATTGGTTAGATACGTATCACATGCAACGAAGTAACAGATAATATTCAAATAAGTGTAAGAAAACATTCTGGATGCTAAAGTGTGTAAAAGTGAGGTGCTACAGGATGTTTTGAAAAATTTTGTTTGGTTAGATTTTTCATTAAAATATATCTTTTGTATATATATATTGTTTTTTCTGTATTTGCAAGAGGTAAGTAATGAATGCCACAAGAAATACATTGGTGAAACTTGTAGGAATTTAAATAAAAGAATATAGAAACATAAAAGTGATCTTTTACAAAACAACATATTAATTGCATTTGTCATTTGTTGTAATGATTTAATCGTAATTTCAACTTCAATAATGCAGTATTGATTAAAAGAGAGAAAAATTTGCTAAGGAGAAAATGTATAAAAAGTGCACAAATTTCTGAGTCTTACATGGTAAATTTGTGTTCAGGTTCATACAGTATATTACTTTTCTTAAATCCCAATGTAGATTATTTAAAAAGAAAATACAACAATAAAAACAAAAGAATTTGGAAGTTGAATAAAATTGGCTAAGCTGTATGTCTAGATTCTTTGGATGTCAGAAATTTACTTTTAAATTTAAAATTGTGTACCCCTACATCTTCAGCACTCCTCCCTATATACAATTATAACCAATGATTTTTGTTTATAATTTTACCCCCTCCCCCTACATGTACTTAATTTAATCAATAAGAACATTATTTTTATTTGATGAAGTCCTTTTAAAGGATGAAATGTGTTACACAGAAAATTTTTCCATTTTGTCATTCAATTACACACAATTGTATTTAAGTATTTAATTTTTTCTTGATGTATATGTTTGACTGTGAAGTCACACATAAAATAAAACTGCCAAACTGAGTTCCACTTTCTAATGGCTACTTTGCATGAAATCAATTAGGAAGTGTGAATAAATTAACTTCCTACTTATTACTAGAAGTCTTGAAAAGGTCTTAGCACTGTTATGCCCTTGAGAGTTAAGAGAGAAGAACATCAATTTTCCTTGGTACTGGTATACTGTAACTACCTCTCTCATTCTCCTTGGAGCAGAGATTAGTCTCATCATATTGCTCAAGAGATAGGAAAGATTCAGCAAAGAACACTGTTATTGTAGACTACCCAGTGAACCAATTAACCTTGTAATCTAGTAATACCAATCTGATGCCAAAGTATGTCTCTTGCTTTAGAGATATCAAAAACAATCTAGCAAGGCTTCATAATGATTTCCTCAAGCATGTCACCAACTAATCAGCCATTATGTGTCTACAATTATACATGAGTATTTATTAATATCTTATACAGACACGGAATATTGAGTTGCTAAATCCCTTTGAGACAAAATTGTGTTGGCCTCAGATTTTCTTTTTCATGATGAATGAATTCGAGTCCTGAATATTATTGGTCTCTTTATAAGTAATAAAATATTTGTGACCTCAAATAGAGAAGTAAAAAAATAGTTATATCCTCTAAGAGACAGTACAAACCTAGGAAATCTTTTCTTGCCAAAAACTTTCTAAGAAATTGTCAAGCTTTGCACACAGGAATGTAAAAGACATTGGCTTGTTAATAAAAAAAGCTAATGTTCCAAGAAGACAGAAAATTGTCTTTTTCCTCATACTATCTTGGGCATCACATTTTATTAGAAAAACAAAATAAATATACTCATTGGAGGAATAAATAAAAATGAGGAAAAAGAAAAAGCTATAAGAGAACACTTAATGTTGACCATCTAAGGTTTATATTATCAAATAAGCCAACATGAAAATCTTATTGGATCTCTTATTGATGTTTATTCCAATTTTAAGAAAGACTGCCACTTGCTTTGGTCAATATCTTCACCTATTAAACGTTTATATTGTTGGAAATTTTATCTGACAAACCTCTATTGTTTCTGTGGTTGTTTAATTTTCAATCTAATATGACTAGTAAATACTGGAAATGGTTCATGCCTGCCTGGCAAAGTTTGATTGATTGGAGGAAGAACTGATATCCTGTTGTACATGTAATATTATTAGAAGCTATATTAATGAGATGTATCTTCCTGGTATGGTTCTATTTAAAAAATTGTACTGAAAAGATTAAATCAGAAAAGATACATGGTCTATATATGGGTACATGTTATACTTCAATGGTTGATTTCTGCTGAATTTCACACACAAATAATACTTACAGATGAAAAAGTATTTACATCTAAAAGAACTGTACATGAAATAACATCTCAATCAATTAACTGCAGTGATGAAGATTTCTTTCATCATTGTACTATGGGTCAACTGTCAGACATTATGACTAATATCTAAACATTTTGACTTATAAATTACTATCTGACCAGAAAATGCTAGCATTTTAGGTTTAAGAGGTTTAACAGTGCTTATAGCTACAAAAGATAGGAAGTTGTGGAGAGTTGTGATTACCTATGTTCTAAAAAGATACAGCATATAAAAGAAAAATTATACAAGAATAAGAGAGTACAATTTTTCATACACTTAACATTCATTAATTAATTGTGTTAGTATGAAAATCTTATATTGATCTACCCACTGAGCAAGCTTGAGTAAAATGGATGTCAGTACAAGATTGAGGAAAAATAAGAAAAAAAAAAAATCAAAATTCATTAAGAGCTAGAAAGTGCATAAAATTGTGAAGAGCTATGATCGCCATGATCCTGTAGGGGCATGGTGCACAGAAGAAAGCCTTTGGGGAGTTTTCTAGCAAATCTGAAATTATTAGATTTTTTGTTAAATGTTTAACGTCAGGTAATATTTGTTGTGAAAAAAATTAATTATTATTAAAGTAACAATAAAATTATTATTATTAAATATTTACATATATAAAAAAAAGTATGTATATATGGTGGACTATTTGATGTATGAGGGTCAAGCAGCTCAGTTCCTAGGAATTGACAGCAAGATACTAGCAGATGATTTGATTATAGTGGTGAAGGTTTTGTGCAGAAACAACCACACTTTTTAAAGGGCCAAATGCAGAGACCTGGTGCACTACATACAACAAGGTCCTCAAACAAACCTCTACAAGTTTTGAATTCAGAGTTGTACTTCTACTAGACCAGTTGCCATTCAAGGCTATAGAACCCAGTCTGTCCTGCTATTTGCCCATAGCTGGAGGGAGAAGAAGAGGATTAATACTTTTCCCAAGGGTCAGTAAATGTAATGGATACAAATGGAATCTGCTATCCACTAGTCTGCCATGCCTATATATATATATATATATATATATATATAGATATTCAAACAGGTTTGGTTAAATAATTTAGACATATCATTTATGAAGAAATTAATCTGTCAACTTGAAAGGATCACAACCCAAATAAATCAACAAGATATATCTAAATTTTGTAACCAAACCTGTTTGAATGAAAATATAATTCACACACACACACACATATATATATATATATATATATTATAAATTTACTAATTTAAAAATATGGTTGCATATTCAAGAACACTGGGTTATGAATCTTACTGTTCTTTCTCTGTTTTATATATATATATATATATATATATATATATATATATATACTGTATTTATACACAGAAAAAGTAACAATATGCATTCCAATTAGAATTAGGAAATGCTCTAAAATATAAAAAATTTCAGTGTTAAGGAAAGGAAAGGTAAACTAAGTGATATATATTTTTGACATGTTATTGAAATGAAAGTGAATTAATATTGTTTTTGTTATTACTGCTATTGATTTTTTCTTAATTTTTTAAAATTTATATGGCTGCATATAAATATATTGACTTCATTTCATTTACGAAAAGAGATATTTGAAAAAATCCAGGACATATATTTATATTTGGGCTGGTATCTATTAATGCACTTTTGAGAACTTTTCATCTCTTTTTTTGGGCCGGGAAGGGGGTGGGGGTTGGAGGATAATTTTTGGAGATTGAAATTGTGGTTGAAAGTATTTCTGTATACAACTAATGTATTGGATGAATTATTATGTAAGAAATCTTTCTCAACTTCTGGAAGTTTCAGAAATATATTGTTCCGAACAGCTGTTAGGGTTTATCATATATACATGCCTGGTTCATAATTATTGCTATTATGGTTATTTATTGTAATTTTATGTGTGTATATATATATATATATATATATATATATATATATATATATACATATATATATTAAAGACATTTTTATGTTTAACGTTCTTTTTTATAGATACAAGTATTTAAGTAAATGCTCTGTTTATAATAAACAGTATTAAATAACATTTACCGGCCTGAATGTCCGAGGAATTTTCATAGAAAATATTCGTCCTTTGACAGGATTTGAACCTGCATCCTATACGGAACTGTCATTTAGCTTGACGTGCCTAACCGCTCGACCACAAAGGATCATTCGGTTGGCAAGGTCGAATTTACTGCTTATAAGCTTCAATCTTCCATGAATCTCGTACATTCCTAACTGCTCATGGCACATAAAATGTAAACAAATGATGTCATACATTAAGAAATTTGACAATTTAAGTCTGACAATTTATTTATTAAAGACATTTTTATGTTTAACATTCTTTTTTTACATTAAAATGTCTTTAATAAATAAATTGTTGGACTTTGTCCATTTCTTAATGTATGACGAAGTCAACACCCAGTGCTGACTGTTTCATGCTTATATGCAACTATCAGGCTTGATGAATTTGTATAAGCATGAAACAGACTGATGCCACTGCTTTACATATGCTTTATCCCTGATATTGAGCACTTTAACCCATAAATACAGCATGGCAAAAAACTAAGCTCTTCAGTAAAATTAATGGAGCACTATGGCTGCTTGGCATTTGTTTACATTTATAAAAACAATTAAAAAAAATATGCTAGATTTGGCTGACTCATTCTGTTGAGTGAAGGTTGGGTTTCGATCTGGGAATGAGGCATTTTGCTGTCTAGTCACACTGAGGAACTATGATACAGTGAAACAGTACTTTCTGCAAATGACTATATATATATATATATATATATATACACACACACACACACACACTTTATAAATAAATTACCCACTATGGGACAAAAAGTAAACATTGAAGAGAAGAAAGTGCTCAGTGTCTCATGCAAAAGAAAATATATTATTTTGAATAAGGTGTAACTTCTGTCTGGCCATTACTTTAAGTTTTATTCATACCATAGTATCTTTGTTGTTTGCTGTTATATGGTTTCTATATACCATGCACAGTAAACTCAAAATGCAAAACTTGGTCAGCATATTGACCAAACTCGCTGTTGTGGGTAGACAAATACCTGACAGGTGAAAGCCTCCAGCATTACACTATCATATAAAAAATTTGGAACCAAAAACTCCAAAAGAATCATCTTTTCATGTCGATTAAAAGTGCTCAGCATCCTCAACAAATCTTAGCTTTGCAATGGACTCTTTTGCTGACATCATGAAAAACCAAACGTTTATAACTGAAATATTTTGTTAAAGGAACTCTTATATTTTGACTGTTTGTACTTTAAAGGTAAGATATTTTTAAATATATTTTTCTATCAAAAATTAATTTATTACAATTTTTAAGTGGCAAAGGATCATTTGCTATTTTAATTTTACTTTAATATTCAGGAAGTATTGAAAATAAACAAGAAAATATTAGGTTGGTGCAAAAATAATGGCGTTTTTTGACGTTAAAAAATACGTCAAAAAACGCCGTTATTTTTGCACCAACCTAATATCTTGATATTATATAATTACATCACAATTGCAAAATTACTAAAAGAAGCCATTATTTTTTGATGGCATGGCAAAACTAGTTATAATTTATTATTGATTTCTATTCATTTCCTTTTAAGTATATATTATTTATATAAAAGATATAATGCACAGAAAAGGAATGGTAATAGTGATTTATATTGCCTTAAGACCTTCAATTATACCTTGGGAAGTCATTTCATTTGTTTCAGTACTGCAGGCACCACTATTTTAAATAAAAATTTGTTAATATTCCTTATAAAATGTTGAACTGATATTTAAAGCTCAGTTTTCATATTTTGGGCTCTAAAAACAATTTTTATTTACAATATATAAATAAATATAATTTATTTATAAAATATAGAGATTTGAAGTAGAATTCCTAAGTGCATTATTAATATTTTTTCATGTTTATCATTTATTTTTTCTATCACTTATACATACATATTTATTCTTTATGGTTTATATCTACATTATTTACATACAGATTTCGTACTGCATTTTTTTAAAGAGTATATGCTTGTATATTATATCAAATTATATACATATATGCAAACACATACATACATACACTACAGTTCAAAAGTTTGAGATCACCTCTGGTAATTTTTAAAATTGGCCCCAAAATTGGTCATTTCCTATTTTAAATAAGAGAAAATTATTATACATGGTTAAAAAAGTGAGGCATGATTTACTAGAAATTTTATTACGACACAAAAACGTATTTTATGATTTAATTTTGCTCTTGTCATAATATCCTCCTTCAGCGTTGATTAATGCAGCACAATTTTTTGGCATTTGTCACAAAAGTTCCTCAAAGTATAAGTTTGATAATTGATTCCATTCTTTTTTTTTTTCAATGACTCTTAAAGCTTTTTTCCATTTTTTGGATAGAAAAGTTTCACTCTTCTTTCAAGTTCATTCCATGCTAATTCTGGGAGTGGCTTCAAACTTTTAAACCGTAGTGTATATATATATATATATATATATATATATATATATATATATATATTATGCTTTCTCTGGCATCATTTGTTTATTGTTAGATGAGAAGCAAAATCTTGTATGTAAAAAATATTTAATTCATAATACTCTTTTGATTTTCTCTTTAGAATTCAGAGAAAACCTCTTTAGACAAGGAAATGGGAACTATTTGGAAAATATTTATTACTTACATAGAAACTACAGAGAAGCCTATACGAGAGGTGGCCAAACCACAGATCATAGACTCTTTAACATTTAAACCTGTTCCCATCATAGTCCTATAAAATGTGAATGTGTTAAATTCTCCAAGATTTATTTTCCCATTAATATCCGAGAAGTTTCTCCAATATCTTTCTGATTCTTTTTCTTAAGATTTCTTTGTTCAGATGTTCCCTTCATGATATTAGCTTATGGACATATCACATTGAAACACTGGTTCTCATACAATCATTGGTTAAGCAACATCAAGCCTGATCAGTACCTAGATGAGTGACCACTTGGGAATACCAGGTTCTGTAAGTTTGGATATGTGGGTAGTGTAATGGATAATAGCTTGGAATTGAAAATCAGAGAGCCAAATTCCACTTCCTCTTGAGTTCGGTATATTCACTTATGTACAAATACCCTTGGAAAAGATATGAATCCACCTCTTCCCCCCCAGTTATGGGTTGATTAGTATGATATATGTCAGTAAATCATTTTTATTGCCCCAAAATTCTTGCAATCTAAAAATATTTCTAGCTTTAAATAACCTGCAAAAGGTTGATAAACTGTAAAAAAATCCATGTTATTCTCTTCCTCCTTCTATAGATTAATATCTCTAATGCCTCAAATCTACTCTTCATCTCTGAGAAATTGTCCAGAATTTGCTGCCATATTGGAGGATTGATATTACATAGCAACTCAACGCATTTTTTTTTTCTTTCTGACAAAATTTTTCTGTTTTGACAGCATACCAATAAGATACTAAGCACTTAGTTTTGCTCTCATCATGAGAGAGAGAAAAATTCAGTTGATAAAATATTTTATACTGAAGTACTTCATTCTTTTTAGCCAGTTACCATCATTTTAATGGTAGGACTTCTAAGTGTACAGGGCTGGTGATTTTTATGAAATTAATTTTCATCATTTTATTAAAATCTTTTGGAGAATTTTCTAACAGACTCAAATCTAAAAGTATTACTTCTTTTATTAAATACATAGCATATTAGTTAAAAAAAACTTAATAATATAGAATTATATTGCACAAATAACATAATTACTATTGTTCTTAAATTATCAATTATTCAATATATATATATATATATATATATATATATATATATATATTTAATTGAGTTCACCCCAAGCAAGGCAGTAAAGCCACAAAGATGCAAATGGCTACTGAGTGTGGAAGAGTCAGAAACAGGAATATTGCTAAAGAGCGAGAACAGAGGAAGAGTAATCAAGACAACAACATATTGCAATTGGCATTCCATCTAAATTTTTTCACATTAAAATTAGTTGGAAAGCATGAAACCAGAAGAGAGTGCCACAAAATATAAATATATATATATATATATATATATATATATATATATATATATATATATATATATATATATATATGTATAAAAGGAAATAAACTATAAAAGGAAAATCATTTATGCCAATGCATTTTGTTTCTTCTGGAGTTTTATGAAGGCAAAATTCTGGAAGAATGATTGGTTTATTTCATTGTTCTCATATGTATCTGACTCCCCCTGTTATACTCTGGTTTTACAAGAACCAGATCATATAAAAAATGAGTTTTGATGCCATATTTTGGATGGAGCTGTCAGTTCTTCAGTTACCAGTCTTGATAGAGTTCAAAGGCCTTGTTGGGGATAAATTATTTTCCACCTGACAATGAATTCCCACAGATGAAACAAGCCTTTTGCAAATCTGTCACTATTTCCATGGCAAGTGTTATGACAAGTTACATGCCTTGGTTCCACCAGCTCTGACCTTTGCAGTTGAGATCAGACATGCCACGTACACAAGGATGTATCATCTTTATTTCCTCATATAGTAAGAAGTAAGTTCCAATTATAAATCTTCTTTCCAACAGTTGCTGCTTTGTGGAACAAACTTCCTATAACAAACTCTTAATCTCTTCAAATCTAGGGTTAACCATTATCTTTTCCCCATAAACTTCATTTTTAGCCTTTTCTTATGCCAGTACAACACAACACAGTAACCCTCTACCATTAGTGGCTCTTGAACTTTATATTTTCTGAATATTAGTATTAACAAAATCTTTCTATGGAACTGAGTTTTCATTATGTTTATTACAAAGAATAAGAGTTTAGACAACTGATAAAATTCTGGACACTCTAGAAATGTGGCAAGATCTGAGTGAAATCTCACACTCAAGCAGGCACTGCCCTAATCAACTGCCTCACTGACTGTAGACTGTCTGATAGCTTTATTATCAAGATGGTTCACTGGTTGTAATCGTAGTCACAGTCAAAAACATGCAAATTCAAGTAAATTGATTATGTACTGTTTTAACTGGACTATATTTAACAATGTCATGCTATATTGTAATGTAATTTATGATATCAAGCCGTGCTGTTGAATATATTAAATTATAGATGCATATAAACTTGCATTTTATTTTTGAGATCTACAACTCTTGATATTTTTATAAGAACTCCAACACAGAGCATAAATATTTAAAATATTTAAATTGCAAGAACTTTGGTGTCAGGTGAATGTTTTTATCATCTAAAACCTGAATTACAGAGAGTTGTATCAAGATATGAGAAAATGATTACTATAATCTAAAACTGCTACTTGATGATATATAATGAAAGAGAACACATTGTATAAATATTCAACAGCAAATAGATTATATATAGTATGCTTATGGGACATGATATATGTTCTTTGTGAATAAAAGTATGTAGATAGATAGATTTACATATGCATGAATATATTTGAGGAAGTGAAGAAAATTTACACAAACATTTTATTAGAGTTGAAATGCAAATTCACATATCAGATATTAGGAAAAGAAGTAACAGAATTTTTTCTAAATGAGAACTACTTTTCAAAGTGAAAGCAGTAGATATGTTAAGCAGATAATATTAAATCATATTTTTAGATCTGTTTTCTCAACTCTGTTGATTTTATTATTATTATAGTTTCAGACTCTGTACTCTGCAATCTTCATCAGGTTTCACAGAAACCTTTTGGGAATTTCTGAGTGCCAATCTACAGGATACAGTGGCCAATATATCATGGCAAGAATAGCAAATGAATAAACTGGCCTGGAAAATCAATTGTAAAATTAAATTGATCCTATAAATGTTGCATTTCTTTTAGAAAATTACATTTTTTTATATTCTTTTTCAATAATTTAGTTATTAAATTATCTAGAATTTTGAATTACTACAACATTTTTTCAATTCCTGTCCCTCCCAAGTTCTCTGGATAATCTAGGTAGTTATATAACTTTAAACATTATTATTAGTGAATACCTGTGTTTGTATATATATATATATATATATATATATATATATATATATATATATATATATATATATATATATATATGTATGTATCAAAAGATACATGATTGCCTAAGTGTGTATCATGCATGGCACATAACTGTCTGACTGACTACTCAAATACAAGTATTCACTAATAATGACATTTAAAATTATATATATATATATATATATATATATATATTAATGTACATTTGGGCAGCCACCATTCTTTTATACATCTTTCATTAAATGTGGCAGACAAGGAAGATTTATTTAATTATTATTTCGTTTTTCCAGCATCCTTAATTTTTTTTGGTAAGATTAATGGTGTACAGAAATTTTCCATAATTTTCATTGTACCAAGCACTTTTGGACATATATATATATGAAGATGAATTAGTAAATGAGTCTATAGCTGAATTATTGACTAAATTTTGGATAGGAAATTTTCACTCTATAATGCTTAATCTATAAGTTTAATATGAGATTTTCCTAAGAAGTTCTTGTTCTGACTCATTTCTAAAAATTTGACCTTATGACCAAACATCTGAATTTTTGGGCAATCTCATTTTGGTAAGACTGAGAGCTTTACAGGATCCACTTTTATTCAACACTGGAAGGAGATTAGTTAGGAATGCTTATCTTATCCACAATTATCAAGACATCTACTACAAGGTTTAGTACAGTACCTGTAACAAAGAATAAACACTATTCCAACTGTGACACATGAACACACCCACATGGAAACAGATCAGTATGTCTGTTGTGAACTGTTTATAGAATAACAATTCGGTTGTAAATTTGACATGCTGGATATCCTGGGATTTGAATCGAGCTGCCAGGAGTTGTTTCTATATGAAAACATTTGCTTACTCTTCATTGAAATGGAATGATCTTGAGGGTTCACTTTTATGTCAATTTCTTATAAAAAGTGAGAGAAAATAAAACGTTTTCATATGGTTTCAAAGGGGTTTAAGTATACAGTTATTTATAGTTTCTAAGTGAATATCATAACCATGAGACTTATTTGTTCTGTCAATGCATATGATGACCTTTACTCTTACATATAAAAGTTTAGACAACTCACACACATGTCAGATGCAGGACCAGTGTTTAACATCAGTATATCAAAGTATTTACTATTAATACCTTGGAAGATATGACTCTCCACTTTGTTCAGAAAACTTAACTGTTGACTCTTCTGGTACCATTTTTTTTATTGGCTTTTTTTTTTACTGCCTCCTTTCAATACTGGAAGCTTTCACATGGAGTTGGTCTTTTGCTAAGGATTGCATTAACATAGAGTCCTGTAGGGAATAAAAATAGAAATAACAAGTTGAACTTTACCAGTAAATGCTTTTGTCAGTTCTTCTGTGGAAATAGAAGAAGAATTCTAGCACTTTATTGCTATAGCTGTTGGTACCATATTTTACATCACTGAGTTTTTCTTTAATGCTGTGTCCCTTCAAGACACAAGGCCCCACCATCACTCTGAATGGATTCTTTTTCTTTATTAATTGTGAATTACCATGAATGTTCTTGGGAAATATAGTGGAGTGGTTTCCTGTTGCTTTCTGATTTCTCAAACACAGGTAACTGGGATTCATTATCATGAGAATATATGATCATTTAAGGGAAAGAAAAGCAACCCTTTCTCAAAGTACAGTTTTCAGATATGGAGAAAATTACCCTGCTTTTTGGAAGAATTTGATTTTGCAAACCCTATCGACAGGCCTTATACCCCATCATAAATTGAACAAAATGAGTACCATATGACTCTGCTGACATACGTTGACCATTGTTACTAACACATAGTCTATGGAAAATAAAAAAAATTAGAAGATGTATGAACTTGTATTAAGGAGTAGATATTGGTTATCTGCATAGAGAGTGAAAATGGTTTCTAAAAATATTCATTGACCTAATTTTACTCCTGGATCAACCTGTGGTATGGTTTTCAAACACTTTCCAGTAGTGTTGCATGGGATTGTTTCCCAGACTAATATTATAAAGAAATCAACTCTGTGATAAACTGATATTGGTAAGATTCAAGATAAAAGTTGAATATATAATTGGTAATGAGAACCTAATTATATAAAAATGATGAAATTAATCATTTTCTTAAATTATCTCAAACTGATATATTGACAATGCAAAAGTAATTATTAAGTCCATTTGTTTTAAGTTGTTATATGATAAAAAAAGTTCAAACAATAATTAACAATATTGCTACTTAATATTTTTTCATATTAGTACAAGTTTTTTGTGATACATATACAATTCAATTGCAAGATACTAAAAATATATAAAATGATCAGGCCACATTATAGTTTTTTTGCATAGCTCAAGACAAACATTATATTTTCCTCCAGCAATTAAGCCATAGCATTTTCAATTGCTCATCAGTTTACATTTCATATATTTGATCCATTTACAGACCAGTAAAAAAAATCAAACCGGATCAAAGACATTGATCCCTTTTCAATTTTATCAAGAAACACAATAATCAAATTTTTGTAGCAAAATGTAAAACCCATTAAAGTGTACTTTTGTTTAGCTATCTCTGTGGTGTCTTCACACTTTAAGTTTGACATTATTCTTTATCTCAAGTGTAAAGAAAAACATTTTGCATCTTATTTCACACATTTCCTTGGGAAGAAATGAATATGCAAGCTGGCAAGAATGCTTCTTTTTCTTGCACTTTGTGAGCTAAATACAATATATATAAAGTGTGAGAAAATAATGGAAAAGGAATTTGTCAAGTAATGGAATTACTATGTGCATATTGATGAAGTGCATTTGTATTCGGCTACAATGAATGGTTATCATGTTGCTATCAGCAAAGGGCAAGTGAACATACTTGAAATTAAAATCAACTATTGCACCAAAAATATATATATAGAGAGAGAGACAGATAAAAAAAAAAGAATTAAGCAATGGAAATTTTTAAAAAAGTGAGAAAAATCTATTGCAAGAAGAAAAAGCTTAATATTTGTTAAGAGTGCTTAGAATTCATCATAGAGATGCCACAGGCTGTCACTGTTCTAATAATTCACTCTTGAAACTGTTTTTGTTCTTTTTAACTTTGAGAAGTTTTGGATATCATTGCAGATATGAAACACATTTGAAACAAATATACATTTAAATACTTCAAGGTATATGGCATGGCATTTTGCAAATTAATTTTTGAAAAGTGATTAATGAATAAAAATTTTTAAAATATGAAAATTGGAGATACCAAAATCAAGAAAGTACAAAAATTTAAATGTCTACAAATTGTTTTACCTGAGGAAGGAGAATGCAATACCAAAATTTAAAATTGTATTGGGATAGATAAAAAGATGTCTTCCAAAAGCTGAGTAATTATGATTATATGTAATTACCATATTTTCTGGCTTAAAAGATGCACTTTTTTCCCTAAAAATACGTGTGCATCTTCCAAAATGAATGTAAAGCAATGCCAAGGCTCAAGTAAGCTTGAACAATCACCTAATTGGCTTGACTGATAGAGACGTGGATTTGTATATTGAGTCATTACACTATAATGTTAGCTATCTATCTTTTATATGATTTAACCTCAGCACTTAGCTGTTACAAGTATTTCCAAGACTATACACCTTCCTGGAGCTGAGCCACAAGCTTAACATGCTCTGTTTACTAGCAGGAACAGGAACCTTTCTGCTCTTGACTAGTATGTCATTGTGATACAAACAAAATTGGATGAGTGATTAATGTAAACAATATGTAGTGCCAGTGTGTGATGTACGTATGGTGAATTTGTTGTTGCATGAGAATGACTTTTTTTTCTTAGTCAATTCTTTCCAATATTAGGGTGTGTTTTCCAAGTTGCAAATCATGGTAATAGGAAAAGTTTAGTCAAAAGTTTCTGATTTTATTCACAGATGAATTTCATTTCCCACTTATTCCACTGGGAAGAAGGAAGTTCCACTTACACAGCTTCTTCCGAGGAACTGTTGCTTTGTAGAACCAACTCCCAAGAAGATGCTTTCAAACCACTGCACTCTTAAGCTATTCCAAGTCTGGAGTTAACCATTATCTTCTCTGTTGTATCCTTAAAGAAGGTTACAAACAGACTAATGTGGCACTCGAGTGAAAGGAACAGCAACACAGACATAGATGAAAGAAAGAGAGGTTTATTGTAAAAGAGAATACACTACTGAAAGACAGAACCGGTTTGCAAGCTAGTAATTCCCGAATCAAGTCTGCCAGGTATATCCTGTGCTTACTATATACATCTACTGATATCGTCGGTCCACATAGGTGATAGGGAATGTGGGACATTCCATTACAATATTCTCCACATCTCCCCTTAAACAGTTCCTTTTGTTCTGTAACCATATACCATGAGTAGGCTTTGTACATGGTGAACATCATTGTTAAAAATATTTAAGTTAAAAAAATCATCCTCTTCATGTTTATGGTCAGCTATTATCTATCCTACATATCCTTATAATCTGTACTTTTATATCGGTACAACAATCTCATTCAGTAACCTTCTTTGTTTAGTGTCTAATAAGCCTTGTATTGGGTGAATATATAGTAAAACCAAAGATAAATGATTTACAACTTCTTTTAATTGTTAATGAAAAGATTTATGTTTATTAAAATATCATGAATTAATGATTATGTACACTCATGGCATACTTTTCAGATTCATATTTTTTACAAATTTTGATCCAGCTCAAGTCAGAAGTTGAAATATTTTCTGTTCACAGTTCTTGATATCAAAATCTTGTAAAACACTTAAATCAAAATAAACAATGAACCATGAAAAGATGAAAGACAAAAAAAATGAGAAAAATACTATATTCTTATTAACATTTCCAAACTAGTGATTTTTGTTTTTTAATTCAATATATGATTTGCTGTAAATTGGAGTCACAGAAAACATCATCAAACTTAAGGTGATCAAATTAAAAAGAAATACCACAGGTGACAATTGTGTCAATTTTTGAATTATTTTGATACAATCAGAACTTTTCAGATTAAGTATTACAAATTTTTTAGATCACACATTATCAATCAATACTAATTTTTTATTTGTTTTATCTTATTTCTACTGATTTTTATTGCAACATTCAGATCATTATAGTGTAATCCTTAGATATGACGTTTAGATTGGGAAATTAGAAATTAATAATGAAATAAGGACTGTGAATCAATTAAAGAAATGATCCCAATTTTTAATGAAGGTAACCCTCTACATTAAGTGTCTCTTGGATCTTGTACTGAGAGCTATAATTTTAGATGATAATTTTCCTGAACTAATTGTTTATATTTCTAAAAGATTTGATATTTTAAATTAAAGCATTAATTTGTTATGCAAAATAAATTAATATAAATTATAATTTAATCATGCCTACATCTATATAGGCATCATGTATAATCTCTGTGATTAATGGAGACTCATTATGAAGTCAATGTCAAGGAAGATCATGCAAGAAAATACATATTTAAGATTTAAAATTATTTATCCTTTTAAAGAATTCTATTCACTTGTATAATTTTATGTTATTCTTTACATGTTTTTCTCTTTCTTTCTCCTTCTCGAAATTATTTGAAAATAGGAAAAACAGTAGATGTTAGAAGCATAAAATTAGATATGAATAAAAATAGTGAAGCAAAAGCTGTTAATGGGTAAATAAAAAACATGTTTTTATGTGTATTAAAAAGGAGTTTCACAAAAGTATTTAAAACAGAGCACTCTCTCTCTCTCTCTATATATATATATATATATATATATGTAAGGAAAGGAATATACAACTATCTCTCTCTCTCTCTCTATATATATATATATATATATATATATATATATATATATATATATATAAGGTTGGTGCAAAAATAATGGCGTAATAATGTTGTTTTTTGACGTTAAAAAAGTGAGCCAGACAAACCTACCCAGGTTTCACCTAAGCGGAAGGTCAGGGAAAGTTGGCTAAAGAGGCAAAAGAGAGACAGCATATTTATAGGCAATAGATATGCTGTTTCTCTTTTGTCTCTTTAACCAGCTTTCCCTGACGACCCGCTTAGGTGAAACCTGGGTAGGTTTGTCTGTCTCACAAAGGTTTATCTAGGTCTGCTCTACAGTTGTATTGAGCTCTTTTAGTTAGTTGTTTACTTGTGTTGGGGTATTTTCTTTGGGCTTTAAACCTGTATCTGTGCGATTTTTTTCGACAGACTTTTATATTTCTAGCTCTTTCTTTTTTTAAAACCTTTTTTTCCTTCGTGATTGATTTGATTATTGGCAAATCAAAAATTCGAAGGTTTTTCGAAATGAGTGTTGTTATATATATATATATATATATATATATATATATATATATATATAAAAGTTACCAAAAATATTTATATAAAGACTCATAGTGAGTAAGCATATGATGATGCAAAATTTATAAATGACTTTTTGGAGCAAAATGTGACTGTAATAAAATTTCTACCACAGCTGTAAAGCAGTCATAAAATATGAACTCCTTATACTGGAGAATGGCTCGGCTAGCTTGATAAACATTACTCTAAGTTAGGCACCTTATTATTTTACTTTATTTTTTAAATAATTAAAAAGCATTTGTGATAAATCCCTACAGATGTTTATTATTTCTCATAGTTCCTTGTATTTATCAGTTCACGTGTAATCTGGAAAAATGCTTGTTGATTAAAAGGCAACTTGTGTCAGTAATGTGCTACAGGCAGAGGCTTTCAACTTAAAGCTGCCCTCTTTTTGTACTTAAGATACACATGAAAAGATCTACTCAGAACAAGTGCTGTCTTTTATTGCATTTCCAATAAAAATACAATTGAACCCATTCTTCTGTACTCAGGGAGATGATTATCAATTTGAGTTGTATTTACAACGAGGTAGTAAACTTCTCTTACTTTTAAGTACTTTAATCATCGTATTTTTGTGGTAGATGTTTTGTTTTATGATTCAAACAACTTTCTCTCTTTTTTGGTGTCATTATTCTCTTTAAGCTTTATGTTGATCTAGCAAACAGCCAATGATCTGAACAGACTTAAGTGCATTTTCTGGTAAAGAGTCACATTTTGCAAACTCAGGTCTCGTCTAAAACATAAACATTAGAAAACCTAACAGGAAGTTGTTTCTTGGGTATTGTTGATTTTACTAGTCTGCAAAATTTGCATATAAAGTACAGAATTATCTTCTTTATATTTCGTTAACTAACTTCATATTGAAAATCATAATTCGAAATATCATCCTTCAGAAATAACCTGTAATGACCCATTGTATAAAGGTGGATGTGATAGTAATATCTCCTACTTCGTTATGTCAGCCCATAACTTCAAAATTCACGGCAATAAATGATAATTTTTCTTTTACTGTTAGAAATTGCTATTTATAACAATCTGGCAAAATGCCATCTGATACAAAAGTTCATATGAAGATGTGTATTAATTTGCCTTCATTAATATATATATATATATATATATATATATAGGGGGAGCATATGTATGTGTATATGAGGGAATTGATAAACAATTGCTGATGTCTCCTGATGAGTGGACCAAATAACTACACAAATGTTCATCTACAAAAATCCAGAATAAAGGTGCTGAACATAACATCAACCATCTAAGTGACAAATTTTATATTTACATTAATCATATATATCTTATCAATATAAATGTTTTTTTTAGTGAGTACATATATCTGAACTGATATCCCTGAAATTACTAACAACTGGCCTATATTGAGAAGTCTTACTAAAGAAATATTGTGACAGGTGACAGGAAGCAAATCCATGTACCCTTTTCCATCATGGAAACCATTTCTATTGCCAAAATATGCCTTTACCAATTCATGGAGTCCTTGTTGATAGAGAAAGGTTTGAATTACCTATTTGAAGAATGCATATTTCTTGTTCAAACTTCTCCAAATGTATTACAATAATTTTCACCCTGTACAAAACACTAGTGCCACTCAAGTTAGAGGGTTGCAGAGTAAGTGGCACAGTTTACGGAACTGTAAGGAGTATATACTGGTTAACCCTAGACTTGAACAGATTAAGATTGTTGTGATTGGGGAAACATCCTCTTGGGAGTTGGTTCCACAAAGTAGCGATTTGCTTGATTGGAATTTACATCTCACCAATGAAAAACGAAGGGACTGAGGGTGGTTCATTACAATGTGTGTGTTATGGCATGTCTTAATTGTGAAAGTTAGAAATGGTGGAACTAAAGAATGTAGTTCAACTGAACACTTTCCATGAAAATAGCAACAGAGTAATGAAAGTCTTGCAATGTTTCATTTCTGGGAAAGAGGTTGAAAGGTAGAAAATAATTCATCACCAACAAGAATACATAGACATAATTAAGCTATCTGAAAAATTTGTCAGTATTTTACATGCTTTTATCCTATAAATTGCACAATCTGGTTTGATTTGTAAAGAATGTACTATTTAGTAAGACAGAAAGAGCTGGCATATAGTATTTCTGACACAAGCTTAGTAATTCTACTCTGACAACAAACACTGACTTTAAATAATTTCTCATGGTCTTTAGTTGAACATCTGTCTAAGTAATCCTCATTGTAGAGTTAGCAACATAAGCTGAACAAAGGAATGGGAAAAGTATCAAATCAATTTGAACTAATTAGGAATGAGACGTAACCAAAAGAATAAATGCAACCTTGTTTAAAAGATAAAAATATTAAAGGAAAAGAATAATAACCTGACAAATATTTCTTAACATCATTGAAAATTATATATATATATATATATATATATGCCTTATCAAATAACAAAAACTATGGAAACTGAACATTTTCAAAACAGCAGCAATAACAGAAACATGAAGCACATGTAACTGTAAGTGCAAATCAAGCAGTTAACTTCTCACACTACCAAAAACAAAAAAAAGGTTTGAAAGAAAAACCCATCAATATTAAGAAAAACTAAAACATTTAGTGGACACTATTTACATTATTCGGAATATTGTCCTCATCTTTGTCGCCGGTTTGTACGGCCGAAACATTGTGATAAACATGGCAACAATGATGAGGACAATAGTCCAAATAATGTAAATAGTGTACATAATACCTCATCTCAGAAATATAGGCAGATACATTTACTGGAGTTGAGAAGTCTAATTTCCTGAAAAACTGTTTTAATAAAAAGATTTTATAAATTTCAACCAAAAGTAACACTATTGGGTCAATGAATGTTGAATATTTCCTGTATCTCCTTTTAATAATCTCAATCTATTGATATCTCCTACTCCACTTAAATATAGCTACTGGAGTGCATAAAATACATTCTCTTTTTTATCTTTTATGTTTAATTAATACTCATATCATTTGATGGATCTAACTCTACTGAAAATCATTAAATACTGGTGATCAAGTTCTCTTCTAACTTACATTTTAAGGCATCATTTTGACCAACTATTTGTTATCTACTTCTCGTCTTAATTTCAAGTGTCATCACTCTTAAAGTGCTTAAATCAGTTTTGAACATTATAGTCACATACTGCTTCATTTCATTCCACTTCTTGATTTCTGGGAGCAATTTAAAAAATTTTGAAATAATGCCCACCAAACTGCCATTATCACATTTGAAACAAAAAGTACAGCTGGATATGATATATATATATATGATATATATCATAATAATACTATTATAGTGGAGTCATAGATATTCTTTAGATGTGCACATGAAAAAAGCTTTGAGATAAAGGTCTGTAAAAATAAAAATACCTTTGATACACCCTTTCAAATACACACACACAATATATATATATATATATATATATATATATATATATATAATTTATTACATTTGCATGCATATTAATTTGATGTGTGAAAGGATTTCTGAGTAAAGTTGTAGATATGGTTGCATTTCTGATAACTGTGATAAATGCTTTTGGAAATAATTCTCAGAAAAAGGTTGGTTGCATAAAAACCCAAGCAGGGATGGGGAGAAAGGCAAGAGATGCCTGCTAGCCAGGCTGGAATCATGCAGGGAGCAGCAAGTGTTGGATCAAAAGGAAGAATGAAAAGAATGAAACATGATTTCAGCCACTGATGTTGATCAGATCAAGACAAAACTTCATGGAATTCATTTTTTTTTCAGTTGATATCACGGGCCCCAAATATATTTTGATTCAAGTGTCCATTTCACTCATAATAGCTATAACAAGAACATAAAACTTGGTTGTTAAATATTGCAGAAATAATTCAAACTGCACATTTAAACAAGCTTTGATCATGAGGCCTCTAATTAGATACAAGAAAGGATTATTCTGAATAATTAGAAAATATTCATAGCAAAAAAAGTAATTTAACTCTAAAATTGAAAGTAATTTTAAACATTTACATGCACTCTTAATGGGTGTCTTATATATCCTGTTCATGAAGATAAGATTAATTTTTTTTTAAAAATAACTAGTATTTTGTGTAAAACATGATAATTAACACTATCTCTGTTGTATTGTTATAACATTCTTGCCAGGATGTGCTGGCCCATTTGGGGCAAAAATAGAAAATTAATATTTAATGGAAATAAACAATTATAATGATGCTGATAGGGATTTATCATGGGAGTTGCCATTTTGGTTTTGACAGCATACTCTGTCATACAGATTAAGCTAATATTTACAGCACACAATATAATAAAAATTCACCACACAAAAGATCACATTGTATACTACTATGGTTTGAAAATAGTACTGTATTAGTTTATAACATAAATGTTAAGGAACTACATTTCACAGTGACTTGTAAATGTATATATAGAGTGATAGTAGATAATACAAGTTTGTAAAGACATAAGTATGTACACAGCAGCAGAATTGTTAATTTTAGACAACAAATATACTCATAGGATTGACTTCTGACAAGGTTGAAAATTGGTCTGTTATTTACTGAGTAGTTAAAAATATAGTTTCATCAAGTGCTGACTCGCACACTGATTTTTCTGTCCACCTCATGGTATGCCAGTGACAAAATATTTTGTCAAAATTACTAGTGATAAAACAGTGTTCAGGGAGAAGCAAACTCATGCCTTTCCCAAGATCAATAATAGGAAACAAATAATCTCAGTCAGAATCTGAATCATTTTTTCAATTCTGTTTCTCATACCGATAACTATTATACAACATTTAACCTCCAATACCAATGTAATAAAAAATCTGTATAAATATGAAGAAGTTGGTGTAGGTTTTTGTATGTTCAGTTGAGCAGAGAGGTCTAGGGACCAAGTTTCTTCATAAATAATCACAAAACCTCAAGTATTAACAAAGGCAATGCGAGATTGGTCTCAATTGTCCTCAAATAAATCATAGATTGTTAAAAAACATAGAATTCTATTTCTAGACATCTAATATTGTTTAAAATCTAAGATAAATTCTTCAAAATGACAGAAACCATTAGGAACTCTGTAAGTGAGGAAATCTTGTTCTAAAGAATGATAAAATTTAAGGAATAAAGCTGTTGTAAAAAAGTTCTGGGAAGTTTCAATTATACAAGTCAGTTGATATAGTTCTGATTTCTTCAACTCTCTACTGGTGTTATGCATCACAGGTTTCAAATAAAATATGCAATAATTCTCAATAGTTTTGAGCCTCTTCAGAGGTGCAGTGGAACCCACCTACTTGTAAAGCAGCTTCTCTCATATATAATATATATAGCATCAACTATACTTTGGCATGGATAACAGGTTAACAGCTTCTGTAACCAGGTGTTTTAGTTATAGTATCAACTTTCTCCATAAGACAGATACAATGGATATATATTAGGGAGAAATTTTAGAGATATCTTAAGCAATTCTGAAGAGAAGCATATTACAGACATTGGTGTAACACAATCTGTGAATGGATTTTCATTGGTAATGTTGGATGGTAGCTTTCAGGATAGAGTGAAAGATAGAAGAATAACAATCAAGTCAGACTGTTCATATTACAAGGGAATCAATCTGCTTGCCACTACAGACAAAATCTTATGAGAATATGACTAAACCCTAATTAAGTAACTAAAATTGCCAATGATCATTTCCATGACATTTTTTCTAGATAAGATCAAATTTTACTGAAAAATGAGTTTTTCAAAAAGTCAACCATTATTTCTTGCAGTACAACATTTAATCATCAGGAAGAAAATGAAATATCTGAACACCTGATGATAAGGTCATTAATTTTCAATTAGGTTTCCTTTTGTTCTGTCTTTTTCTTTTTGACTCCAACATTCTAAAGTGCGTGTTTATCTTACACAGAACAAATTATCAGTAGTACAAGTTCTGTTGTCCTTTATTTTAAAAATTTTCAGCAATAAAATTCATTAATCTGAGTCACTTTCAAAGATCTTTTTTTCTAAAGTTTAAAACAAATATAAACACTGTTTCTAGTATTACAGTTTGTTACCAGAAAAGAAAATTCATTCTTGAGCAGAAAAGTACATTCTTTCTATCTCTCCATGGTTGATGATTGGAAGAACAGAAAATGTTTTTTTATTCATGTGCTGTTTATCATAAATAGCTAAAGGCTGAGAAGCAATCAAATAATCTACACTGACTGATGAATTGAAATACCAGATCTCTTTAGAAATCATTCATTCATTTAATATTAACAAAAGAAAAATAACCTAATCAAGACAATGGTGCATTAGTCCACTTCAAAGTATTCCACTTGGGATATCATATATTTATTTTCATATCGCTTTGCAAAAGAGTCTTGGAAAAACTTTTTTGAGATTATCCTGTTTTCCTTTATCTCATCTCTCTGTTGAAATCTTTATCATGCAGCATTTGCTTAGAAATACCAGAGGTATGAATCAGAATGTAATTTTAATCTAAGAAGAGTTTATCTGTGGTGACCCCAATATGCACTGGGTTCACTATAAGTGATACCAAAGTAAGTTATGTACTCAGTGTCACTTTGGAATATCAAAAAAATATCCAAGAGTTGACTGAGGAGTTGACCTTAAAGTCGCCAAATGCAGATTTAAGCCTGACATGATATTGGCGGATATATCAATATAAACAAGAAAGGGAACCCACCTGAATTAAAAATGTATGTACACAAGGAAACCAAGTAACAGAAAGTTTATATAAATGTCCAACCTATAAGAGGAAAAGAGAATCCATTACACCCTCACAAGAGAAATACTGAATGTTTCAAAAAGGTCTGAAACTGCATACCTTGAATTTAGCTGATATTAATTTGGACAGAGTTCAGAAGTGAATAAACACTTATTTTACATATGGAAAAGTTAGTCCCATATTCTCATCAGATGTTACTAACATAACATTACATTCATTCTAATGGAGGTATTTAGATTTAAGTAAAACCAGAAGTTGCAAAGATCCAGATTTGAATTGTAATAGAGGGATGAAAGACATGAATGATTCAATGCTTTGCCAAAAAACTCTGCATGAAACAAGGAAGATGCCAGTCACCATTTTACCATAATTGTGGTTGTTTTCTTCTTATTTCATTCATAAACCAACAAAAAAAAATGGTGTAGTACACTATATTCATTGTCTGACCGAGAGGAATTTATTCATGAAAAACACCTTCATGATCAAAATAGCCCATCAATATGACCTTGACATTGCTCCAACTTTACTACCAGAAATATTTAAATATCATCAAATCAATGATTAATCAGAAAAAATAAGGAAAAATATTTTAAGTGTTGAATACATTTGTTTGGAGCAAGGAGAGGAGAAACAAAGGCTTGCCACCAGGGAGAAGCATTGTCAATGAAAAGAAAACAACATGGCGACATCAGAGGAAAGTGTCTTCACATGCATTCACTGCAATTGATATTGTCACTCCCATGTGGGTCTGTACAGCCATAACTTTTTGAGTGCAGATCCAAGTTCTCTTGAGACCAATGGATGCCATATATATTTACTTACAACATTTTCCAAGATAAATTTGACTTCACAAGAGGCAAATTGTTTCCATTTGTTTTATTTCCCTGTTCATCTGTATGGATTATTTTGTGGGTAAGGTGGCTAGAAATATTGGCTTTATAATTAAGTGCTTATCCTGTTTTTGTCAAAAGTCAGGATATCATTTTCCTTTCACTCCTGATATATTTGACTGATCTCTGATTGATATCAAAGGAAATAGGCTTCAAGACTGAGGCATAAACTGCAACTGCTCACACCTGAGGCAATATGATGGAGAATCAACAAAGCTTCATGTTATCATAGAGTTTATCAAGTACTCTCAGGTAGACGTAAGGATGCTATGGCCTGAATTTTTGTTTTAACCACTGTAATGGTTAAGGTCATTGTATGAAGTTATACATATATAAAATAATAATGATACTGACTGATAAATGTGAGCAGAATTTCTGCCAATAAAATGCTTCCTTGCTATAATAATAATTATTGCATCAAAAATACTGAAAATCATGGTACTTATCAGAGCTCAACTCTCAGTTCCACAATTCTTCACATACATTCTTATTTGAGTCCTAAAAAGTGAACAATCTCAAAGTCAATCTATGATAAATATAATGAACTTTCAAAATATATAAATGATCTCTATTTTTTAACAAACATTGATGTATAAATATGAAATATCTTAAGATATACAGAAATGGGTTTAAAACTGATTTAAATTAAATTTTAACCATATTTTGGTTCAGCATTTTGATATTGATGAAATAGAACTTAATTTTAAGAAAGCAAACAGGCATTTTTTGAAGGTGCTTAAATTTTCTCAAAAATGCATATATATTACATGAATTATATATATATGTGTGTGTGCGTGTGTGTATGTGAATTACATTTGAAATTATTGTGAAATTCAGAAACCTTGAAACAAATTTACCATTATCATACAACTTTACATTCAAACTCCTTTCCTCGTCGTTTCAACTCTTTTTTCCAAGTGTGTTGTACTCAATAACTAAGAAATTTGAACTAAATCCTTTATTCAATCCATGGGGAGGAATAATTCTCATTTCACTTTCTACACTTAGTGGATATCCCATATCAATCAATATTCTCCAGTGTTCATCTCTGTTATATTTGCCAGTTTCTTCCATTGAATGAGATTATAGGACTTTTCCACACAGTCTAAACAAAGGATCAAACTAACAATGTCCAGTGAACCAGATAAGCTTTAACTGATGCTTTAATTTTGCTATAAATGTTGATTTATACCAGAGAGTAAGAATTAGATGCATCTTGCTTGTAGCTTTTTAAGTAAAAAAAAAATAGATTATGTCTTTCTTTTAAGATTAACAATGTTCAAAACATGATAAATTCTTATGCTATTTTTAACGGATACATGGTGATAAGGTGAGGTATTATGAGTAAAAACGTTTAAACCTCTTACACGACCATGCAAAAATATATTTAACTTCAGAGCCATAAGCTGATGATTTGTGAGAGGCAACTCTACTGTCTTTATAGCATTAGATACATGAACTTTACACACACAGATACATCCAGTCTGTTTCATAAAAGCAAGCTGTGACAATTCAAAAAGTAATTTTGTGCAGCAGTACATTCTTCTGATAATTTCCTGCCTAAAGGCAATTCTATAAATGTATGATATGTTGCAGCAGTTTCTAATAATTAAATAAATAAAATAGGTGGTGCTTCAAGTTGGTTTGTGGCTACTGCAATTACACCTTGTCTTTATCATTTGTTATGTTATTGTAAAAACTAGAGGTCATTGTAGGTAATGTCTGAGATATTAATATCCAGTTTCTTATCTTTTGCCTCAAGAATTTCTCATTACGACATCCATTAAGGAGGAGATTATCAATTATTCATAGAATGAAAGCTTTTTAAAATTTATCAGAAATCACTCAGAATTTCTTTCTTCAAAAAAAAAAATAGATTTTCTAACATCATGGGGAAGATTGATAGTAATGATGATGATGCACAAATTAAAACTCTTCAGAATGGTCTAAGAATAACAAAAACAATAACAATGAAACAAATCTAATGAAAATTCTAATTATTGCTATTATGCAAACTTATGGTATACAATAGAGGAGATATTTACTAAGTGAGGTACAGAGTTATTTGTTCAGAAAATTATGTCTGGGAGAGTGACTTGCCGACAAGTGAATTAAGAATCTGTATATCAAGAAGAAAAAGAAAAATAATAATGAATGTGAGAAACAAATTTTTAGATGACAGAAATATGAACTCAATATAAACTGCAACATATAAAAAATATAAATTTGGATTAACATTATGCACTAATATATTATCATATGTGCTGGATTCACATTTAGCATAGTGGCTATTGACCCAGAAGGTTTGATTGGTATGCCAAGTTCAAATTGCAATCAAATACCATTAGAAAGGTATAAATTTATTTCTTCTCTCAGTGATGGTTTAATAGCAGCACAGACTGGGTACTCTAGATTTGATTAGTAACCAATCTCGAAGAACAACTATAAATCCCAGACCACTTGAGAATGGGGCTCATAATACTACTAGTTCCAGAAACGAGAGCAGCAGCATGATATGACTGTAACCCTATTCTCCAGGGAAGTCTACAGAGGTGACATGCACATAAGCAATAATTTGCTTCTTGTATGAAATATAACAAATTAATACATTATTCAGACTATTGTCCTCATCTTTGTTGCCATATTTATTACATCATTTCAGCCGTTGTATGCTCCAGCCTTCTTCAGGTGGTTGGAATGTTGAACTTAACTCTTTATGGACACATGGCACAGTGGATAAAGGTGTTGGTTAGATCCAGTGACAGGACCCAAACAGTGTGAGTTCAATACCTTGTTAAGGCAGTGGAGAACTTGGAGAGAGGAATTAACAGGAGATAACTGATAACTGACATTTATTAAACATGGCACATGAAACTAGAAAAGTCAACCCCAGTGAGCAAAATAAAGAGTTCAGTTCGACATTCCAACCACCTGAAGAAGGCTGGAGCGTACAATGGCCAAAACGTTGTAATAAATATGGCAACAAAGATGAGGGTAATAGTCCAAATAATGTAAATAGTGTACATAATACCTCATCTCAGAAATATAGACAGATAACAAATTAATAGTGTTTTCTTTTATAGGATACATTACTTCTTGAACAAATGAATTGAATGAGAGAATAAAAAATAATAGTGTTTGATTTATTAATTTGGTGATAAGTTTGATTGAACAAGAGGTTCTAGAAAGGATTTTGTGACAGGAATTGACTATGCCTTCCAGCATAATAATTCAGATCTAAAGTGCAAATGATTCCAGCTCAAAATTCCCATGAAACAGACAGGCACTACATTCTAATACAAACTAGAAAAGTATATAAAAACAAGCAGAATAACATAATAGATAATATGCTTCTCTACTATTTGCTACAAATTAACCAACTTAAAGCATCTTATGTAACAGTAATGAATAAAAAAAAACTAGAATAAGAATACAAATAATTACAATTATGTAGGTATCTTCTTTGTAGACTGCATCACAAATGACACAGTGCAAGACAACCATCAGACAAGGAACATATCAATTGTCAAGTAGAAAAAGCTGACATGGTATGGAATTGTCATAAGCGCCAACAATCTTTCCAATGCCATCCTACAAGGTTCAACAAAAAGGAGAGAAGGTAGACAGATGAAAAAATAGGCTGACAATGTCACTGAGGGGGCTGGAAAATTATTCACAGAGACTCACACAGTGGCATGCAACTAAGACATATGGAGGCATTGGATCATGTGTGCAGCAACCCTATGACATCACATTGTCATAGGACTGATGATAATTATGATGATGGCTATATAAATTATTGGTTGGATCAACTTGTAAGCATTAATATATATCTAAATCAATATTTGGATTTCTGGGATTAGGAGTTATCATTATTTATTTATTGACATAGAAATTGTGAGTTTAATCTCTGGCTAGGTAGTGCTGTGGCAACAGGGTGCTCAATAACTGAGTTGTAACAAATAATAATAAAACAAGATATCCCTAGACATGGACAATGGAACAAGAAAAATGTACTGCTGTAGATTAAAAAAGGTTAGCCAGATCAACAGGCACCTGAAGAAGGCAGAAGGGTACAACTGAAATGTTATAATAATTACAAAAAAAGATGAAGACAACCATCCAAATCAGTACATCTGTAATTTGCTCATTCTATGCTTCTGCTTACTTTGTAGAAACTCTGTAAGTAATGACAACCATTAACATTCATAGGTACAGTTGTTCAGAAATGAACCCATTTTTTTTATTCTACAAAGCTGACATATTCAAAACATTGCAACATCATATTCAAGTTAACTTTATCTGAATCATAGAATGGTTAGTAGTTAATCTTTGCCTGAATTCTTCATGTTTTTGAGTCAAAATCTCATATTTAAAACAGTTTTGTTTTACTTGCTGATTGGTGTACAATTTTTAAACTATCAAAAACAGAGAAACATCATGCAAAACTATACTTCAAATATAAAGAGTACATAAACTGAATATATTTCACAATACAATTAAAACAAAATATTTTTATTTAAAATTGACTATGTTTTGTATCTTATAGCTATATAAAAAATAATTTAAATCTAATTCTTCTGTCATGATTTTTTCTTGTTTGGAGTATTTGGGCTACGAAGGGTACAATGCTTGCAGAATATTAAAATGAGCATTATCATTAAGAAGAATGCTCCATGCACAATCCATATCTAATTAAACCTTGTTGACATATGACTGGGTGGAAAAATTAAAGCTTCATGCAAGTCTTCTACCAAATGCATTAAATTCAAATATTTAATTTCTATAAGCAGCTAATTTTAAAACTACATTCACATCTTTTAATCTGTTTCAGGACACATTTTAAAGTTTCTAAGGAGATTGAACATAGAATAGACTGCACCAGAGGTAGTTTCATACAACACCACAAATTGCTACAAAACCAAATATGAACCTGAGTCATGTTCTTAAATAACCTTGTCAGTAGCAGCACCTTACATGAATCCCTCATAAAAATTCACAATGTGGAATTAGTAAATACTAAACACTTCAAATAACTTGATATAGTTATCAGCTATAATAAATTTAGTATAGGAGATAAGGAAAGTGAACATGGAATAAGCTGTGCTAGAGGTAGTTTTACTCAACACTACAAGTTATTCCAACACCAAAACATTAACCTAAAAATTTAATTCATGTTCTTACATAGTATTGTCAAATCAAAACTTTCATATGGATGTCATGCATGACACCAAACCTGTTCAGGAATATCTAAACTGTCTGCTGTATACAACCAATTCCTAAGAGCAATGGTTAAAAATGTCTTTCAATGAATGAAGCCAAAGGGTCTTGGCAAAGACCATCCTTCTTTGAACATTGTGGACTGGCGTTATCACCAAGATTTACCAAGAACTATACTAAATATTTGAAACTATATAACTTAAAGATTATCAACAGCAGCAACAACTGAACTGGATGGTGTACGTAACTCAAAGAAGAAATAATGATATAATCAAGATGTTGAGATTTCACATTACTTAAAGTAAAAGGTTAGGAAGGAAAGCTTCATCAGTACTGGAAAAATGGTAACAGTGACTAGACTTGAGAAATCTATTTTCCTGAAAAATTGTTTTAAGAGAAATATTTTATAAATTACAGCCAGAAGCAGTACTGGCTGCTTGGTCACTGAATACCAAATGTTTCCTTGTAGGGAAATGACTAATATTGTTATAAATTTTAAAATTACAGATTTTAGTAGATACTATTCTCTAGTTTTACATAAATGTCGAGACCAATTTTTGGCACACTTGAATACTTACAGAAGATAATGAAATTGTACATTGGTTTATTTATACAAATATTTTGCATTTTCAATAATTTCTCTTTATAAACTGTATACTAGTTGCCATCTCAAGGCATTGCTATTTAACCCAAAGCTGAAGGGAAAAATGGATTCATAACATTGCCTTTGGATATTTGTATGAAAGTCAATAGTTGGCTGGAATTTGAACTAGGATTGCCAATTTCTCTTTATAAACCATTATACTACCCACACATCTAACCTGAAAATTATCAGTGTGAAAAAATAAACCTAATTTAGCAAAGCAGAGACTATCCACTTAGTTTTACTGATAGCAATCTTTGCAGTGCCTGTAATTTTGACAAGTAATATTATCCACAGCTAATTTGCTTAATTCCTTAGCCCAGTCACAAACTGAACTCAGTTTCCAAAATTATTCTGCATTTGAATAATCTTATCAACAGACCTAACTAAATTTGTTTCAGATCTATAAGCCAAACTTTCAAAAATAGATGTCTGCCTAGCAACATAAGTCAGCTTTGATGTGAACCAATTGAAATGTGTTCATTTCTTCTTAAGTTCTCTGTGTAAAACCTAAAAACTTTAAATAGAAACCTGGAAAATCAAAATCTTCAATTGATATTAGCTTCCAGTTACTTTATAAAGTTTTGAAAATTTTATTTCCTTTCATTTTGGTGTTAATTCATTCAGATCATTATATTTAGGACAGATATGTCTGGCACCTAAAAAAAAAATGTTATCAACTAAAAATGTTATGCATAGATCCAGTATACAAATAAAGAATATATGAAAACATTAAGTCCATAAGTTTGAAAAGTCAATATGTTGTTATTATTCAAACATTTAATGATCTCATATAAAACAATTATACAAAACTGGAATAAAAACCGTTATTTAAAAGCATGAAATTTAAAAGTTGAAAAATACAAGTTTGAAATGTAATTACAAGAACATTATAAATTCTTAAAAATAGCTTATACCCCAAAATAACACAGTCTAAGAAAATCTAATAACTTATATTATAATGTTATAATAGAATAGAAGTAAAAATATTTCAAGATAAACTTGGGCAATGCACTCAAATTTGAATTTTAAAACAATGCAGATAATAATAAAATTTTTTCATTGGTGCAAGAAAGAATATAAAGTAAAGCATTGTAATGATTCTTTTAAATGCCTAAATAAAACTTGCAAAAACCAATTAGACTTTTTTTTGCCTGAATTTCTCAAATAAGGAGTTATTATTTACATGATACTCAGACTAATATGCTCATCACGATATTTCAGTCAAGTAACATTCAGTGAATTTTGATCTGTGTTTACCAATGCGGTTATCGTACAGTTTAAAATATTAAAGCATTGGCTAGTGAATTTGTTGGCATTGTAATTTTGAGTTCAATCCCTGGGCTGAGTATTGCAGAGTAGAACTTAGTAGAAACAGGAAAAGCAATAATTGAGCATTCCTATAAAGGAACAAGATGAGATATCCTTAGATATAGAAAGCGGAATGAGAAAGTGCTATCAATATAGATTAAACAGAGGTTTTGTTTTGAAATTTCCTGAAGGTTATCTGTATTGATAGTAACGAGAAGAAGGCCAAAGAGCACAGTGGATGAAAGATTGTGATAATACCAACAATGATAAGAGCATTATTCCAATTGTACTAACAATATAAATAATTTTTATAAAATCCAGTCATATATTAGGTTGGTGCAAAAATAATGACATAATAATGTCGTTTTTTGACGTATTTTTAACGTCAAAAAACAACATTATTACATCATTATTTTTGCACCAACCTAATACTATGTGTGTGTAAATATATATACCCACACACACACATACACATATTAGTTCCTAACAATAGAAAAATGACAATGACAAGGATTTTTATCTACATGATTAATGCTATTGTAACAATAAATAATAAAAAAGAACATACAAAGAAAATTGAAAAAGAAATAAAAAGTAATGTATTACAGACTGATCATCTCAAATTACAAATGAGATATTCCAGTGTTATGATAATGCAAGGGATATTTGTTTATTACCATCTCGTATTGCTTCCTGTTGCCATAAAAACAGAATATCTTATTACTAATAATTGGGAAACCTGGCTGTGTGAATGAGGAATATTTTATGTTATATAATATTTTATATATTACAAATTCATTATTTTTGTATAGTTCAGTCTTCACTGGGCACTAAACAACTTAAAAAATAATGTTTGCAAGGTAAGACACTTCTTTATTTCCCACCTGCACCAGGGGTTGGTATTCAAGCTATGGTAAAATTCAGAATTTCGAAAGATGATTTTTAAGGAATAGTGGTTCTATTTAGTGGTTCTAAACTGTCTTTGATGAAATATAAAACTCATCACTATTTGCAGTAATATGGAGGTAAGCAAGTACTGATAATCTACAGCACCTGGGGTAAAAATTAGCCATCCAGAGTTGCATAAAAACATGGGATGTACTTTTTTTTGTGGGGAGAAAGAAATTGGCTCTTATATGGCATGAAATACAGTATATAAATATGAATATTTTTTATCTTGTGTAAAAGAAGCAACTAAAGTCGAGCAAGAGAAAATTGGTAATATTAAAAACCCCAAATTTTATACTTTTAATACCCTTCTTACATAAGTGATAGAATATACTGATTTTGATAGTATTGGTTCTCAAATAAGATGTTAGAATTAAAAATAATTATTTTAGCATAAATCTAAAGTGGAAATTAGGATCTTGTATTTGTTTCTTGTATTCAATACCATCTGTAATAGTGTAAAAAGATACCAAAATTACATTTGTGAAAAAGAACTGAGGCTTAACCAGAAACTTGTACTATTCCTTGTGTTATATGTAATTAAATAAAATCAGATATTCTATCCAACATATCTGTAAAGAGAAGCAATCTTTCAGAAAATAAATCTGATTTTTTTTACTGGTTTATTTTTCTGTCTTAGTCAATACATTTAATAAATTATTAAATTTAATTATGAATTTAGAAATGCCAATATTCTTCATGCCATCAGTGATAAGCTCTGTACATGAAGGCTTGATTATAGAGAAATTAATAAGATTTTACTTGCAATTTTGTTAAGGAAATTAATGACAACATTAAAACAGAATTGTCTACATTTTCTGAAATCTTAAGAATAGCCCTAGACAAGTTATCATAGTTTGATAGGCTTCAAGATTAGCAACTGTTATTGGATTATGGAAAATGCTTTCACAGTGAAAAAAGGAAAGGAATTATCAAGCTAAAATTACTGTTTACATTACTCAAAGAAAAATCCTCAATATTTATCTGAACACATTTTATGTAATAGGAAAATTCTTCAGAACAGATTTTTTTTTGCCCAATCTACAGATTATATGTATTGAATATAAATCAATTTTACAGTGTAAAGATATAGCTGAAAAAAAAATCAGAATTTATTAACTGAAAAAACTAACAGCTATATATATATATATATATATATATATATATATATATATATATATATATACACGCACACACACACACATATCCATCATTGATAGCATGACTGAGAGTTTAATGCACAATGCAATTTTCATGTACTAAGTACAGACTGGTCATTATGTAATTTCAATTAAAAAAAATATATATATCTGGTAATTGCAATGTTGATATTATACTGGGATTATAGATTTCTAATTTTAAGATAAACACGATTTGTATACATACACACACACACACACACACACACATATATATATATATACATATATATATATATATATGTGTGTGTGTGTGTGTGTATGTGTGTGTACACGAGTGAAAAAAATTAATGTTTTTTATTTTAGTGTTATGAAGATTCATTTTTTATTAAAGGGAGATTACTTGTTCTTTTTTATAAAAAACAACAAACAGAATATGGATCAATGTATTCAAGTAGATATTTATTTTTATGCTTATATGTAACCATCAATTCATTTATCTTGTTTAATAAGCTAGATTTATTTAAGTATTTTAAGATAACCATATTTCAACAAGACGTAAATTACATCTATTTCCTTACCTGTTATAAGATTTAGCTCTTGCTATAATATCACAGTTAATGAAAGGTGAATTATTATCATTGCCAGAAATATATGTAGAAAGCAGTGCACTGTTGTATTACATTGTGCACTGTTTTATTTACACCAGCACTATATGTGTGATATATTACAAATAGATATATTATATATATAAGTGTATGCACAATGGAGTAATGGATAGCAGCTTGGATTGAGGAATCAGAGAGCTGAGGTCAAATTTTGGCCAAATCCATTACTTTCATTTATGTGCTAATACCCTTGGGAAAGGTATAAATCATCTTATTTTCCCCCAGCTATAGGTAAATAGCAGGATAGACCTGGTTATATAATCTTGGATGGCAACTGGTCTACCACAGAATGAAATGGCAACCTAGTATGGGAAAAAAATTTGCCTTGTCAGTCATGTATCAAAAGATACATGATTGCTTAAGTGTGTATTACACATTGCACATAACTGACTGACTGTTGTTAGTAATGTTTCATCTCTTGATACTGAACACTATAATTATAAAGACTACTTGTCTTAAAAATATTTTTTCAGCAATACTCTTGTGGTGTTGAAAAGTTTTTAGCTCATCCAAGAAGCCTATAAAAAGGTGTTATATTCTGTCAATCAAGAACTTTTCATTATATATTCATATATAAAACACTGGTAAGGGAATTTACAAGTTAGTAAAAGTCCAATATTGACCCTCTTTAAACTTTTCATTTTTGACTTTATTATAAGAAGTGTATTTGATGTTGTAGGGGAGACTGTACCCCTATTATTTATTTTGTGAAGATTAAAAACTCTTGACGTCAGACAAGAGAGGAGAAGAAATAAGACGAACACGTATTCAATCTGTGATATAAATCAAAGTAAATTATATTCACAAATATTTACATTTAGGTTTGTAAGAATGAGTGAGTTGGGCGAAGGTTTGTCTTGTGAACATTCATGTCCTGTCTCTTGATGTGTGAGGCCGCAACTAACCGCATTCTTGCGGGAAAAAGTTTTCATAGGATTTTGAACAACCCCACGATTTGGCCGCAAAAAAGGTTACACTCATCCCTGCCCTGACTGGCCGAATTAATCCAATCAGTGGACATTTAACATATCATATTCGTTTATTCAGTATACATTTGATTTAACGTATGTGAGCATATATATGTGTGTGTGTGGACGTACAGTTCCACAATGTCTACACAAGGTGTTTAATTAGTGTGGTTAGTGTAAATAACAGAGCAAACTTTTGAAGGTGAACAAATCATATATTTTTTATTTCTTATTGTTGTAAAATAAAATGAGGTGCAACAGTGAGGCAATCTTCAGAGAATTAGGTGTTCATCATTGACTAAACATCAGTTAGAAGAAAACAAAATGTATGTTTGTCAGAAAAAAGAACAGCCCAAGATGTGAACTATGAACTGGAACAAGTACAAAAATTTAAATATCTCAAAAGTGTTTTAAAAGAGGATAAAACGTATGACACTAGAATCAAAATATGCATTAAAATAGTGAAAGATGCCTTCTAAAACCTAAAAAAAGTATTAAGAAAAAATATTGGTAGAAGCAAAGAAAAAAGTACTAAATTCTTATATGTTGGACAATCTCAGATAAATAGGAAATTTAAGGCAACAAAAATATAGTTCTACAGAGGATGGATTGAGCCTGATAAAATTTTAGAGAAAATGCAAACAAAAAAAGCACGTACTTTGAATTGGAAAATTTCTAGGGGAAATAATGAGGGTAACACTCACAGGATATACTGAAGGCAAACGTGACAGAGGAAAGTGGCAAATAAATTACCTAAATATTTGTGTAAATGATCAGCAGAACAGAGATTAAGAGATATCGTAAAAAGACAAAACTTACTAAGAACTACAAAGGACAGGTAGATGTCGAGAGCCATGACCACACCTTCATCCGGAAGGGACATTGCACATTGAAGAAGGACTGTTCTTGTAAAATCTAACCCTTTAAAAAAATGAAATTCCAACCATACAGGCTTGACCATTTGAAGTAAAAATAATTACCTTTAAGCAGTCAAACTGATATAAATTTAACTAGATTATTTGCATTCTGAAAAGCAGGTAAATTCTTGCGCAAAATTACAAAATATGCTGATTTTGGCAGAAAAATAACTACCTGATACTTTGCGTTTAATTGCTCAAGGAAAATAAAACTGAATTATTGATTTGGTCAATTTTTGCTTTTTGTCCCAGAAGCAAGACATTCTGTTTTGCATTGTCTTTTTTGCATTTAATAAGATTTGTTGATATAAACAAGTTGGCACAAAACTATATTTCTGGGCTGCTAATTAATCAGACACATGTGAATAACAGCTTGCAAGAAAAGTGTCAAAATATAGCTTTTCAGCATTTATAGCTCTGATCATTTCTCTGGAAAGGTACATGATATCATTTAAGATCAATGACAAAATCACTACAGTTATATTAGCCAAAAATGTATTTAATAATGATTATGAAAATAGTTACCAATTTATTTTTTTAGTCCTACTGCATATATCTTTTCAAAATACTATTTGACATTCTTTTTTAGACTTAATGTACCAAAACATGACTTGAGGCAAGAACTGCCTAATCAAACTTCACTAAGAATTAGTAACAATAGGCACATTTTCATAATGGTATTCATAATACACATACTTTTTACCTGTTGCTTATAGTCAGCACTCTCAAATGATTTAATCCTGTCTTTCACACCTGTGTAGTACCAATCTCTGTAGACCAAAATCCCATTTTTTTTTGCTCTCTGCCTGTAAACAACTTCAGAATTTCCTAAGAAATGTCTGCTATTCCTTGCAGCAGATTTATGTAGACTCAATATAATTCTGTGCTTTCTAAAAGTTACTTGCTTATAACATTTCCTCAGATCACCTGAAGGGGAAGAAACAACCATATTTTACAGAATATAAGACACATGAACACATATAATGCATTTTCATTATGGTGGGTGAGGAAAAAAATTCTTATATGAGATAGAGGGATTTTTTTCTTCTCTTACTGTATTCCAAAGAAATAATGTATTTGGTATCCAGGCATTTATGTACACATACACAGAAAAATATATAGACATGAATGTTATATATATATATATATATATATATATATATATATATATATATATATATATATATATATATGTGTGTGTGTGTGTGTGTGTATGTATGTATGTATGCAGTTAGGAATGTGCATGTGGAGGTGCTGAAAAGTTCTCAATCTTGCCAAGAAACTCTTCATCTCAAAAATTTGATGTCTGGTCATTTGGTCAGATTTATGAAGTATAGTAAGCAAATACTTTTCAGTATTCCTTTGTGCATATATATATATATATATAGTATGCATGGCTCAAAAAGTGCTTTCGCTTGATGGAAAAAATGGATGCAATTTCAATTCCTGTTGGAGACACAATTTTTTTTCTTTAGTAGGTCTTCTCAATTTAGGCCAGTTGTGTCACTGTTTAATAAAATAAAAAACAGGGACAGCAACTCAAACATATACCCACCAAAAATCTTATATTTATAATAAGATATATATATATATATATATATATATATATATATATATATTCTTTTTTTTCTGTTTATACGTTATTTTTATAGATACAAATATTCAAATAAATGCTCTGTTTATAATAAACTGTATTAACTACATTTACCAGCCTGAATGTCCAAGAAATTTTATAGAAAATATGTGTCTTCTAACAGGAATCCAACTTGTATCCTATACGGAACTGTCATTTGGCCTGACATGTTGTACTATTTAGCTACAGAGGAAGTAATGAATTCTATGGGAGAGAATTTTTCTTCCTGTAGAGGTTTATCATATATTTAGTAACAATAATAAAATTAACCCATGACTGAATAAAATTTCCTTAAAATTTTTTAACACTCTACACTGCAGTCTAATGTTAATTTTAGGGTTGGTGAATATTAAATTTTAGAAAAATTCTCTTGAAAAAAAAACTGGATGCCCTGTGTTAAATAGTTTCAGCATCCTAACTTAGAAAGAATAAATTAAACCAAAAAATGTATCAAACTTATTAATTATTAAGTCTACTAAGTGATCACAAACATTCGGCCTATTGTGTGTGTGTGAGTATATATATATATATATATATGAATGCTTCAGTAATATCTAGATAGGAAAATAGATGTTATATATATTGGCTGTAGCTGATGATTAATATTAAACAGTAATTAAAAAAAATTCAGACTCTAAAATACCAGTGACATATACATTTAAGAATTAAGGAAATTCATCTTTGAAAATTATTCATTTGATAGTAATATGTATAATTGTATATTAAAACTATTTTATTTATGCATTGTATACTAAATAAGAAATATATTCTTGCACTGCATATTAAATATATTTTTATGCATTACATATTAAACAAAACTATATAACTTATACCTAGTGTATTAAATACTTGAAATAATTATTTGTTTTGAAGTTAAGCTACTTTAATTGAAGAATACTTTTAGTTTAAGAAACAGTTTTTGCTATTAATATTATACATCTGTATTAAATATGAACTTGACTTTAAAGTTATAGTTTTTATCATTAGTTTTATTTTAATGTTTCATATTATTAAATAAAATGGTTAAATCAAGAAAAGTATTTTTCCAGTCTATAGATAATCAATTAAATTTTGGTTTTATATGACAAAGAAGCAAATAAATGATTTTAATTCTGATTTCCTAGAACCAAATAAAAAGAAGTGCATTAAGTGTTAGATCTGATTTTACATTAAAATTGTTTTAAAAGCAGAAATTTGAATGGTTTTCAACTATTACAAATTTTTTTAATATATGAAGATTATTTCATGAGAAGCCAAGAAACTTTATCGCATTATATTCAATAGATTATATTAAGGAAATTATCAACATCTACCCAGAAGAGAAGTAGAAATCTATAAATCTATTAGCAAAATATTAATTTATATTCACATTATTATTTAATATATATATATATTTTTTTTTAAATTTGCAAGAATTATACATAATTCTCTTAATTAAACAAACATATTCCAACTGAGATTCATCTTTTAATTTCCTATATTTGTTTTGAATTAAAAAAAGGAAAAAAAATCATCCTTGTTAAAATAATTATGGAATATCTCAAATTAAAAAGGCTACCTATATGGATCCATCCTTCTGAAAGGCATCTAGGAATCCTTAATAGAAAGACTCAACCATGAACTATGTGTTTTCATTTCTGAGAATGGATCCACATCCCAAATCACAAAAATGGGTAAAGAAGATATTGAGAAAGACTTTTTAGTTAGCATCAGAAAGAGATATTTTAAATTTCTAGGACAAATTTTTATAAGGAAAGAGAGTGTAGAAATTATGACACTTACAGGACATATTTGAAGGCAAAAGGGACAATGGAAAGCAGCACATAACCTACCTAATAAGCTTTTGTAAATGGTAGCAGAAAAGGGGATTAGGAGAGATAGCAAGAAGACAGCCTTTATTAAGAGCTACAAAGGACAGGAAATTGTGGAGAGGCATTATCATCTATAGCACATAGAAGAAGTGTGAAAACATTGTTAATTTGGAAGGTTCCATAATATTTTGCCTTGAACATCAAATGGGACACAAAATTACCCTAGATCTCAAGTGGAACTTATATACATGATCTATTGCTAAAAATGTTGTAGAAATGGTTGGTTCCTTGTACTACTTCAGAAAGTACCTGATTCCTCTTGGTATGCTCTATATTTATAAGAATCAGATCAAACCAATCATAGAAGACTATTGCCACATCTGTGCTGGAACTGTTCAGTTCTTATTTGTCAGCTTTCATAGAGTTCAAAAGTGTCTACAAAGCCTTATGGGTGGTGAATATTTTCCACTCTACAACCCTTTTACCAGAGATGAAATGTTACAAACAATTAATTACTCTATTGCTATTTCCATGATAATGTTCTTACATGCTACATTCATTAATTCCATGTGTTCATACCTCCACAGTTAAGATTCATCATGTCATGTACACTGAATCATCCCCATTGCTTTCATATTCTATTTGTACAGCTTTTTCCTGAAAGCCACAGGTTTGTGGAACAGAGAGGATACTTCATTGATTACTACAATCTTACCCTCTTCAAGTCTATGGTCATGATAGGCTCTTCTTACCTCTTATGTTCATACAACAACTTCATTTAACCCTCTACCTTGAGTGGCTCTTGGGTCTTGCATTTGGTAAACAATTAGTAAAAAAGTAAATTTCATCCCATTATTTTCAGGCTGCTATAACATAGTAACTTGAACCTTATAAGACCTGCCATGCTACATACATTGAACCAAACCACCTTTGTATTCCATTAGTGGAAGTTCTACTTGAACAGAATCTTCCAATGAACTTCTACTTTGTGGATCTGACTCCCACGATGATGCTTCCCTAAGTATTATAATCTTAACCTGTCCAAGTCTGGGGTTAACTATTATCTTTCCAACAATATCTTAAAAAAAACTAAGGCTCATACTCTTACCACTCACACAACAGCCTCTTTCAGTAACCTTCTATCTAGAGTGGCATATATAGGGTAAACATAGTTAAAAAAAATTTACACAAATCCATGTTCACATTCAAATATGTTGTTTAAATTTTCTTTCACAATTTGTGATATACAGCTATGATTTCATACACATATTCTGATTATTGATAGGTGAAGATAATGAGAATATTAAGATAATTATGAAGTTTCACTGTTGTTTTCTGTGTCGTCTCATGTTTTATTAGAAGAGAATAGTGAAAGCTTGGATTCTAAAGAGGCAGTAGGATGAATGACATCACAGGAATGCATTTTGCACATTAGCTCAGCATCCCTCCACAGGTGGTCTTAGCAGGTCTCTAATCTAGGTGTAGGAAGTCTATTGATACTTCAGAATTCTTGCAGCTCTCTGTTGAATTTGTGCCATTTTGGTCCTTTATCCAAAACTCAGACAAAAGCAATCCATCACTGTCAGAATACCATGCCCATGAGAGGTCCTTGTGCCAATTTGGTCCTTTATCCAAAACTCAGACAAAGGCAATCCATCACTGTCAGAATACCATGCCCATGAGAGGTCCTTGTGCCAATTTGGTCCTTTATCCAAAACTCAGACAAAGGCAATCCATCACTGTCAGAATACCATGCCCATGAGAGGTCCTTGTGCCAATTTGGTCCTTTATCCAAAACTCAGACAAAAGCAATCCATCACTGTCAGAATACCATGCCCATGAGAGGTCCTTGTGCCAATTTGGTCCTTTATCCAAAACACAGACAAAGGCAATCCATCACTGTCAGAATACCATGCCCATGAGAGGTCCTTGTGCCAATTTGGTTTTTTATCCAAAACACAGACAAAGGCAATCCCTCACTGTCAGAATACCATGCCCATGAGAGGTCCTTGTGCCAATTTGGTCCTTTATCCAAAACACAGACAAAGGCAATCCATCACTGTCAGAATACGATGCCCATCAGAAGCACTCCGGCCAATTTCTGATCATTCTGACCCTGAACTGCACTTCTCACATATTTCACTTACCCTTTACCTTGAGTTGTTCTTGAGCCTTACATTGGGTGAACAATAGTAAAAAACAAAACAAAACAAAAACCTTCTACATATAGAGAGACTTCTGTGAAATAAGGCACCTATGTTTTGTTCTTTGCACTCAGTTCAAAATGCTTTTGTAGATACTAATGTCTGGGTTGATGGTTAAAAGATTAAACTGATGATTTATAATTGTATAAATCAAACTGACACCTCCACTTATATTCTAGTCTGACTTTCATCTCGTCATTTGCTCTAAACACCAGTTGGTCTCTTCCAGCAAAATTTACTTGTCATTATTTTAAAATAATTACTCAAACATAATTCTTTAAGTTGAATCGAATGATATAAATAACATCAGACACAATATATTAATATATATATATATATATATATATATATATATATATATATATATATATAATGGTATGTGTTTGTGTATGCAAAATATATGGTACAATGAATATACATATATTTGCATTTATATACATATAATTCATGAAAGTGTTTACAGAAACATATGTATAAACTTGCTATATATAATCAAGTAAAGAGTTTTATATATATATATATATATATATATATATATATATATATATATATATTGTGTGAGTATAGTTTAAAATGCTTACAATTTGCTTGTGCATATATATGGGTATGTACATTTCTACATTGAATGTCTGTTGATAGATATAAATGTACACAGAAAAGATATGTCTCAGTGCAAATGAAGCTTTATACATGAACAGATATGTATTTCTCTATATGAATACATATGTATGTATGTATGTAAGTAGAAAGCATAAATAGAAGCCCCTGAGAAAGATAGAGATGGTGGAACTGTGTGGAGAAAAGGACTGCTATGAGAATTATTGGGGGTAGAGATCATACATGTGCGTCTCGCACAAAAATATGTTTATGGTCCATTCTATGATCGCCTGATAAAAACAAGGCAATAACTTGAAGATTTAGAATGGAAGAAAACCATTTTGGATGAATTATTTGCCTCTGGGCCATTTCATTGAATGAATAAATCATATCAGATTAACTGGTTTTGTATGAACAAATCTTTGGTGCTGAAATTGTGAAGGGTAAAATTTTGTATTTCTTGAGCTAAGTATTAATGAAAATGCTGCCTTTCAAAATGATGTTCATATTCAGAGGCAAACATTTATAATATTCTTTTGTAACTTAATTAAATTTAATTCCCATTAATAAGGTGGGGATGTGAGTAGAAAAATGGTTAGCAACTTGAAAACAGAAATAGGTTAGCAGAGTTAGAATTCTAGTTGAGTTTGCCATATTCACTTTTGCACAAATACCCTTGGAAAATGTATGAATCTATCTCTTCTCCCTATAGCTAGTCTATAGATTAAATGACAAGGCAGACTGGTCTCTCTAGCCATGGTTGGCAACCAATCTAGGAGAAAGAAAACTGAATCCCAAACCAGCATGTAGCCCTGTACTGTGGTATATAAAATATATCCATTGAAAAGATTATCCAGTTCACATTTAAATGAAGTGTAGAATTGAGGACTGTTTAATCTTGACATGTCCAGGTGAACTACATTTCTTGGTTCCACCACTGTATATCTTCCAACCTAGGGCCTGCTATGCCATATGCACTGAGCTGACTCATCCACATTCCCTTAATATTCCAATGGTGAAAAGTAAGTTATATGCAGATAGCTTCTTCCGCAAAACTGTTGCATTGGGAAACAAGCACCTAAGAGGATGTCACTCTGATCACTAATCTTTCTTCAAGTTGACGGTCAAACCTTATCTATCCTACATATCCTCATAATATACACACCTTGCTCTCACCATGTATGTACTTACAACATCTTCATTCAGTAAATTCTCCTTTGAGTGTTTCTTGGATGTTGTATTGGGTGAACAACTATACCAAAATAGCATTTGCACAAAAAATTAACATGGCACTATGGATTTCAGACCTAAATCTGCAGAAAAAAATGAATTGAAATTATTTCGTACTTAGCAAAATAGCTATTTAGTACTTATAGCAAAATCTTAAAATTATAAAAAATGAGTGCAAACACAATATACAGGGGTATTTTATTTTAGTCTTCCATTCATTGTTAGTTTTTGTCAATATATATATGATGAACTCTTTTGTCGATTTTAACATATGAAGATCCAACAACCTCATTCAGTTTTTATGCTTGTGTCATATGTGACACCTCAGTCTTGCTAGTGACCTGCATACAAGTCCACATTTTTTGCAATAGTGAGGATCTGTGGACATAGCAGCAGGAACATTTGCTGATGCTTTTTGCCATTGTTCTTTGTCTTTAGCTGATCAATACAACCAATTTCAAAATTTCTGATGCTACTTTGGCACAAGTATATCCAGTTAACCCTATGCAGGGTAACCCACTCAAAGTTAGTATGGGACATATTGATAGCTGAGAAGTTACTCTTTAGCTTGTATTTATACCTGAGCTGTCCAACATTCCTTTGTCTACTGTCAAGCTGGCTATGCACGATGGCCTTAGGTATTCTGTTGTCACTCATCTTTGTAACATGACCAGCCCACCAAAGTGTGACTGCATCAGGAAGGTCTTAATTTCACCAATGTTGCATTTTGCGAGAAGATTGGCATTAGACACCCTATTGTCAAAAGTATAGCTACAGATTGCATGATCGATATGGGACATATATATATATATATATATATATATATATATATACACGCACACACACACACACACACAAGAAACAGTTTATAAGAGCAGTTGTAATTATTATAAATATTCTATGAAATTTTAAGATTAGAAACTGTCTTTAATCAACAAATTCTTTGAACTAATATCCTTATCATCTTTATCTCTATATTTGAATTCCTTTATCCATTTTAGCTGTACAATTCATCCAAGCAAAATAAAGTGTCATACCATACATAATATATAACTCACTCCAGGTGATGCCAGAATATACTTTTAAACTCTGAATCTAGGTGCATCAACAGGCTGACCTGGGTGATAACCTCCTAGTCACCAAGTGCATATCTCTGCTTTACAGGACATCAGTGGCTGAACCTGGCTGATCCACATGATGGTCTCAGCTGTACCTAGGGTGTGAATGCATGGAAGAAACTGTATGACAGACCAATATATAAACAAGAAGGGAAGAAGGTACACAAGAATGTAGCATTCATGTTCAAAGAGGGACTTGGCATGAATCCATTGGATAATGATAAATGACACAGTCTGGAGTGAATTAAAATGTAATGTTATGTATAATCAATTAAGTGTTAGGTTCCCATTAGTAATGAATGGTGATACTACACACATAGTTCAACATTTAGGTATCAGAGATTCATGCCAACAGAGAGTATTAGTCCAAAGTTCATTAATGTTGAAGTACTACTAAGATTTCTTTTTTTAATACAAAAATTTTCCTAATGTAAAGCCCGAGAGCCACTCAAAATGGTGAAGATAAAGAGCATAACTAATAACTGAGGCTTGACTTGATGAGATTAAAAGACTCTGTTGTGTTCAGGAAAAAAACTCATGCTGGAATTTATTCCCCAGTGTAACAGTCCTTGGGAAACAGCTGGGTGGAAATTTCTTCTTACATTTGAAATATGGAGGAAATGAGGGTAATTCATATCTGTGGAAGTAGCAATAGGCTTGTGACATTGCATCTGTGGAAAAGATATTCCAGAATGGAGAATAAGTCTTGCTCCACAAGATTGCATAAATGTTTTGAAATCTGTGAAGGTTGGAAAGTAAGGATTGAGCAGCTCCAACCACAATATGGTAACAATGATTCATTTTTGGTCTAATCTGACTCTCATTAATATAAAGGAGTTAGATATTCCATGGAGTGGCGGAATGTGCCTAGGATAATAGATTTTGACCATACCAAAACCGTGCCTCGGCACAGAGTTATCATTTGATGAATGTTTTGTCAGAGGCCTGTTACTGTGTTTTTGCAGTAGTAGTCCGAGAGATGTATCTGTTATACCTGATAAAATTTCATTAAATATTGTAGTTACACAGTTATTTTCCATTTGTTAACCCAAGTCCAGAAAGATCTAAATTTAAATACTAATTTACCATTTTCTGACCAGTCAAATTAAATTCTGTCTCTGGACATGATGTTATGCAGTCATTTTGTACTTTCAATCAACAAAAGTGGTCAAAGGTTAGTGATTTCCATAATAATTCTAATGGTTCGTTTTATGTTCATTATATGTGCTCATTGTATGTTTACACCAAAAGTAACTGGTGGTTTACACTGGAAATTAAGTGACAGTAAGTCTTCTCAATATTTCAGAACTATTTTTATTATTTTGTTTCATGTACTGCTTTTGTCTGGATGGTTCTAACTCTTCAACTGATTTCTGTTTTCTTTAATTACTTTACACTTTGTATTATCCAAAAATCATCTAAAAAAAATCTCAAGTATGTGGCTTGGATTAAAGCACTTTTGCAGGCAACTATAACTTTTAGGGGAGAAATTAAAATGCAGCATTTCTATCAACATAGGTTTACATTTGAAGTCACCATCAAATTGAGTTTCATAATTTTATCTATCATTATTATCATTATTATTTTTTATAACCTGACAGACCGTCTATTCTGTTTATAAATGTGCAAAAATCAAATTACTTATTATGTGATGGACAAGTGAAAGGATAGAAGTAAGCATAAGAAAATAAAAGGGCTTTGGGAATGTATAAGAATTTTTAATAGAAAATAAAAATGCTACACATCTGGAAAACTTAGATAATACAATTTGCTCAACAATCTTCCAAGAAGGAAACTCCAACAGAAACACTGCACCTTTGGAACCTTTTTGCAATTGTCACACTTTACAGTGATATGGCATGCAAATTTGATTGGAAAGGTGGTCCCATGTTGTACACACTACATTCCATCTCAAAACTTTACTCGTACAGGCCTGAGGGTTCTCAGTAGTCAAGGATACTAAATTTTCTCCATTTGCAAAAATATTGTAATTTTATCCAAACAATACTAAACCTAACAAGCATTGTAACTGTTATGGTCCAGGTTAGGACCAAGGAAGAACATCACGAACACAAGTATAGAAATAATGAAGGTATATTACACGAAATAATAATACAAGATGTGGAAGGTGTTAGTATGAATGTCAGTCTGGTTTGGAGTGAACTACTATCAGCTCGACTCGATTCGACTCTCACTCTTGAGAGGTGTAGTATACATAGTGTTAGGAAGAGTTCATTCTGTAGTTATAGGTAAGGACCCATGACAGTCATCTTTGCTTGATTTTTGTAGATTGCTGTTGACTTTTTACCAATACTAAAAAAGTTACCAGATAAAAGTGTGATTAAAATGTTTCCAGCTCTATTTTTGCATAATAACTGGAAAATCTGAGATGTGTCTTAGACATTTATTCAGTTTTTAATTGCTTGTAAATTGACACTTTTTAAAAAAAATTTGTGAAATAGTGATGATTTTCATGAAAATCATAGCTGAATATGGAATGCATATTTGATACTATTTAGTGTTTATATTTAATGTAGCCCAAAGAGTAGAAGCTAGACAATGGATCAATGATGTTCATGACACAATAGATGGAAACAAGTATCAGAAATGAGTTGAAATGTTTATAAAAGGAGACTTTGAAGTTAACAACAAAGAATACACTGTGAAGATCTCAGAACTTGGAAATTAATGAATTGGAGGAACATTTAAAGGAAGATTCAGCAGAAAAAAACACAAACTTATAGAAGAATGAAAGGTGAATCAGTCTAATCATTAGAATGATGCACTGGAAGAGAAAATACCTTTTCCCGATGAAATGGAAATTGACCAAAGTTTTCTTTCTGTAATGTTGTCTGTTTTCATATTCCAAATGCAATACAGCAAACTATCATGGAAATAGGATAGGAAATTCTTCCAAATGCCATTTTTTTCCACACTTGTCACTTTTATTTAACTCTTTGCAATGCACCTTGTCTGGTTCCAAAAATGCCAAATGTCATTGACACCAAATTGGAATATTTGTTTATATGATGTCATAGAAAATTAGAAAAATACTTTGATGAATAATGATGCTATGAATTTCTATGAATAAAAAATTTGGATAGAAATATGCTGAAAACCTTTGTATCATCCTAATAGATATCCTTTCTGTCCCTCTCTTTACTCACACTGCAGTGTCTTTGTTAATGACCTATCTTGGTCCTTATATTACCTCCTTGAAAACTATATAGAAATAGGAAAATTTCATTAGAAACAAAGAAAAGAGTCTTGAAATGCTAGGTAATATTCACCCTCCTATGGAAGTAAATTCATAACAATTTCCTTACAACAGAAAGATGCTGATAAATACAACAGACAGAACATGTGAACAACAATAAAGTTTTAAAGATAGATACAGTAAGAAATATCAAAATTTATAGAAAGTCTTTTATTTTTTTTACTTTTCTGATTATTATTTTGAAAGATTCTTACATCTTTTGTACAGGATGATCCATGCTCTAAAAAAAGCTTTTATTTTATGCAAAAGATATTTGACATTGTATTTAATTTAATACTAACCAAACATGATACAGTGAAAACTGCATATCAAAATTCAACTAATAACTATGTGTCAGTCTTCAGATTTAATTTAAATTTGTATATCTGAGGTACATTTTAGAGTGGATTTGAGAAACATTAAAATATATGAGAATTTTTTCATTAACCACTTTGAATTGAATTGAACTGAACGTAACAGAATATACAAGGCAAAATAAACTACACGTATTTATATGAAAATAATCTAACAGCTTTTTTGACTGACCTTTTGGTTGAGCTTAACTTTTATATTCTTAGATTCTCAAAGTTATACTTCCAACATTCAGACATTAAAATATGCATAGAAGTAAATAAATAAATTTTTATCACATAATTTCTCCATAAAAGTTTTCTGCATCAAACCAAGAAAACAAATTTTGACACTTTTAGCTTTTCTCAATAAATAAACTAAAAAAAATCCACATTTATAAATCTCAAGACATATATGCAAAATCACAAAGAACTTTAGCAAATAACAAAATCTGCATCACTTGAAGACTGACAACAGCAAGAACAACTAGAACATGTAAATAGAAAGGAAAATAATGATATAATCAAGATGCTGATTTTCCAGATTACTTCAAACAAAAGGTCAGGAAGGTAACTCCCGTCAATACTAGAAAGAGTGATGGCAGCTTGTGAACTTAAGAAGCCTATTTTCCTGGAAAATGTTTAAAGAAAAAGATTTTATAAATTTAGCAATGCTAACTGTTCCGGTAATTAATATCAAATGTTCCGTGTATAGAATCATCTAATGTCACCCTTACCATTGTACTTCTAAAATACGTCAACATTTTTTCATAGAATAGGTAAGCTATTAATAAATAATAATGAGTTTATATTGACTCACATCCATGAAAACATTTGTTTCTCAAAGGTAGATTTTTAAAATCATTCAGAATCACCATGATTGTTTTTGTTGAATAAGAGTAAAGAGAAAAGATGAATAGTTGTGCATATTTAGTTATTTTTATTCATTCTATTTTGTTTCCTACAAGCTAACACTCCCAAAGCAACAAACAAAAAGATAAGGAAAGAAAATACTCCAAACAGATTTTTAAAAATGCCTTAGGCAGAAACAAACTGCAAAGTTGAGTTATTGACAGCTTGCCTCTTTTGTAAAACTTCTTGTCAAATACAATGTGTTGAAGTTCTGGGATTTGGGAATAATGTAGGTTTTGAAATACTTGTCAGCATTTGGTAATAACAGGAAAGAAAAAAGTGTAGAAATCTTTTTGACTTCAATATTTGACAAGAGAACAGTTAATTTGCTTCAATAAGCATTAAAATAACTTTTAAAGGGAAATTTTTCCAAAGTACATTATTTACATAAACAAGATAATTATAACGAAGGCCAAGCAAATCTAATTTTGGGTTGACAAAAGATCTGCATCATAAATAGAGTAACCGAGAAAGTAACTGAAATAGGTTACTATTTAGTTTAAATAACAATTACGACAGAACAGTGTTAATAGTAATAGTAATATTAGTCATTTCTTTATAAGGAAAAATTTGGTGTTCATTGACAGATCAGCCAGTGCTACTTTTGGTTGAAATTTATAAAATCTTTCTGTTACAATCATTTTTTCAGGAAAATATGTTTCTCAAATCCCTTGAACATTATTGCTCTTTCCTAAACTTTTATTTGAAATAGTGTGGACCATCAACATCTTGATTAGATCATTATTTTCTCTTTACATGTGATATCCATTTTAGCTCATGCTGTTGTTTAAATTCCTCATGTTCAGTTTCTGTTATTTGGTAAAATTCTTTGGGATTCTGTAGCAGCAATTCACAAAGTATAAAGGAGGATGATCCTCACTAAGACCTACAAGCTTCATTCACTTGAAACTATTTTTAACCACTGATCTTAGAAAGGAGCTGAATACAGCTGAGATAATTCTGAATGAGTTTGGAGCCATACATGACTTCCATATGAAAGTCATCATCTGACAATGTTATTTAAAAATACAACTCAAGTAACATTTGGGTTTTGTAGCAACTTGCAGTATTGTGTGAAACTAACTCTAGTGCAGCCTATTCTATGTTCAATTTCCTTTAGCTCTGATATTAAATTTGTTATTAATAACCCATACACCAAAGTATTTGAAGTGTTTAGCATTTATTAATTCCTCATGCTTATGATGGATTCATGGTACTGCTTTCATTGTGATTCCAGATCATAGTTTCTGTTTTGAAAAGTTTTTGAGCCCTATTTCTTGGAATATTTGGTAAATGATGTTGCTTTTTTTCAAAATCCTTTTTATCACAACTATGAATATCGATATCATCACAATAGCACGTAACTCATAATCAGGACATTGGCCTTCTTAGAGAAAGCAAGATAGCCGTTTTATATTAGCAGATTCATTTGGGATGTGATATGTTTAAATTGGAATGAAAATAAACTTTAACATTCAGAAAATATGAAAGAAAGATTCCAAGTACTGCAATTCAGACTTAAGGCTTGAACAAAGATATTTAATGAAACTATAGCTTATTTATTTAAGTATAAATGGGAGAAAATTTAGAAAAAAAATAAAAGTGATATAGAAAGCAATATTCAGGTAATGTAGATGATCATAACAAAACAATGAGAATAATAACTAAATAAGCAAAATCATGTAATTCTTTGGAAAAGTAGTTTCTTTAAGAGTAGCATCAGAATGATTTTTAAAATCTTGGTTTGAATAGTGAAAATTTAATTATTGTCCAAAAGTCTGAGCTGAATTATTTTTATTATTCAAACTAGTATTCTTATTCTTTCTATTTTCATCACTTCATTTTGGCCATTGACCTCTCTTGACCTCTCTTGACTTTCTTCTTTATCGGATATTTTGAAACAAATCACTGTCATTATTCAATGCATTATTCAGACAAGCATTCTCATCTTTTCTATTTTTATCACTTCATTTTGGCCAATGATCTTCTTTGACCATCTTTATTTAAACTTCTGGAATAAGCCACTGTTATTATTTCAAATGCTATTCAAACTAAATTTTTTACCATTTTTGTTTTTATCACTAAATTCTGTTTAATGTCTACTTTAGCATTACGAATTGTTTCAAATTCTGAGATGAGTGATTATTATTTTCCCAAGAGTTAGTTGTACTTATATTCTTGTTCTTGATTTGATCAATGCATTCATTTCTTACTAAAATAATATACTTTATCCACCTGAGGTTTTCTTTTAAATATGGTTCTTGATATGAGCATTAAAGATTCCTACAGACAAAAAATATTCAACCACCTGTACATCTGCACAGAATGACACTTATGTTAATTCTCCCATATTTTGCTACAAGCCTCTTCACTGTACTGAATTTCATGGTTTAAAATCAAATCAGCTAAACATATGGATATTTCTTAAGCTTAGATTAGTTTAGCACAAATCCAAAGATAATAGGAATTATGCCAATCTCTCAAGCAGAAGAGACCTGAAATTGAAAATTACCAGTACTAAATTTTGTCACCTGTGGGAAAATATGCTACGATCTCATCTACCATGTTGATCTGTAGCAATTTTTATTGTTACTGCCTGGGCAAGTAACGTAGTTATGGCATAGCGAATTTCTAAGTACTTACTAACACCTCTGTTCCTTAAACCATTTGTGGCACAACAGTGACAAGACCTTTATCAAGATATCTGAGAATGAAACAGATCCCATGAAGAGATTAATTGTTTCTTTTCTAAAGAGAATTTATGTGAAGTAAATATGTGGAATCTAAGCCAAAACTTGAGCTTGGTTTGCTAATTCTGAATTCTACACTGATAAACATTAAATAATTTGATCTATCAGTAACAGGAACAGCCCTGTATGCAAATTACAAATTTAAGATACCAAAATCAAACAAGTACAACATTTTAAATATCTGGGAAGTAGACAGAAAGTGCAACACTGAAATCTAAAAGGTATAGTGGATGCAAAATGCAACACTGAAATCTGAAGGGATAGTGAATGGAGACTTTCAAAAGCTCAGCAAAGTATTAAGAAACAGGAAAATTTCATTAGAAACAACGAAAAGAGTATTGAACTGTTATGTAATATCAGTCCTCTTATATGGCAGTGAATGATAGACAATCTTGTCACAGATGACGAAGAGACTTGATGCAACAGAAATGTGGTTCTAGAGAAGGATGGTGAGAATACAATGGAACAAACATATGAGCAAGTTTTAGAGAAATAAAAACGAAAAAGGACACTTCTATTTAACATTAGAAACAGATATTTGAAATTTCTAGTACACATAATAAAGAAAGAGGGATTGAAACATGTGATACTCACAGGACATATTGAAGACACAAGGAAAACAATACATAACCTACCTAGCAAACTTGTGTAAATGGCTGGCAGAACAGAGTTTAGGAGAGATAATAAAAGTACAAGATTTATTAAAAGTTATGAAGGACAAGAAAATGTGATATACCCACGTCCTGAAGGGACATGGAATATAGAAAAGGAATGATTTCATATAAAATAGTTACTTTAAATATTTTGAGTCTGAAAAGAGTCATATTTTCAGACAGTCTGGATTATTATTTCATTTGATTGCCTTATTATAATGTGTGTATGTGTGAACAAATTTATGAGATCATTTTTGATAAATACTGATCATTATCAGTACAATTTAATGTGATACAGAGGAAATTAAATGTAAGGTATTGTTTGTTCCTGTACATACAATGTTGTTTATTACTGTGTCTTGTAAATAAACTAAACAACATCAAATGTTCAATAGAATTTAGTCATAAAACAGAAACAAATAATACATTACTTTCCTAGAAAAGTCTAATTAAAACTGATAATGATCTAAAACTGTCTGCTGTATGTGTATATATATGTTTGTGTGTGTGCATGTGTTATATCCCAGGTTGTTGTTGAGATGAACAAAAATAGACAGCTGTATTTTAACACATAATAAAACAATTTTATTCATTTATTACCTGAGAACAGCAAGGATTAGTTTCGATTTAAACCATGAATGCCATGTGCATGTCAGCTTGTCACTATGTTGAATTCAGAAGTGCCTGCTCTGACTAGTGAACAGGGGATGTAACTCAATTGTATTTTTAGTCCTTTATAGGAAGAAATAAGTTAGCAACCCCTAACAATATATATATATATATATATATATATATATATATATATATATATATATATGGATGGATGTGTGATGGTATGATGGATAGAGGTTAGGGATGAAAGAGCAGAGTATGAAGTTTGAATTTCAGTCATTCATTTTGTTACTTGCAAATACCCTTGGTAAAGATAGGAATCTCTTCTCGTCACAAGCTATGAGTGAATAGCAGACTGGACCATATAGTCTTGGTTGGAAACCAGTCTAGGAGATGGAAACTGATTTAAAATCTCAGGAGAGCCATTTGGAGACCTTGTGAATTACTAGTGCACAAGTTTTCTATATTTGGTTCTTCCAAAAAATATGGTTGCTTCTGCACAAGCCTTCATTATTATAATCAAATTATATGTGTGGATAGTCTGGCTGTTCAGTTCAAAAAACCGAGCTACTGGACCCTCATTTCTTGAAAATGATGGGTGAGTTCATTATATATATATATATATATATTGAATTTGTAGGTCTGATGAATTGGATCATGATTATGATTCCAATGTAATAAATTATAACCATGGAATATTAGTGTTTGAGCCTTATATAATTTTAAATATTATATTTAGTGGATCCACATATTTAAGTAGATATCCCTATTTTTAAGCAGTATAAATGTAATGTCTACCAACTTGTTTATTTCAGTGTCTTAATAAAGAAAATATGCCTTCAGCAACAGTTGAAACTTGCATTCCCTTTGTAGGGGAAACCACCATTAAGGCTTGCTTTTAGCCTACTCACCAATGAAAAGCCTACAGTGAAGTAAAGTACTATTAGGTTGGTGCAAAAATAATGACGTAATAATGTCGTTTTTTGACGTATTTTTTAACGTCAAAAAACGACATTATTACATCATTATTTTTGCACCAACCTAATATTACCTTATTTAAGAAGTGCACATGTCTTTTTTCAGATTTGTCAAAACCCATATTGCTTTTATTTTCATATCCAAAAAGTAATGAACATAATTTTTAGGGAATTAATGAATTTTTTTATTTATAATCCACATTATTTCTTATTACTTGTGAATACACATGAGCAGACATCCCTGGTATTAAGCAGTGTAAAACACACACACACACACACATTATATATATATATATATGAACATCTTCATTTTTATGAATATTTTCTTGTGATTTAAATTTCAGAAAAAATAAATATCAAAACAATTCATGATTGACCAATGGGAATCCAAATCAGAAATTCAAATATTACACTGTTATTGAATTTTCTTACTCTGGAACAAATTCTGCTCCAGGAAATCTTAGATCATCACATAGAAAATGTCTACAATGAAGTTATACTGATAAGTCTTGTCAAGGAAGAAGGCTCCTAGAAGGTTAAATTTGGTCAGAACAGCCTATGGAAGCAACCTTTGTTGAAAAATAAAAATATTTAAAGAAAAGTAAAATAATAAAAACAAACGTATTATTTTCCTGTTGTTATGTCATTAAAAATATTGAGCTCAAACTTTTGGAATATCTATTGTATTTAATTCGATATTCTGAATTATTTTTAATTACATATTATATTTATTTTTCATGGCTGGCATTATATTAAATGAAGTGAATAAAACGAAACCTGCAAGTGACCAAATTTTAGTTTGTTTTTGCCTTACAGTCAGTTCACAACAAAATTTCATCCATGTAATTTTAATTTCAAAACTTTATATGAATAAATATGAGAATAACCTACCTTGTCATAATTGATTGAGTGATTTGTTTCTTTTTACTGGTTATTAACCCTCTGTGGGTTATTTAAAGCCGAAACATGTTTTGAATTTTACAAATAATTCTTTTTCTTTATTCTTACAAGTGAATTACATTAACATTTTTTAAGAATAACAATGATTTTTTGACATACAAATCCTACAATTTAATCTACTTTAAGCTGGGATGATGAGATGGATTCATTTGGTGTATATGTCATGAAAAAATACTGAAAGTGGATTTATTTTTATTATTTGATAATCATAGATTTTTTTTGGCATGGCTTAAAATCAGAATTTTTCTTTCATGAAAGACATAATAAAAATGTAAATATTTCTTTAGAAACCACTTACAAAGTTATTTTTTCTTCCCCTATGTGTTGTATCAGTTCAAGACATAGCCTTTCATGGCTCTCCACAACCTCCTATCCTTTGTAGCTCTTAGTAAAGTTTGTCTTTTCATCATCCTTTCCATTTTCTAATCTGCCATCTAGATAATCTCATTAGGTAAGTTACTTGCTGCCTTTCTCTGACCAACTCACCATTGGTATGTACTATGAGTACCTCTTTCCTGATTGTGCATCCTAGAAATTTCAATTGTCTTTTTATAACCCTAAGTATGAATATCCTTTTTGTTTTCATTTTCCTTAAAGCTTCCCTGTTACTCACATGTTAATTCTATGAAAATTTCAGTATCCTTCTGTAGAATGACATCTCTGTTACTTTTCTTGATCTATGAGGAGATTGTTTAGTATTGACTGCCATACAAGAGGACTGTGATTACATTGCAGTTCAACACTATCTTTTGCTTTCTTTTTCTCATATTCTTTCACACTTAGAAACCCCTTTTATCTGAGAGGCTTTATTGCTTTGCATGGAGGTGAAATAATTAAAAAAAGCCAAAATCTATTTTTATAAACTTCATGAATTCTTTTCATGTTAAAATTTTATGTAAGTTTTCTAGCAGAGAGAGATAAGCACTAAATGATTGACTTTATGAATTTATATTTTTATATCTTTTCTCACGAAATGAACTAAGGGAATTTTTGTATCTACTTATTTTATATCTCTGATCTTAACTTTTTTGATGTGAATATATATATATATATATATATATATATATATATATATATATATAATGAATGCAGCATTCTTGAAAATCCATTCAGTCAGGTTATAATTTATTTCATGGACTTCAAATGTCCATCTCTTCAGGCCAGTTTTACATAAATAAATTTTATTTATGCAAAACTGTTCTGAAGAGATGGACATTTGAGGGCCACGAAATAAATTATAACCTGACTGAATGGATTTTTAAGGATTCTGTATTCATTATTATATTGCTCTGTTCTTATATTGAGCTCTTTTTGGATTTATAACTCCTTGGAATTATCCCTACTAATCATCAAGTGATATTATATATATTAAAAAAAACTAGACATTTCTTTAAGAAATGTGACTTGTGGTATTAAAGAAGTCTGTATCAGATGATTGTCAATGTAAACGTTTTTTTTTATATATATAAAATAATTATTAGCAGATATTTTAAAAGAAAATCAATTAAAAAACATTCATAGAAAGACTCAGAATCTTTTGAACACAATTTTTCTGTTAAAAATATGCATATCTACAAAAACACACATCTATAAATTGAGAGAAAGATAAAAAAATAGCCCAAAGGAAATGCATAAAAGTTTTGGAGCATATGGTGCAGTTTCAAATCCAACAATTGCCAACATGAGTCATATAGTGTAAATACCTTCAGGTAACATATGTACCTTGCATGAAACTTCTATTATTCCTACCCAACCATATACTGGTTCAAATATGGCTGTATGCAGAACCAATGATAATTGCCTATGTATCTGAAAACGAATATTTAAGAAAACTCTTTAGTTTCAAGTTGAAGGTCACAGAAACACCACATATAACTGCAGAATATCAAAAGTTCTCACAGGTGAGAGCATAAATATTTTATGTGCATGCATACATACATAGATATTATATGTGCATCCATACACACATAGACATTATATGTGCATGCATATACACATAGATATTATATGTGCATGCATACACACATAGATATTATATGTGCATTCATACACACATAAACCATTTCATGCTTTTTATATATATATATATATATATATATATATACACATACACAAATACTGGCAAGCCATTTGCTATAATTATATACAGATTTGTGCCTTAAAATGCACCAACCATGAGTTAAATGCATCTCAATAGTCAATCTTCCAAAAGAAACTCAAGAGATACTCAAAGCTGAGAGTTACTGTGTTATATTATCATAGGAGGAAATAAGATATATATAGATGATAACTAATCCAAATAAATTAGAGTGTAATGTTCTAGAAAGCATCTATATGGATGTCTGTTTCACAATAGTTGTTCTTGGGAAGAAGGTTTTACAGTAGAATTCCTTTCTTACTAAAGGAATATGTAGGGAGTGAGAGTTATTCAACCTTGTGGATGTAGTAAGCCAGGTCTTGATTGTAAAGTACTAAAGAATGGAGCTCACTGGAACATTTGCTATAGAAGAAGTTATAGCAGAATATTTTGTTTACTAGATTGATTCATATGCTACAGCAAATGATTACACACTGTATCAAATTATTTTTCATAATTTTTATAAAAACAAGGAATAGATTCACAGAAATAATAGTACCATTAATATACAGAATATATCCTATAATGTACTGATAAGTCATAGTGTTTATATGTCATTCTTATGGTGTAGCAACAGTTTTATGAATTTTATCTGATTTTACAAGTTTGACATAATCCATGTTACTGATACTACAATAAACATAATGTATTTCAAAATTATAATTATAGAGTCAGTAAGATAAGTTTCTTAACTTGAGCGCCATCTTGGATCCTCAATAGAACTCTTCAAATATTGGTGTTACCTTCCAGTCATTTTTGTAGTTTTCTGTTGAATTTTACCTTTTGATACCTATAAATTTATTAAACATTTCTTTTTATCTAGCAATTCAATTTTATCAGGTTGGTGCAAAAATAATGACGGTTTTTGATGTTAAAAAATACGTCAAAAACCGTCATTTGCACCAACCTAATTCAACCCATATTCAAGTTTCAAACTGACAATGTGGTTATTAATTTGAGACATCAAAATTCTGGAAATTTCAAAGAAATGGCTACTGTTTGTTTACATCTGCACCAAATTAATTAACTTCTGTTCTAACTGCACAGATAATGTTTTCCATCACTTAACAAATAAACATTTTGATTCCAATAAATATGTATTTTATATATCATCATAAAGTGGCTAATAATGTGAGACACATTGTGTATATAAAAGAACTGAATGCTTAAATTTTACTTTTAGTTAAACTGTTTGTAACATGTATATTCCAAAGTCATTTTCATGATTATATGTGCATATATATGAACATAAATATATTTTATATTAATTCTTATGATAATGTATATATTTTAAGATAAGACTTAAGAAATTGTATTACCATGATGTTATTTGACAAACAATCAAAGCAGACCTTGCATGAACAGAAACTCTCCAAAGAGGTTACTCAGTTGACAATGAGACACCACTGAGTGAACATGTATACTGAGAGATCATTAAGTCTTCATGTACTGATTTAAGTAATTCCTCTTTCTTATGACAATATGTGTCTGCCTATCTAATGCAAGTTGTTGTTCAAAACAGGTCTGTCAGCATCCTATACTCTTGATTTGGATCCCTGCAAACTGACATTCCTCAAAGTTAAAATTGCTGTTGAAAAGTAAATCTCAGATCATGTATAAGAGTAAAGAAAATATGATGAGACAGTTAATGATGCTCCAAAAGAATGAAAGTGCTTTACAGACAGACTTTGGAAAAGGAGAGAAATGTCGGAATAGGGATATCACTTTCCAAGGAAGTACTTTGAAGGCGACTAAGTTACCATTACTCTAGGAAGGCTATTTTTCAATATTATTATTATTATATGATTTAATGCATTCTTAACAGACTTTGTACATAATGCCCTCTAAAGAAATAACTGACAGTCTCATCTTTTTCCAAAGAATTTGTTCATTTGTATTATATATGAAAAGTGTTCTTTTGGATAAATTCTGAAATGCTTTGTGTATACCTTAGGCTTGATTTAATCTCTGAAAACAATAAAACTTTATAAAGGAACATTTGTAATACAAAAGTTTATTGTTATGCCTATCTAATAATTTTCTGAGGGGATATTGAAACATCCTCAGCCTGCCCCATTTCCTAATATCTAACCAAATGGCCAAGTGTCAATGATTTGGGGGGTGAAAAGCTTTTTGGATTTTTCAGCACATCTTTGTATTAGTGAAAAGTTTTCAGTTGTATTCACATGAACAATAGTAACACAATTTCGAGAATCAATTTCCCAGATTCAAACAGTTTGAGACTGATTAATAGATAAAACAAATAAATAAAATTTTCAGTCTAAATCGGTTAATTAATATCAATCTAAACAGATTAAGTAATTATAAAATTCTACTTTGGTTGTAGACACTTTGAAATTAGTCAAAGGTTTCCTGGAAAACTTTCTGACCAATTAAGAAAGGAATCATTGTGGTCATTTGTTTTATAGACACTCAAACCCTTTAAAAGATTCTTACTTAATTTCTTGTTGCAGGTTGGGTGTGGTTAGATTTTTCATTCAATATATTCTTATCTCTTTTGGTGTTACAGAGTTGAAGATAAGAGACATTAACAAGGAAAGTGACATCACTCAATTTCTTGGCTGCATTGAAAAATATCTGATTCACTTATAATAGAAATATAAATCAAATTCCTATTTATCAGTTCTGTCTTTGTAATGTCTCAAAAAACAATTATGATATTCATCAACAGGATAATTATTTTAACCTGTTTTTCTTCCTCAGCTTCATTCTTGAATATAGTGCCCAGACATGATAGAAAATCTTTTTTCTTATTTAAGTTTACATGACTTTACTGTACATTACTGTTTCATCATTCTTGTCATTTCACAAAACCTTGAATGCACTCACATTTTATTAGATTGACAACCCAATCCTAACAAGAAGATTGGACACAATAAAATAGCCTAGTGGATATTATTTTAAGCATTTCACCCTAATCAAGACAGGATAGCTACTGGTACACAAGGGGTTACAGAGAGTGAAAGTAAGAGAAAAGACTGGGTATGGGAGGTGGGTGAAGAAACGATAAAAAGAAGAACAAGGATCAGGGCATCATTAAAGGATTGGTTTGTGAATTTGGTGGTATAGTAATTGTGAGTTCAATCTCTGGGCCAAGTAGTACAAACTGGAAATAGGGTAAGTAATAAGTAAGCAGTACTAAATAAGAACAAGATATCTCTTAACATGGGCAGCAGGATTAGAACAATCTATCCCTGTGGATTAAATAACAGGTTCACTTTGAAATTTCCTGAAGGTTACCTGAATGTCATCAACAGATAGCCGAAGGAGGCCAGAGGGCATAAAAGCCAAATTGCAGTGACAATAACAAGAGGACATTAATCTGACTGTAAATAATGTTAGTTCCTCTTTCCAGAAATTTAAACAGAAAGTACTAGAAACTGTCAAATCATGAGTATAGGTGTTCTAGCAGAAAACAGACTGAAGATCAAAGAAGGTAAAAAAAAATATATATATATATATATATGAATCTCACTTGAGAACTGAAGAAACTTGAGCACATGAAGATAAGGGTGGTGCATTTTGAACTTTTCCAAAGTTGAAAGAGGAGAATAAGTTGATATTATCCATGTCATAATAATGTAGGTGGTCAGCAAGTGTATTGAATAACAAACTGGAGATATAATGATTATCAGCATATAGAATGATGTCAGCAGGCCAAGTTCAAATTTTGTTGAAGGCTGTTTGTAGTTAATTGATATTAATGAGAAAATCCATCTATTTCTTTTCTTGCTATGTGTAAATAATAAGGTAGAATGGACTGTATAGTCATGTTAAAGCAATTAGTCTAAGAGAAGTAAATATTTTAAATCAAAATGATGAAGAAGGCAATAAATATCCAATATCAAAATTCCAATTCAAAAATATAAAAAAACAGCTTTGAATAACTGTAACAGCTTATATCTTGAAGGGACAGGGTATTATATATATATATATATATATATATATATATATATATATATATATATATATATATATATATATATTCACTCCCATAGTTCACTGTTACTAACAAGCAGGAATTTCTTTTCTCCTTTTGATGACCACTTTGGCCAAAACTAATTAATATACAAATCAAATGAACTTTTTATTTATTATATATATATATATATATATATATATAATAAATAAAAAGTTCAAAATTTATCTCCCAAATTAAAGTTTCACAGAAATTACTCCATTAATCATGAGACCAAACAAATCAATTATATTTATTAACAGATATCCTATTTAATTTAAAATACAGTAAGCTTTTTAACTTTTAATTAATTTACTTGTTTTATTTTTGTAATATTAAATACTTTACCTTAAAAATGTTATCCTCCAGTGTTCAACAGTTCTGTGTGAAGACAATCTTTCTTTTATTATTACTATATATATGATTTTATAAGAACTTGGATGTGTCATGTGAATCCAAGTTATAGTATTTATATAAAATGTTAAAATCCAGATGTCACAGTCTGACATTTAAAAGGTTATTTTGTATATCTAGCAAAAGTCATAGTGCAGTTAATTGCAAGTACCTTTAAGATTATAAGTGCTAAATACCTTTATATTTTCTTTTTTTGTCTAAGACAATGTTTCAAGCCGCAGTGCATTCAGGCATAAGTATGTTCTTTCATCAACAAGAAGAAAAATTTTATAAGAAACAAAGAAAAGCATGCTGAACTGATATGTAATATCAGTCTTTGTAAACGGCAGTGGATGTGGGATAATTTCCTCACAGATGAAGAAGAGACTCGAGGCAACAGAAATGTGGTTCTACAGAAGGATACTGAGAATACCATGGAATGAACATGTGAGTAACAAGGAAGTTTTAAGGAAATTGAAAAGAAAAAGGATACTTAGAATCAGAAAGTGACAACTAAAATTTCTAGTGCACATGATGAGGAAAGAAGGCTTGGAGAATTTTGATAATTTACAGAACATATTGAAAGCAAGAGGGAGGAAGGAAAGCAATGCATAACCCAGCTAATGACCTTGTTTAAATAGTTAGCAGAACAAGGATTAAGAGAGATAGTGAAAAGATAAACTAATTAAGAGCCACAAAGGACAGGAAGTTGTGGAGAGCCATGATACGCATGTTCTGAAGGCATATTTAATAAGAAAGAGGAACTACTTAAATCAGTACATGAAGACTTAATTTAAGCAGAATGATTATTTTTTCTGTTTATACTCTGAGTAATAAAAATCTCAAAGATAACACCATTTTCTCTTGTCTGACATTATACTCTCTTGGTTATAGTGAGTTACACTTGAACCATATTTCTGTATTATCTTCTTTATGTGTTGTATTCCCTCGGGATCTAGGCGATTATGCCTCTCCACAACTTCCTGTCTCTTATAGCTCTTAATAAATTTTGTCTTTTTGTTATTTCTCCTAAACTCTGTTCCGCCATCCATTTACTCAAGCTCTTCCCTTTTGAGAACCTGTTTTAAAATCAGAAAATAAAATGCATTCTTTCAACATTCTTTTATGGTCTACTGTAAAGCAGAATTATTTGGTTGCCCATGGAAAGTGAGCACTAATGATGCCCAAGAAAAAGCAGAGAAGATAATTTCTATTTGGGGAAAAAATTTTTAAATGCCTTCAAGCCTATGTGCAATTGGATTCAAAGAAATTTCTACTTTCTATTTCATAATTTTCTTGCGTGCAAACATCAAGCATTCAGAAAATTACAGATAGTATTTGTTTTTTAAAAATTGGTTAACAAAGAATTTAGAATCTTTGACAAGAAAACTTGATTGCAATTTGTTGGTTATTAATATTAAATACTTTATTTCATAATTATAACTTGACAAAATGCTTCACTTTGATGACTAAGAAAGTTGTATTTTATAACAAAATCATTATATTCTTATGAATATAATTAGTGAATTAATTAGATCTGTAACAAAGCCAAACATAATTTCCTTGATTTTACAGTTTCTATTCAACATCAATGAGTAATTGGACTTAACTAATTTTTACAAGTTTGTTATCCATATCAACTAAGCCAAATATTTCTTTTTGGTTTTCTCGAGTTTAATCTTGCTTTAGCAGTTAGTAAAGGATATAGAATTATTATTTTTATTATTAGCATTAACTTTGTCATTTTTATTGAGAAAAGTTGAACAACTTTAATTAACATGACATGCTCACTTAATAAGGCTCAAGATCCACTCAAGGTAGCTAGTTACTAAATGAGGTTGCTGAATGGATGTAAAAGTGGGAAAGGAGAAGTAAGTGCTGATTATGAGGATATGTATGATAGGTAACACTCACATGACACTGTAGCGCACATCACCACAATTATTTTACTTTCACTGGGAATGATGTGGACAAGGACAAGCAAAGATGCTGGAGGTTACCAAACATGTAACGGTCACAATGCAATTTATATTTGATGTAAAACAGCACATAGTATAAAATACAAGACAGAACGTAATGGTTCAAAACATAACAATTGAATTTATTAGTGTTTTCGTGTACATGCATATAAGCTGAAGGTTTGAATGAGTTTTGTCTCTTAGATTTGGGAAATATTTGTACCGGAGCTCACAAAGTTGAAGTAATTATTAAACTGAAGTTTTAGAAGAATAAAGTTCCTGTTGCATGTTAGGAAAAGTTGGTAGAGTTCAGAAGAGTTAAGAGTTCATACTTGCATGAATGTTGGTAATGTTCTTTAATGTCTGACTGCAAGGTCAAGATGGGAGCTCTTGAAGGTTACATTTTGGCAGGAAGGAGAAAGATGAATGAGAAAACGGAGAGAGAGAGCTTACAAATGATTTGTTTATATAAGGTGGTGTATCACACGACTGGCTCAAACCTTAGTCAGCGGAAAATTTCATTTCTCACGTGCAGGATATCTGATTGGTCAGAATTGACCAATCAGCAAGCTAGTTTTGAGGAGATTAATCAATGAATGCTTGTTGCATGATTTGTATGTATGTGATGATAATCACCACAGGAGAAGAGTGCATTTTCCCGTGTGGGATAACTGGCAAATGTGGAAGATTCTACAACACTAGACTTGAGGTACTTAATGTTTGGGGAAGGTTACTCACATTAGTCACTCTTATAAAGAGGCTGTCTGAATGGAACATCCTTCTTACCAATGGAAAATGAAGGGAATGAAAATGATTCACTCCTGTGTACATGACATGATAGGTCTTAACTGTAAATGTTTGAACAGGTGGAAAGAGGGAATGTAGCCCATCTGAACATTTTTCATGGAAATTTAAAGAGTTGATAAAATGTAAAGAAGAATTTGCAATGTTATTGGTCCTAACCTTGCATCTTTGCTTCAGTCCCTTTCCTATCACTATAATGTAGTTTCCTGTGCCTTTTCTATAAATACTTTTATGGCAATTGTTCTCATCAACTTTCTGCTATAGTAACTAGACTATATGAATTTAAGCATGGTGCTAGATTGGCAGCAAGGTCTCATCATTTTACAGTGGAAATGGCTAGATGTAACCATAAGTTCTATGCTTACAGTCCCTTCTATCACACTCCTCACTTGTGGAACTCTCTGCTGGCTTCTTGCTTCTCAGTTAACTTTAATTTTCAAAAATTTAAATGCAGTGTCAATTGTTATCTTTTGTCTTCAGAGCTCTTGTTATTTTATTGTCCTCTCTCCTTAATAGTAGTGTTTATCATATTCTCTAACACTGAGTAACCCCTTATGTCCTAGTGGCTTTGTTGCCTTGCTTAAAAAAATGATTAAAAAAATAGCAATATAGTAAGAGACTTACAATGTTGTATATGTTGAAGAGAGTTTGTAGGGTGTAAAATAATTAATCACCTACAAGGCTGTATAGATGCTTTTAGAACTCTGAAGCTTGAAAATAAGACCTGAGCAGCTCCAGGCCAGATTTAGCAGCCATACTCCATTTTTGGTCTGACCTAGCTCTTGTAAAGATAGAACATGGCAGATGGAATAAAGTCAACATGTTTTCATATTATCAACTTCATAAAACCTATACTTAACAAATATATGCTCCAAGCATTTGAAGTTGGTTTAATTTAGTATTAACACAAAGTAAAGATGGGTCGTTAAGTTTTAAACAAACAAACAAAAATTTAGTATTAAATATTCACTTCCAACTTTCATTCTATTTATCATGCAATTAAAATACATTAATATACCCAATTTTAATAAACGCTTAAATTATGCTAATATTTCAAGTAAAGATATACACAGATGCCATGAGGTAAACACATGACACCCACACAACAAAATTAATATGTAAATACATACTAACACCATAAAGTGAACATGTGACAATTTCTCCAACAAATAAAAAGAAAACAACATAGAATTTAAAAACTCTTCATTGCCTCACTTTTAAAATTTCTGATGAAGTCAAATAAATAGTGAAACAGCTTAAATTTATAAAGGTTTTCCAAATTCTTCCTTACTTAAGTGTACACAGAATGGTACACATAGTGTCATATGGTCAACTAAGTCCACATTGTATTGATACAGATCCAGTGGTTAACTTGTCGACTGGGATACCAGGAAATATTTTGGTGGACCCCAAAATGATGGTTCATCACTTTAGAAATAACCAAAAAAAGTAAAAACTAAAAGAAAATAATAATAATAATTATGAAGATGCTGGAAAGATTTAAATAGACCATCTTTGATGCTGTCATTTGTTTCAGTAGTCCTAGTTTGATAAAGCATTTTGGGATTAAGTGGCTTCTTTTGACTGGGCCTTTTTACATGTTTTCCAAGTAGAAATTTTTGTTGCAGTCTGTGCCTCTTTGACCATGTAGATATTCTTTGGTAGATATTTGCCAGAGCATTTTTAAGTTGTCCATTTGTCCCTGCCTTTTGCGTATTCAGTGCAAATATTGGGGGTGCAATTCACACTTTTAGATGTAGTTAGAAATTTTTTAAAATAATGAAACTATATTTTACATTCAACCACTCTTCACCAGTCTACATCTAAAGTGAAAGTTCTCAGCTAGTGAACTGTAAATTGTATTGAAGTTTTTACTAATACTGCTACACAGGTCTGTCTGTTACACCACCTGCATGATCGTGAAAACTTGTATTATTTCTTTTGTCTGTTTTCATAATGCGTTGTTTAAATACAATATCTGAAACATATAAAGAGATACTAAAATAACAACAGCATTCTCACAAAAATTAAATATAGCTGCTAATCATGACCAAGATCAAATAGATTCACATTCAGCTCTGTATAATGACATTTTAAGATTGGAATTTTATCTAATCTTGACTAAAAGAATTCATTCTCTAATTCTATCATCAACAATTCACATAAATTTTTACCTGATTGCATTTTGCTCACTTTTGCATTTCTAACTCTGAAGTAGTGATTCCTTTTTTTTCTTTAAAAATGTTTGATCACAATCTCTGCATAAGCAGAAAGTTTCTCACAATTTAGACACGGGCCAATGATCAAATGTATTGCTTAGATCAATTTTAAATCAGCTACTCTACTAAAAAGAAAATTTGAATGACTCAGCACAAGTTATTTATAACTGAAGTCTCAGATTGTAATTTCTTATATTATGTGATCTTCTTTTTGAAAATCTAGATAAATCTGAACTTTGAGAAATAGAAAATAATCAACAGGAATACAAATGTATTTTTTGCAATCAATATTTGCAACAGTGAGCAGTTTTAACTTTATTTAAAACATATACAGTGTCTCAGAATTAAATATTTCATTATTTCTTAAAGTAAGAAAAATAGTTTTCATCATTGACAAAATGAAACATATCTTGATGAAAAGGAAATATTGAAAATCTACTTTTTTAACATTATTATGATAAAGTTATGTAACTTTATAATAAAACTAGCCATATGATCTGAATAAATATCTACCATATATCATATGACAATGAAAACTTTTATATAATTTAATGCAACTTCTCTGTAATGTATCCAAGCATATGTCCATAAGTGCTCTTTGGCAATTCAAAGTTAATAAAAAAAAGAAAAATATTTTGAAACCAGAAAGGGAAAAGCTATTGATTAAATGTCCTTCTTTAATATTTTTTGCCTCAAGAATTCAAATATACAAAATGACTGATAGGGAATTATCAAAATACATACAAGCATTCACAAGCTTCATGCATATGTATGAGCATGTATATCTACTCTTGAGCATGTGTATAAATATAAATAAATTATTGTAATAATACTTCTAAATATATGAGGGTGTACTGAAAAGTCCTCAGTCTAACTACTGCTAAAATTTGACCACATGATCAAACATTTTTGCTTGGGGTAAAAAAAAATTTAACTACTACTTATGTATTTTCAAATGTCCAGATTCCCAAATAATACCAGGATGTAAACACAGACAACACATTGATTATGACTGTGATAGTAAAAAATATTTGAATAAAAATAACAAAATATGAACTTTGGGAAATTTACCCACAACTTTGAGCACATTACTCAACATTTTATCTGAGAATTGAAAAAATATTATAGAAAATTAAACAGACAGACACTGTCAGTTCTTTTTAATCAAAGTTGTTTGAAATATATATATATATATATATATATATATATATATATATATATATATATATATAATAAAAAGGCTTAAACACTAATATTCCATGGTCATAATTTATTCCATTGGAATCGTAAATACGATCCAATTCATCAGACCTACAAATTCAAAAAGGTCTGATGAATTGGATCGTATTTACAATTCCACTGGAATAAATTATGACCATGGAATATTAGTGTTTAAGCCTTTTTATTATATCCTTACTCTGTCCTGGACATTGAGTTCTACCTGGATTCTATCCTCTCGGAATTTTTTATTAAAAAAAAATATACATGTGTGTATATGCACCTGTGTATTTTGCATATATATATGTGTATATTTACCACTAATATTATATATATATATATATATATATATATATATATATATATATATATATATAATGTTGTAACCTAGAAAAAAGTTATTAAATAAGAATAACGAAAACAAAGGTTGGAAATGAATGATAATATTTATAACAGGAACAACATACAAGATTCACCAGCGGTAATCAACTAATAATCAAGTAATCAACTGCTAGTGGTGAGCTAGAAGTAAATCAAAGTGAATCCAAAGGACTACCACATACAGTATATTCTACTCTATTTATACAGATTGGGACATACCCATTATAGTCCATAGGTACAGTATAACACACACACATACGAACTAAAGAAAAACTGGTACATGTCACTGTGTGCCGAATATATGGAAAATGATTGGACGTGTAACGTGATGCCTATTGAGATTGGGTGTCATGGGTTTGTGGGACATTCGGTCATTTCCTTCCTTTCAAAAATAGGCATCACTGGCTGTTGGTTGAAAAGCGTTTTGCATCGCATTCAAAAAACTGTTCAACACACATCAAGTTAGATTTGGTCGAGATCAAAACAAGCAAATAAAATGCGCGCAACATCACGACCTAACATGCGCAAGTGAAATATTTGCCTGGTTGTCAATAACGATTTTTACGAGCGCATCAATAACGGCAAACGTATTCAGGAAACTTTCATTACAGATAGAATTTACTTAAAGGAACAATCAATTAGTTTATTTTCATTCCCTGCCTGGTGGCAAATGCTGCTGGTGGCACCAGGGGTGGCGGTTCCACCATAGCCACCGAAACCGTGATATCACCCCTGGTCGGCGGCTGATGAAGACAGGGTATCACACATGCTAACACACATTGTATGTTAAAAATATATATATATATATATATATATATATATATATATATTCCATTTTCACGCACACACACACACACATATATATATATATATTATATATATCTGTGTATTTAGGCAGGAATCCTTCTTTCAAGTACATTTCATTAAATATGACAGACAAGGTACTTTGATTTAGTTTTTATACAATTTCTCATGTGATCTAATAATGTTTTTTTTTCAGATGATAAATTATATAAAAACTGTCCGTATGTTCTTTTTTTGAGTGCTTTTGCCTATACATTTAGCCATTTTCAAGGATGAAATATTTTAACTGTTAAATAACATATATATATATATATATATGTGTGTGTGTGTCTTTTATGGGGTGTTTCTTCTATTTTCCCTTCAAATGAGAAATCAAAGAATTGAGATTAAATTCTTGCTAAGTTTGTTAGATTCACTTAAGCCAAAATACCCTTGGGAAATTTATGAATCCATCACTTCCCCTTCCAGCTATGGGTTAAATAATAGGATCTGCATCATTGTTATTTCAAAGAATTGTTAATGCAATATTCACTCACCAAAAGAAAAAAGAATTATTCTTAAAATCCAAAATATGTTTTGGCTTTAAATAACCAATAAATGTTGATAAGCCATAAAAAAAAATCAATTAATTTTCTATTTTCATAATTAAAACCATTTTAAAGCAGATATATTGATAATTTGTCCTTGTTCCATCAAAAGATTAAATTTAGAATAGGTTTCTTCTTTAATTAATTTGCATTTACAAGAGCTGACCAGCTGTCGTATTCTGGTACACTTGCATTTCTTTTAGTGTACCAACTTTGATTTATATCTTGGTCACCCTATGAACTTTTCAGCCAATTCACATATGTAGCATATGTTTACATAAGTGTGTTTTACAATTACATAGGTTTTTTTCTAAGAACTTAAATTTATAGAATGATTGCAATATCCAAGAATTTTGTGTCAGTTCAAACTGTGTAATCTTTCACCTGTTCAAATCTATATATTTATTAGCAGTAACTTTGGGTATTATATGAAAATTGAAGAATTTCGTTTTAAAAAATAAATGCTACAGAAAAGGTTAGAAAACAAAGTATTGATGTTAGTGTTTAAGTGGCATTTCATTTTAAGAGTTCAAACCATCTTCCTTACAGACAATGATATTGCTTGCACTGTAAACAGAGTTGATTTTAAATATCAGACATAACATCATGTTGAATATAAAATTCCTCTTCTCTGTCAAAAAGCCAAAACATTTCTGATAAAACTGATCTTTGAAGCATCTGTGTCAACATTTATTAGAACACTCTTCACACACCTGTGTATGTGTATATATAGTTATGTTTTTTTGGTAGCAATTCCTCTCTAATACATGTTTCATTAAAAAGGACTGACAAAGTACTTATGTTAGGGGTTTTTTATTGTATTTTTCTTGTATGAAAACAAAGGATCTTTTTTTTTTATCTGTGAGTGTAGAATCTGTCTAAATCCACTTTCTGGGTGCTTTTGGTTAATATTTTATCTATTTTCAAATCAAAACTATATTCTAACACAATTATTATTAATGAATAATATGGCTCCATCCAGAACTGTGTTGCTGATGAAAACAAATTCAAGATGGTTGAATCCACATCTTTCTCACCAGAGCAGAATATGGACTTACTTAAACCAGAATAGATATGTACCAACTTTGATAAAAATTATACACATGTAGAAGACAAATGTGATATTCACTTCCAACTGCAATAAGCATCTAAAATTAATTGAAGCCCTTACCATAAAAGATCAATGATACAACCCTTAACAACAGCAACTATGAACACAGTCAAAATTTACTGACCATATTTGGGAATTAAAATTTCAGCATCTTATCCACCATTTACAACAACACTTACACAAAATTTACAACAGCACAGCCAAAATCTTTTAAAATAGCAAAGAGATTAGCCAAAATTGATTGAAATGCACAATCATTTGGATAATCCAAAAAAAGATATCTTTTGTTCTCACCCAAGAAAAATATTTACCAGAAGTACCTTGTCAGTCAATTCTAATGAAACATGTGAATAAATGCACAGATACTGACACATAGTTGGATAGACAGATAAATAAAAGTACATATTTAATTTTTTTGATTTTAATATACATATAATACATATTTAATTCATATTCTTACACATTTCCCTGACTGGAAAGAAATCAAATATAATTTCCTCCATGGTTAATTCATACAAGTCAAATATCAATAAAAGTAAATATGTACATGAATTATTTCAATTAAAAAAATAAAGCCTCATACATTTTCATTCTGTCTGTTCGGAAATTTAATTGAGAAGGAAATTATCATTTGGCATGATTAAGGGTGAGTGTTAATTAGCCTCAATTAATGAACTCTCAGAGGATAATATTCTTTAAATTCTAATAATCTCAAGCACTTGCCTATCTTCCATTTTTTCTTTCCTATATATATATATATATATATATATATATATATATGCACAGTACTTAGTGGAAAGTGCTCAATATCTGTGATAAAGCTAACATATTTGTCTGATGACCACAAAAGTGTGAAACCTGGGGTTCCAAACTACTTCCATGCAACTGAATATATATATATATATATATATATATATATATATATATATATATATATATATATATGTGTGTGTGTGTGTGTGTGTGTGTGTTATTTCCTACTTAATGACTTACCTATTTAATTATCCCTGGACTTAGGACTGGTTATAAAATCTCATAAAACAAATAAAAATCCAACTGGTTGATATACATTGGATAAAAACTTTAATTGTGATTGTTTTCTCTTTCTACAAAATGCATATAATGTCTGAAATAGAGATAGAGCTAACATATTATATATATATATATATATATATATATATATTTATTTATATTTATATACACACACTTTTCACATAACAAACTCACATCTATCCAACGAAATATATATATATATGTATATATATATATATATATATATATATATATATATATATATATATATATATATATATATATACGAATGTGAGTGTTTCCCAAGGCTCTATCCTGGGTCATATGCTGTTTCTGATCTTTATCAATGATCTCTCTGATGTCATGATGCCAAGTTGGTATTTATGACATTACCAGTTACACCGGTTTCAAATTCAAATCTGTCAGAGCTGATAAAGTAAATCTGGCTGTTGCCTTTGAAGAGGGCCTCCAATCAGTAGTTAACTGGGGCAGAAAATGGCTTGTAAATTTGCCTCCAAAACAAAACTGCTCTTATTTAACTGCAATGGAGACTTTTCTGCCAGCCATCAGCATGGCTGATGCTAGACTCGAGAACTACACACTGTGCTTTCTTGGCCTCACATTTTAAGCTGACTCAAGGTGAAGCAACAACATCACATCAATAGCTACATCTACTGCAGGAAAGGTTGGGTCACTGTATCATACCAGAAAATTTTTCTCATCAGAATCCATCTTGCACATTTACAATCTACCATTCATCCATGTATTGAATACTGCTTCCATATTTGGTTTGGTGCTCCTGCTATTCATCTTGAGGTCCTTGACAAAATCCAAAGCAGGATCAGCAATTTATTCTATGCTGGCTTGGCATCTTGACTTCAGTCACTTTCGTACTGATGTGACATGTCTTCCCTCTGTCTTTTCTAGAAATATTTTCATGGCAATTGCTCTTGACAAGCTTTTTATCTTGGTGTCCCAACTGCATGAATTTAAGTGTGCCACTAGATTGGCATCTATTTCCACCCATTTACTGTTGAAATAGCTAAATGCCACAGCCCCTTCTATTCCAAAAGTTTCTTTTCATGCACTTCCATTTACTTGCTTTCCTAATAGCTACAATCTTCAAAAATTTAAATGCAATATCAATCAATATCTTCTATCTTCTTAAATCCTGTTCATCTTGTCCTTTTCTCAATCCTCTCTATACTCAGTATTTTCCTTCACTTTCACTCCCTGTAACCCCCTGCATACTAGTGGCATTTCTGCCTTGCTTGAAATGATTTATATATATATATATATATATATATATATATATATATATATATTAATAGTCTTCTGGTGTAGCTTTTTGTCTATCAAATTCTATCTACCTGACCATCAAATTATAGAATTATAGATCAAATTCATTCTACTATTCTATGAATAAATATTAAAAATAAAATGTCATTTAAACTATAAATGAACTTGCTATATCTGTTCTTTTTACTAAAAATAAATTTGAAAATTAACTGAAAATGCCTATCAAGCAAATTTAAATTCTTTCATGCAACAAGTCAATTTATTCAGGAAATCAGGAAATGAATAAAGAATTAGAATTTTTTCTTTGTGTTACTGTAGGAACATGAAGTACTGACATCATCTAAGCTTTTTGATGGAATGTCAACTTTAGATCAGTTCCCAAGCAGGCTATTATCTCAAGAAAATGGAAGTGATTTTTCCTTTAAGTTTTAAGATGAAAATCTGTCTTCATGCACTGAATACTGTTAAAGTCATTAGATAAATACATCCAAAAAGAACAAGAAAATCTATCGATATCCAAAAAATATAGCTTCTTCTTTTTTAAATTAATTTCAAGTAAAGAATCACCACAGTAATTCAAAAAAATAAAAAACTGAATAAGACAAATAAATTGCTGTTAAAACCAGGAACCCTGATTCTAGCTATTCTATTAAGTCTTTTATATTTCTGTCAGAGACAATCACAGCCAGAGGATTAAATTCCTTTTCTTCTTTTACATCTGAGAAAATTCAGAATGTTTTTCATGCTTTCATATTTGTTTTTTTTTTTATTTAAAAACTATCAATCTTAGCAGATTTATGCAGCAAAGCTTTGTGCTGTAAAGTTACAAAAATTTAAAAAATATCTCTTCACATATTCATATCATCAATGACAATTCCTGTAGAATTTTAAGATCAGAAAGTTCTGACTCTTGATCAACATTCCATATTTTCCTAATCCTATTTTCTTGTGTCAGCATCCAGAATGTTTGTCAGGCATTTGATTGAATGCTTTTATCAAATACACTCTGAAGGGATTTTTCAAAACAGATTCATTGACATTTGACATTCAATTTTGTACAAAAAACATGGGTTATAATTTTGGTTTGGTTGTTTTCAAATCATTATCATTGCCTTATTAATTTTTTTTCTTATTTTTCCTTTTTTCTACTATAATTTAAGTATTTAATGTATTACTTGATATATTTTTAGATAATGGAAAAATCTTCGGATTAGCCAAAACCATTTTGTCTTTTAAATGCTTGTTAACCTTTACTTTGAATCTTGGGTTCAGCACTTAAATCTGTTCAGATAATTTTTTGATAACTCACAAATATAAAATTCAATTCATATATATATATATATATATATATATATATATATATATATATATATATATATATATATATATATATATATATAGTATGTGGGTAAATCTTTTCTTAATTATTACAAGATCCTTGCATGAGAATGAGAATTTTATGTTAAATTTGATAAGTAGTTCTCTCATCTGTATGTATTGGACTTTTTTTTAATGACATTCTGAAATTAAAATCTGAG
>OZ010571.1:130496013-130561013 GCA_963932145.1 Acanthosepion lycidas | reverse complement strand
ATTCAAATATATTATATACTTGCTTAAAAGCTGCCCTCTCTGGTAGCATCCAAGTTAACTCTTGATTGGGCCTTGAGCTTGTTCAGGAGTTTGAGAGTCCCTACATCTTTATATATTCTCAGTATTGGAAGCTCTCCTGGCTGCTGTTTGATCTGGGCTTCCATTTGCACAGGACTTTCTTTTCCTTGCTGCAGCCTTGGCTCTTTTGATTGCAATTTGGTCCTCTGTTGGCAGAGATTTCTTTTTGCAAGGCATACTGCTGGTGTATGTGATAGGCAACAATAAAGTACAGAAGAGCTCAAAATCAACTGTTGCATTTAAGTATTGCATTAATATCTAAACTTAACTTTTAAAATCTCAATGATAATTCTTCTGCCACCAATTAATTTCAAGACAATTTGATGTATGTAGGTCCTTACTTTCCATACAAACAATTTTTATTTCATGAGTGATTTTTGCCCATATTTGCCAATTGCGATTTCTGTATTGTGGGTCTGGATGTAGCCTGAAATGTTTTTAATTTGCTCATGCAGTTGGCCCAGTTCCAAAATGGTATGATAAATTGGGCTACGACCTCTAGGAGTTGTCTTGAAAAAAGTGTGACACACTGACACACTAAAATTTGCATTTATTTATATAGATAAGAAAACAGGTAAATCTTATAGAGATTTTAAATAACAAGTCATTCACAACAACATTCATATATTTAAATATATTTTGCAACTTAAATACTTTAAATATTTAAATAGAATTTAGATGTATAAGCTCAAATATTAGAAAAGTTCACATATTTTTTTTATTGAAAATATCAATCAAAATTACTCTTTAACCCTTGACATTTTTTATTGAAATGCATTGCAAAAGTGCCATTTGGAAATCTGAGAAAAATTCATAAGCAACAGAAGGATTTAAAAGGAACATGATTATAAATTTATAATTTAATTCTGTCTCTCTGATAAAATGGAATAATTGTGTTAGAAAATTGCAACTTTATGTGAACTTCTACAAATTTGTAATATATAAGATCTATATTAAGTTTTTTATATCTCATATTTCTTCAGGGTGATTGCCTTGATTCAGCAAACATTTTAAGGTGCATCCATAATACACTAAAAACAAAATATAAAAGCTGTATGGTCGAGAACATGCTAAAATGTTTATTAAGCATCGCTTTGTCAGAAAAAGATTAACTTAAACTTCACAAACTGATTGATTAAAAAAACTTATATTTTTATATAAAAATAATACTGAAAAGCTGGATAAGGAGGCATGGTGGAGTAATGGATAGCGGCTTGGATTGAGGAATTGGAGAGCTGAGTTCGAATTCCAGTTGAATCCATTACATTCACTTACATGCTAATACCCTTGGGAAAGGTATGAATCCTCCTCTTCAACTCCTAGCTATGGGTAAATAACAGGACAGCCGGATTATATAGACTTGGCTGGTAACTGGTCTTCCACAGAAAGAAATGGCAACCTACTGCAGGAAAAAAATCTGCCTCGTCAGTCATGAATCGAAAGATACATGATTGCCTAAACATGCATCATACATGGCACATAACTAACTGACTTAAAAGACACAGAAATTTCATTAAATTATAAATCTATACATAAGGTTATTTGTGTTATAGAAGATTTGGATGACAGAAAATGAATAACATTATTATTCTTACTCTAAAAACAAAAAAAATAGTATCTACATGTTAGAAGCAGATGATGATATCTAATATCATCATTATCATCATTTTAGGTCCTATTATTTGTAAGCAGGGGGAAGAAAATCTGTCTAACAATGGATGCTATTTATTCAATCAAACTGCAAGAGAAATTGATAAATTTGATGTTGCAGTAGTTCAATCTCTAGGCTGGGTAGACACAGTGGAAACAGGGTGAGCATTAACTGAGAAGTACTAAATAAAAATGTGATGAGATATCCCTAGACATGGACAGCAAAATGAGAACAATCTATCCTTGAAGAATAAATATGGGATTCTGTTCAAAATTCTGTGAAGGTTTCCCAGATTAACGAAACACCTGAAGAAGGCTGGAGAGCATACTGGCCAAAAACACTGTGATAACAACAAAATTGAGGACATTATTCTGAATGTAAATAATGTAAATAAAGAGACTTTAAATTTAAGTACCTCAACCTTGCTAAAGAACTAAAAAGACAAATATACAACATGAAGGTACCCATCAAAAAATCAAAATCAAAATCAAACAAGAATTGAAACTATTCAGACAACAGCATTTTTAAAGTGGAAAAGAATACTGAGGAGAGTGCTGGAATATGGAGATGTGTTCTTGGTGAGAATATTCAGAGATTTTGTTTGTGTCATAATTCATAATCAAAGAGTTGTGTGAATATAGAAATATTCAGAATCATAAAAACTAGACCAAACTGTGCCAAAATGCAATCATATAAGAAAATGAAAAATTTGAGTTGGAGAAAAGAAAGGAAAAGATTTTGGAACAAAAGATCTAAAGAGAAATGTTTTTGCCTCAAGTTATTCTTCATTAATACCAAACTGAATATATATTATATTTATAAAGAAATGTGTGAATTTTTAAGAAATACTGTTTTGATAAGACTTCAAGGGGGGCAATTGCTGCCTTACTGTTTATATTTCTCTTCCTTAGAACTTTCCCCTCTGGAAAAAAAACGTTCTTGTAAATGCGTCAATTTTTTTTCTTAGAATAGCCTTTTGTTTAATCAATGTCAATATTTTACTTATGATCAAAGAAAAATATTTACCCAAATATACATTATACCTAAATGAAATTAGAATCATCACCTTCAGGAATTTAATTGGTCATTTGTTTTGAAACTTTTTTTTTTTTTATTTTATTTTTCAACACTGGTCTTGCTATTCCTATCAATTCTGGCAGTTCCTAAGAAAATTAAAACTATTGAATTGTGCTAATATACAGGCCCTTTCTGCTAGGCTTGGAATATTTTCTTTTTAATCTTTTTGATTTGTTTTTGTTTTGTTTTTGCTTTGTTGCTTGAATCTAGTACTAACATATATATTTTAGGTCTTTATTTAAAGTGATTATATAAGGTGCTTTTGTTTTCTAATAAAATGATGATTTAAGGTAATATCTCCTATATGGCAGTGAAAGCTGGACAATCTTCTCACAGATGAAGAAGAGACTTGAAGCAACAGAAATGTGGTTCTATAGAAGGATGCTGAGGATACCATGGCCAAACATGTAAGCAACGCAAAGTTTTAGAGAAAAGGGAAACAAAAAGGAAACTTATACTTGAAATCAGAAAGAAATAGTTGCAATTTCTAGGGCACATAATGAAAGTTTGAATAAATGGATAGTGAAGCAAGCTTTATGAGATATAAGAAAAAGAAAAAAATTATTAAGAGCTACAAAGGACAGAAAATTGTGGAGAGCCATGATTGCCAACATCCTGGAAGGACATGGTTCATTTGATAAAAATTTATGAATGTGAAATAAATATTGTAGTATCTTAAAACCAACTTACTGGTACATTTGTTTCATTTCCATGTCCTTGTGGGTGACAAATTATTTTCCACCCTGCAATCCCTTTCTCATATATGAAATGTATCTAGCTTCTCACTGCTCTGTTGCCACTTCCATGAAAAGTGCTCAGACAAACTACATTTTGTAGTTCCACCAGTTGTAACCTTCACTAGCTGAAGCCCACTATGTTATGCCCATTGTAGCAAACCACCCTCCTTCCGTCCATATTCAGTTGGTGAGAAGTTTCACACAAGCAGCTTCTTACTTCTGTGGAACTGACCCCAAGTTGATGTTTTAATCTATAATCTTAACTTGTTAAGTCTATGGTTAACTTTTATCTTCCCCCACCTATCCACATAAACTGTGCTTCTTACTCTGTAACCCTCTACCTTGAGTGGCCCCTGGACCTTGTACAGGGTGAACCTCACTGTAAAAAAAAAAGAAACATAATACTAGAACTAATCTAGATTCAAACCTATAGAGAAGACAATGAGAAACCACATCACTATTTTCTCCAAGAAGACTTGGTAATTCACAAGTAATAAAGAAAAGTGATCTGTGAAAAGTCATAGACGCTTATGTTCTGAAGAGACATGACATAAAAAACTATCATTCATGGAATATTTTTAAATTACTTTAAAATATTTCAAAGGAATAACTTTAGCATTCTATATTTTTTAAAGTTTTCACGGTAAGAGCTGTAAAATTAAATCCATTATCAAACAAATTTGTAAAATGTCTCTTTACCTTGTGATTTTCTCCATGGGTTTGTGTTTCTTGGCTTTGAATAGATATGTACAAATTACTTAGATCAGAAGAAATACAGGGTTGAATCTTGACTTTTGAATCTTTAATTTTCCCAGTTTTTATTACTTGTGAGTTTTCTATTATTAGTAAATGAAAAGAAATTATTTTGAGTGCTGTGGTGACTGTAGAAAATCAGACTTTATGAAAAATGAGAAAATGTCAAGTAAATGAAATAAGTTTATTAAATCATAAATGTATAAACTAATAATTATGTTTAAGTTTTTATTTTAGACAGTGTTGACAGAAAAACAGACACTTGCTGTAAATAAATGTGTTTTCAATTACAAAGTGTCAAAGCTCAGTAACTTGTTTAATAAATAAGAATAGTATATGCAAATATTTTGTATGGCAAAAGAGACTGGAACAGAGGTGGTATATTTAAATCTGAAGTGGCATGAGGTATGATAATAGCCAAACCAGCCTGAAGATCTGAGAGGTGAAACTGCAATAGTGGACAGAGGTAATTATATCTTTTTAAGACAAACTTTCTTAATAGCGATCTATTGTTTAGGTATTGAGCACTTCTGTAAATCTCCTAGGACTGATCACTTTTGGGATAAATTGTTCTGTAATTGATTTAAATATATATATATATATATATATATATATATATATATATATATATATGTATGTATTTCTGAAAAGTGTGGATGGTTCTGCACAAGCTTTCACCATTTTAATCAAATCCATTGTGTGGGTTTTCTGGCGATTTGTTCATTCTTATCCATGTGCCCTTAGCCTTGGAGCAGATAGAATGGAGATCAACATGTTTTAGTCAACTCAGCAGTTTTCAATCTGCTTATCTGAATCATCTTCAAGAAGCAAGAGTAAGATCTGAAAGGTCAGCCAATCTAACAATGATCTCATCCCACAATTCTCACTCTTGCTCCATATGTGGCCTCCTTTGAAAATCACTAGCGGGTCTTAAGTGTCACTTAAGGTTATCGCATAACTGAAACATTTAAGCTGTCAGATCGTCATAGGTCAAAACTGACAGGAGAGTCCCTTATTATATACATATATATGTACAAATATATAAATATATATATATATATATATATGTACACATATATATATACACACACATATATATATATATATATATATATATATATATATATATATATATAATACACATATACATATGTATGTATATATACATATATATATTTTGTAAGAAAATGATGATTGATTTTAAGTCATTGTTATAACTTGTGATGAAAAATGATGCATTTCAGTATTACTCAATGATATTGTTAATGTGGCCTCCATCTTCTGGCTTTCTCCTTCTATATTTTGGATAGGATTCATTCCTTTGTTCAAATTTAAATTAAATCAAAAGGAAAAAACTTTTCAGTGGGGGTTTGTGTTCCCCAGGGGGGCCACTTTCAGCAAAATGAAATATATTTATCCAAGAACCTTGGGTAATGTAGTTTCATTATAAATATGGTTATGGGAGTCTATCTAGTGACTCAGAGTGAGAAATCTTAGTGCCTATTTTGAATTCCAGTCAACTTCATTACATCCACTTATGCACAAGTACACTTCTGAAAGGTCTGTACTCTCCACAACCATAGGCTAAATAGTATGAAGTGCATCTGGAAAAATCCTCATTATTCTCAAAACATCTCAAGGTGTGGATTATCATAATTTTTCTGAACATAAGACTACTGTTACCAAAGTTTCATCATTACAATTATTATTAAGATCCTAATTATTATAATTACTTGTAAATTAATTCATTTAATACCTTCACTGTTGTTTTTCTTTTATTCTGCTTGTATTGATTATATGACCTCAATCTTCTGTTGTTCTTTATGAGAAGAATGACAACTGGAAAGGTCACTGGTTGATGACATTATATTGATTCTGATGGCTGTGAAGATGAAACTGAGATGCACATTGCCATCCACAGGTTGGACACAATGCCAACACCTGGTGGTGGTCACCTATCCACCATGGAATCATGATGTTGTTGCCAGCAAAATTCTTGGTCTTGAGTTTGGCTAGTTTTGAATCTTTCAACGACAACTCAGGTGGATTGGTTATGTTATCTGGATGCTCAAATACTATTTCTCAAGGTGGATCCTATATGGGGAACAGTTATCGTAATTTGCCCATGCATTCATGGACTCTCCCAGCTATAAACAGGAGCAGGTACTGCCTTTTGAAAAGAGAAGTTTCCAAAAGTCAGCTCTGACAGTCGGACCTAACATTCTTGCTGTAACACTCTCATTTGTATCTGTTTGTATTACTGTTTCTGTTAATATATTTGTTTAACTCAATTCCTTTCTTTGTGTCTTTATTTCTGGCCCAACAAGGCTACAACAGGAACTCTCAGAATGCCAGCACTATGTTGGAGTACAGAAAAAAGTGTCAAAGACTACCTAAAAGTAATGTCAAAACAGTGGAATTGGAAGGTAGAGCAGCCAATCACTACAGTTAGAGGATACTATGTCAACCTCAATCTCACTATGTTTTAAAGAAGCTTTCTCTTTCTCTATCTCTCATTTTTGTATTAACTTGACTCATCTACAATCCTTGTGGGTGTATTTGAGGGCGGGTCTCTTTGTATAGAAAATTCCTATTGTATTGATTCTCTTATCACATCACTTAAAATTACATCAACTTTGTGCGTTAGGTTACACTTTTCTATTATGAAATTTTTTTATTTTTCCTCGTTAGCAGTCACATTTTTTTGAAAGTTCATAATTTAAACTTTATGCAAAACTTGCTCAGTATGATTTCTATTTAATTAAAGATTTGAAATTTAAGACTCCTAAACCACACTGCCTGAGGTTACTATAGGATATAACCTTGTAGATAAAAGCTTTGGATTAATTTCCTGGAAATCCTAAGTTCATTTCCTGGATCCAGTAGTCTAGGAGTAAATCAACTCGGAGGAAAAACTGGGTGGTAGCACAAGGAGAATTATGAAGTCTAATATTCTGAGGAAGAACATTGGAAATAACAAAAGGTTTAGAACAATATACTCTCCTGGATAAAATAATTGATTCTGCTCAAAATTCTCTGATGGTTTTCAGACACCTAAGGATAGGGTGGCCAAAAACATTGTTATACAGACAATTAGATTAAAAATGCTAGTCTTTTCTTTTTAAGCAAATCACCCTAAGCAAGGTAGGAATGCCACTAGCATGTAAGGGGTTACAGAGAGTGAAAATAAGAGTAAGAAGGAGTGTTTGGGAAAAGAATAGAGAAAGACAGGGATCAAGTTCAAGGCATCAGAAGATGTTGATTACATTTGAATATTTGAAAATTATCGTTATCAGGGACGCATGTGATAGGAGTTCCAATGATGGAAGGTGCAAGAAGCTCTTGGAGTAGAAGAGATAGCCACATTTAGCTATTTTGACAGTGAAAGGGTGGAACCGAGATGCCAACCTAGTAGCACACTTAAATTCATGCAGTTTGAGAACTAGTGAAAGAAGCTCATCGGAATAGTTGCCATGAAAGTACTTATAGAAAAGACAGAGGGAAGCCACAGCATGTCTGTTAGATAGCAGCTGCAGATGGGATGCTTGATCAGGACCAACCACATTGCATATTCATCTCTGGATTTTGTTGAGGACCATGAGGTGAACAATGGGAGCACTGGACCGTATATGACAGCAGAATTAAAAGATCATTAATTTATTCTTAAAATTTTCATTTTTTAATTTTATAAATTCAATTATAAGTGTTAATCAATGTTAAATTCTGTGTATAAATAATGAAAATTGGAAGTATTTTTTATGATATTTTGGAAGTTTATAAAATATATGCATTTTTGGGCTGTTAAACTTTACTTTCCAATCAAACTTCACAGATTAAATATGAGACAAAAAGACAAGCATAATCATGAGTCTATTGAATGAAGATGTTATATTGTAGTAATGAAAAGAAAAAAACTATAAAAATAATTGCAATAAACACATGCAATAGGTTTCTTCTGTCTCTTGTCTGCAACACTTGTAGCCAAATCACAGTTCAAATGATAGTCCATTGTAACAGTCTAACAGGTAGAAAGGACAAAATGGGATCACAATCCAACCTTCACTTCTCGCCAGCAAAAATGTATGTTCGTCAACCAAGCTCAGAAAAAATCCTCTGTGAAAAACAACAGCTTTTATCCATCAAGAAATTTTTCTGATTGGCCACACCATTCAGGAGAGGAAAGAACATTAGTATAGATTCTGATACTTCAAGTAGATTTTTTGCTAACTACTTTTTGGTAATTTTTTTTTGGCAGATTGCCCACAAAACACAAACTCATTTTCAAGGTAGATGATTATCTCTTTCACTACATGTTACTTCATGATATGTAAACAGAAATTTTAAGAGTGAAAATTTAAGGTACCTACTAAAGTTATGTTCTATGAAAATGTCAAAACATTAAAAAGGAAAAACTAAAAACATTCTCAGCCTATATTTCTGAAATGAAGTATTGTAATTATTTACACAATTTAAATTGCCTGTTGTCCCCATCTTCATTGCTATGTTAACAGTGTTTTAGCCATTGTATGCTTCAGCCATTCTTCAGGTGATTGGAATTTTGAACTGAATCCTTTATTTTGTCCACCAGAGTAGATTGTTCATGTACCATGCCTCTTCTGGATGTCTCAGTGTCAGTTATCTCCCTTTAACTCAACTCTCCAAGATTTTTTTTGTTGTTTACATCCAGAAGAAGCATGGCACATAGAACTAGAACAATCTATCCCAGTGGATGAAATAAAAGGTTCAGTTCAAAACTCTTATTACATGAAGAATGCCAAAGTGCATACAATGGCCAAATTGTTGTGGATATAGTAACAAAGATGAGGACAACAGTTCAAACAATGTAAATAGTATAAATAAAACCATTCTTATTTCTGTTCAATGCAACACAAATAAAATTTACTAAAAGGTGAACGAATCCTCCTAAATAATACAAAATTACTTGTTACTCTAAGCACGAGAAAATGAGAAAAATTAAATGAAAACCTCCCAAACTTTCCCCAATAAATAAATTTTAGATTGTTTGTTTTTGTGATTTAATCTTTAAGTTTTAAGCATACAATACACAAATTATTCCTGATGCATTAAATAACAAAGATGAAAAAATCTAGCATAATCCCAAGGAAAAAGTATCTTCAAAAGAAATATCATCTCCAAATCAATTTGTCATTTAGTAACAGTTTTTAAAATAATTGTCTTGAAAGTCATTAACTTCTTATTTTTAAAGCTTCTTTTGTATCTCCAATACATAATAACTGATAGATTGACCCTAGAATTCTTTTTCATCTTCTTTTCATATTGTTCAGATCAAAGTATATAATTTTATTTAAGGAAATGAGTTTTCATGATAAAAGAACAAGATAATTTCATAGATTCTAAGTAACTTTTAGTTTTCAAGACAACTTACAAATTTTTCATCATCTTAACTAGGAAAGAATATTATTTAATTTTATTATATCTGGTACATGTCTATTAACTGATATAATATTCTGGCAATATTGTTAAGCAGAACAGCAATTAGAAATAAATTTAATTACTCATTTAACAAATACAAATGCAATCATCTGCGTAAAACAAATACTAAATGTAAACTCTGTTAGCTATGTTTATCATTGACTACAAGTCAAAACCACATGATTTTCTGATTGTTAGTTTGAACTGTGTGATCTCTCTGTGCAGTTCTTTGTTGACAAATTCAAAATGGCTGACAAATTAGATAAGTAAAAGATTATAGCTTAATAATGCTCAAACTAAATTTATGGTATATTTAAAATTTTTAAACATGTTTACTTTATAATATATGGAAGAAAGTTACTTGTCAATTTTAATCTTTTGCTAAATTATGGAAAACACTTTAACTCATTACTAACATTCTCAGCTGACATGAAATGGAAAGATTATATTGAATCAATTGCTAGGTCTGTTGATAGGAAAGTTTGTTCACTGTATTATGCAGGGCAATTTTTCTCTCCAGCATCTATCTTACATATTTATAAGTATATATCATTTATCCTTGGTCTGAAGATTGCTGTCACATCTAGTCTGGTGCCCCTGCTATATATTAAAAGATTCTTGATAAAATCCAAAGAAGAATCTTCAATGTCATTGCTTCTGTTCTGCCATCTCAGGTTCAACCACTTTCCTACTGATGTAATGTAGCTTTCTTGTGCTTTTTTTCTATAAATATTTTCATGACAACTGTTTTTTGATCAACTTTCTGCTATGGTATCTAGACTTTATGAATTTAAGTGCTGTACTAGAGGCATGGTGGAGTAATGGATAAAGGCACAGTTGAGTAATGGATAGCGGCTCAGATTGAAGTATAGGAGAGCTGAGTTTGAATTCCAACCGAATACATTACATTCACATGTGCTAATACCCCTGGGAAAGGTATGAATCCTCTTCTTCTCCCACCAGCTATGGGTAAGAAGCAGGACAGACCAGGTTCTATAGCCTTGGATGGCAAAGGGTCTACTGCAGAAAGAAATGGTAAACTATTGTGGGAAAAATCTGCCTCGTCAATCATGTATCAAAAGATGCATGATCGCATATGTGTGCATCATGCATGGCACATAACTGACTGACTAGATTGGCAACAATCACTTATCATTTTACACTTGAAATGGCTAGATGTAACTGTAAGTTCTATGTTAACAGTTTCTTCTCTTGCACTTCTTGCTTGTGGAAGTCTCTTCTGTATTCATGTTTTCCAGTCAACATTGATCTTTAAAAAATTAAATACAATGCCAATCTTTATCTTCTGTTCTCTTAATTCCTATCCTTTTATTAATAGTGTTTATTTTTCTCATATTCTCTAGCACTCAGTCACCCCTTGCATCTTAGTAGCTTTATTGACTGGCTTGGGGTAAAATGATTTTTTAAAAAAGTGTATATAATTGTATATTATTGAAAGCATTGATTAGAAGAAAACAGTAGTACATCTCAGGTATGGTAAGTAGGGTATATGCCACAGGTATTACCATGCCACTGAACACATTTCTTAGTGTAATATTCATTAATTAAGCATTAAGCTCTAAATCATCTGGCACCATGTGCCTATTTTATAGTCATTTAAAAATGTAAAGGACAATTAAAGTGTATTTTCCTATAACCTATATATACTTTAAAAGATTTTGTTTGTGGTCATAATTTTGTAAAAGAATATGTTCAAGTGGTATCATTATATTGTCACAATTTAATTTCCCATCAATTAAAATATAACAAATAAAAGATAAGCTTCTTTTTGAAATACGATAACTTTTTTTTGAACTAGTATGTTTACGTTGCCCTTTGGTAGGCTATCAGTTGTTTAGATAGGGACACAATAGTAGTGTCATGCCATCGATGCTACTTTCTGTAGATACACCTCTGGAAGAAGGGATATGTTAAATTTTGAGTAGATATTTATGAAGCCAGATGAATCGAAATGAATAGAAATATAATTTAAGAATGTAGTGTTATGTTAATATTTTATGTGAAGAGCTTATTCCTGGCCATCAGCTTTAAAACAATCATTCAAAACTCTGGCTTTTCATATTGACTTAAACATGTATTTTCTTGTCTGTAGAAAAAAAAAAAAAACTATTTCAAGTAGCTGTACAAATCAATTATTTTCATGAGTTACCATTCCTTGAAATGTTTTTTAACATTTCAAATATCAGAATTGTGCTATAAAGAATTTTAACAAATACCAAAGACCACATCACTTGAAAACTTCCAAAAGTAACAACAAGTAAATTGGATATCAGATGTAACTCAAAGGGAAAAATAATAATATATTGTTGACCCACCACACTACCTTAAACAAAAGGTTAGGAAGGAAACTCCCATCAATACTAAAAAGAGTGATAACAATAGATCTGAGAAGTTTATTTTCTTGAAAAACTCTTTTAAGACAAGGCTTTTATAAATTGCAGTAATGCTAATTGGTTGGTCAATGAATTCTGAATATTTCCTGTAAAAACAGTTGATCTCACCATTACCATTTGCCTCAGAAGAATTTTACTTTGAAGAGAGAGTGAAGATTGTTCCAATTACATCTTATGATAGAAATTTCTGTAACACCTCATTTGAATTCTGTAGTTAGTTTCTTATTTTATGAACATCTTTCAATTCTATGACTTACATGAAGAATTTATCAGAATTTCATCTGATTTCTTGAAAATATTTCATGTGAATGACATGAAGTATCTTGAATGGGAAATTAATTTTTTTTAAAAAAGGAAATTAAAATCTTTTACACATTTTAGCCCTTAAGGTCAGAAGTGCCCAAATGCACCCACAAGTTTCATATACTTACACTCAGAGGTGTGGGGGGTGGAGGTGGCATCTGAATATCCCCACAATTGGATGGCACTTTATTTTAATACACAGCATTAATACCTGTCACATGATCAATTAGAGGTGATGGAAATCTACAATTTCATGAAGTTGTACATGTCCCACCCCTATATCTCATAAACATAATACCAAGGAGGCTAAATTTGTTATCATTTGAAAGTGAAATCAATTCATTTTCATATCAACTTGTAATACTTGACTTTTAACAGTTTTTGAGTTATGTCAGTTTAAGTGCCCTAACATCACATTCTCAAGTTTTCCAACAATGCCATCAGGACTCCTGGGATTTCACAAGTGAAAATTCTTCAAGGCTGATAGGGTTAATCGGGAGTAAATAGCAAAGAAAGGAAATGGTTTCTGTAATTTTCTTCCATTCCAAGTACAACAAAATTTCAAGTTATTAGGTTGGTGCAAAAATAATGTCGTTTTCTCACATATTTTACTATGTGAGAAAACGATATTATTTTTGCACCAACCTAATAACTTTCTATCACCATCAATATATAATTTTATCCAAATCAACAAAATTTAATTTTCTCGAATGGCAAGGACACGTTTTCTGTTCTGAGAAAATTTAATCAAGAAAACCTACTGATAAAGATGAAAATAATTACAACTGATGGACATTAACAAATCAATTATTTGCTATGTAAAATGTAAAGTACAATTATTATCAATGATATAAAAAATTCTAACAGTTATCATTCTGATGACGTTGTTGGTGTAGCATGCTTGTTTCAGAGACCTTTCTTAGATGTGACTACTAACAATTGTATTAGAGTTAAGTCATTATTTCTTTGGTGCCTGATGGACTCTTCTGACAACATTAACTGTCAAAACCTCAACTTATTCTAACCAAAATGTCAGAAAATCACATTTCTTTGATTGCTTCAGGTAATTGCATTTCTGTCTTGTCAACTTTTACAGACTCAATTTGCCAAAAAAAAAAAAAAAAAAAAAGCCTCAGCATCAATTTCGTAACTACTGAATTAAGGCAGCATTTTTGTTATTAATGCAACATTTGAGCAGTCATGACTTTGTACTTTTAAAAACTGAAAAAAATATCAATGAACTATTACAACATGTGGACATCTATATGGGTCATGTAACTTTTATTTTTACATTGACACATTGAGTATTTTATTTGCTTTTTAGAAACTGTTTGACATGACAAAGATGCATCTTTTCGTTTGTAAACAACATTATGGGGAAAATATATATAAGTTTTTATATAACAAAACTAGAATAATATTAGGAAAATCAATGACAAAGTGGAAAGACTTTTCATGTGAAGGATTGTGTCCTTTAGGACTTCATTGCATTAAAGTGATGTTTATGTTGATGTAACTATAAATGGTCATAAAGAAGAGAGAATGTTGAAATTTTAAAATTTTTATTTTTTATTTTTAAATATGTTGATTCCCATCCTATATGGTATGACAGCAAAACACTTCCCCTCCCTAATTTAATACATGTTAGGATTTCTTCTGAGCCAATAAAACAGTCCAGTTCTTGGTAACATCAGAATCAGTCCCGGTTATCTTATCTTGAAATCAGAACACTACATGTCTTCATCCAAACTTGTTCTCATGTGTCAACCCCAATTCTTAGCTTGTGAAATTTTTGCCACATTACTGTTGCTTTGCCTTATTACTGTTAATTTGCCTTGAATATATTGTTTGCTTGCTTTATACTATTTTTTGCTGTGCTTTTTCTTGTAATTATTTATTGCAAGTTTTGTGAAAATCTTGTTGGAGTGGTTCTGCCATTCATTTATTTATATTTAACAATAGACACTCACTCTACAAAATATGTTTGGGTATATAGTCAAGCCAATATCATTTAGTTTCCTTTTCTTTGTTTTTATCACCTTTGTAATTAAGTACCCTACATTGTGATAATAGAAGATCTGAGAAGAAAGGTGAAATAACATGAATGCACATTTAGTGTGGATGATCTCAGTGGTAAAGCAAAGTCCACATTATCAAAACATTTGCTTAAAATCCTTAAAGCAACATTTGTTCAAATTCATTAAAACAAAAACACATTATCAAATCATTTCTTTAATTAGCTCTAAACTAAATAACCTTACTAATAAACACATAAGTAATTTATTTTTTTATTAAATTTCAATCATGATCATACACTGTAGTTATGGATTTCCAAAAGCTTTTCTATGATTAAGTGTCTCATGACGGACATAAAACTAGCTTTTAATTTAGCATTGCTCTTATCTTAGAAATTTCCAAGTACAACTAGAGAGCCTAGTTCACTTGCTATTTAACCTGTATGTAGAAGAGATAGATTTATACCTTCCCTAAGTGTATTCATGGAAAAGTGAATGTAATGAACTTGATCAGAATTTGAACTTGGCATGATAATTTCTCTTTCAAAGCTTCTAACCATTACACTACCCACACAATGATATTAAATTCAAAAAATATATTTGTAGGTGTGTTATAATACCGAGTAAATAATTATAAAGCCCTTAACATTTATATATACAAAAGTATTTGTAAAAATGAGAAACAGCAAGACATGGAAACAACAAAACAAGTATTATATGGTTGCTCTGTGGTGCTGGAGACATGACAGCATTAATGAGTAAAATTGTGAGTATGGAGTCAAATGTAGATCAAATATGGATTGGAATCTGACAAAATGATAAGTTAAAGTATAAGGAAAATGTATACTGGCTTTCTTGTACATTTTTTATAGATGTGTGTAATGAGTGTTCACATAATTTAGCTTGAAAAATACAAGTGTCAGAGGTTTTCTTAGCTCAAATCTTTATTGTGCTAAAAGATAAATGTTACTATTATGGCCTGAAAAAGGAAAAGGAGATGAAATTTCTGTTGACACATGTGTTAATGACCTGTCCATGGGAATTGCTTGTTCAACAGTGAGAATGTTACACGTTTGTGTGTGCAGAGAAGAAAAATGAAGTCAATTGTCATTGGTTTAGAATGAATGAGTTAATGATAATTGTTATAATTATTTTATTATAATTACTTCTAACACTATAATTAATTTTTATTTATTTTTTTATGGACGCAACACATGAAAAGTCCACTTAGCAAGTTAACTAACAGAAATGTAATTCAGTAGTTCAATCTAGCTGAGTTATATATTAGTAAATTTGGTGAGAGTAGTTTTAATAAGATTGTTGAATTTAAGAATTTTAATATGAGTTAAATTGTTGATCCTTAAATAGTACAGTTTAGAACCTATACTAACAGACTTCTTCTTTTATGCGGTATGTAACTTCAGGATGTGTACAATCATGGCTCTCTATAACTTCCTACACTTTGTAGCTTGAAGCAATATTTGTCTCCTAACTATCCCTGTTCTGTCATCCATTTACAAAAAGCTTCTTAAGTAGGTGACTTTTGCTTCACTCTTCCTCGTTTCCTTTCAATATCCCAAATCCTCTCAGCCAACTTTCCACATTATGTGTCCCATAAATTTCTACTATCACTTTCTGATCCTAATTGTAACAGTCCTTTTTGTTGCCATTTTCCTTAAAACTTCCTCGTTACTCACATGCTTTGTCGATTGTATTCTCAGCATCCTTCTGTAGATCTGCATCTCTGTTGTCCACATGGCAAACATGGATAAATGTGCCCCACAGTAAGACAGAATATCAAAAGGACTGTTTTTCCTATGACATCACATTTTTAACTACATTCACTCTTAGACAATGTTTATTGTTTTAAAAAGTGATCATTATAATTGGAATAAAACTTAAACACATGATGAAAGTGAATTTATACATTTTTGTTCTTGAGAATTTAGAGCAAAACTATTAAACATTATTTATTAGATTGTTTATTTACAAGAATAATTTTATATTTACATCATTCTAAAAACTAATACAATAAGAGCTAATGCAATATTTATCATTTACCAATTCATAAAAAAATAAATGTGAAAACGATATTTTATTCATAAATTTATAAACCTTTACTAAATTATTAAAATATGTGAAACAACTATAAGGAAATCTTTATTATTTACCATTTTATAAAGTTTGAATCAATTGGCAATTAACTGATTTTTTGCCAATCATTCCAATAAATAATATAATAAATAAACACTGTTTATTATTTTTGTTGTCACTTCTGATGAAAAAAGAAAATGTATAAATTCACTTTCATCATATGTTTAGGTTTGATTACAATTCTAATCATTGCTTTTTGAAACAATAAAAATTGTTGAACAGTTAAGGTAGTTAAAAAAGAGTGTAATGGGAAACTGTCCTTTGACATTCCATCTTACTGCAAGCAAATTTATCCATGTTTGCTGTCCACACAATTTTTTGATAATGCTGTTTATTAAAACTTCATAAACTTGTTGAGCAATTTAAGATGCTTTTTCAGAGTTAAGGTGATAAAAAAAAAGAAAACTCAAAAAAGTTATTTCTTCAGACAGTCCACTCTTCATATGGTTATAATGTATATTTTTTAGGCATACAACACTATAAAAGGTACTCAAGCACTTAAATTATCAACTGACATGTTTCAATAAAAAATAAAAATCCACAATCGAGAGTAGATTATTCCTGAAGAGTTTACCAAATCTTAATGAATCTTCATCCCCAAAATACAGACACAAGAAACAATTGCTTTAAATTATAGATTAAAAGTGTGAATTCAAACAAAGAACATGGGTTTATTTCTAGAAACTTGCTTTAGGCTTGGCTTGAGATGGGAATTCAAATTTACGAATTTACCTTCTAAAGAAAATTAAAAGTATTTTTCAGTGAGCAAGTTTCTGGAGGCCAAATAAAAATAAGTTCATTACTGGCCCCAAATTATAAAATGATTAGTATAAATTCTCCATTAACAGACCAAAAGGACCAAACTGATGGAATGTTTAAATAATGGTAAAAATAATGGTAAATAAGAGAGATAAAATGTAAAAACTCTTAAAACGTTGTTAGATCCTCATTTTACAAGGTGAGTGAAAAGTGTCTTCAGATGAGAATTGCTGTTTTAAGCTGGAACTGACAAAGAAAACCTATATAAATAACATGAACTCAAGATGTTGGCAATATAACAATTGATATATGGAAATAACTCCAATAATGATAAATTAAGTAAAACAAATTAATTCTAATTTAAATCATAGTAAAATGATTTTTTAAACCAATCCAAATTTATACCAAATTGAAAACTATTTAACAGGATTTGATTAATGATCTTTCTTTATCTGTGGGATTGGCTGTTTTTTATGATTTTTTCTATTTTTGAAATCATTTTTTTTTCAAAATTAAATCCAATAAAAGTATTAGCAGCCCAAGCTGATGATTTTTCTTAATGTAATTTAAAATTTTCTCCTTAGTGATAAACAAATCCCCCCCTCTTCACAATCACTATTTAAACATGTGGCCAAGTGGCTAGAATATTCACTTTCTGCCCATGAGGCCTAGGTTCAAATTTCACTATTTATTAGGAAGGTGACTTCTTGATGCTGTCAGCCTGAGGAGGCAATGCTTGTGTGTGGTACTGTTGAAAAGTGCCTGAAAACCATAGCTTAACAGTGAATTTGGATAGAATTTTTCATTGATAGTTTTACTAGCACAAAGTTACAAGTCATCATGACTGAGGATTTGAGCATACTGGCTGTGTTCAAACTGTTGATCACACCAGAGTATGCACTCTTTCCTGGAAACTGTAACTTATGTGTCTTCAGCATAATGGCTGTATAAATTACCGGTTTGCTCTCTGTGTGTTGAGCAAACACAAATGTGCCTGAGCAAGTGTCTTCAATAGGAATTGGCTAGCCGTCCTAGCAGACATGTATACTCAGAAATGAGTGGCTAGTCATTATTATTTTTTTTTTTCCTGTGATTTCTGTTATATACTCATTTTTTTTCGGGTTGCAACCAGAAACATATGGTCAGAAATGGCATCATATTTTCCACTGAGCATTTTTCTAAAAAAAGGAAACCTAAGATCACACACATTTTACATAGATAAAACCCTTTGTAAGGCATGAGCTATACTTGTGAGTACAATTTTTAATATTTAAGGCTTGGACTACCAGGGATCCCTTCAATAAGTCTATTGAAACCTTTCCCAATCAAACCGAGGGCTCCGACTACAACTGGAATTATTTACGTTCACATATGCCACGTTTTTGAGATTTCCAATCCAAGATTCTTGTATTTTAATAGTTTTTTTTTAAGATCATCAAAGATATATTACAATCTGCAGGAATTGCCATGTCAATAAGAAAGTATCTTCTGTTATTGTGGTCTTTGTTAATGATGTCTGGGAAATTAGCTTTGATTGTTCTGTTAGTGTGCATTGTAAAGATCTGTAAGGGTGGTGGTGGTATTATTATTATTATTATTATTATCATTATTATTATTTAGAAAAGAATTGAGAATATTAAACTTCTTCATTGATTATCTTAACTGAATTATCTTCTTAATCAAGTGTAAACATATTTGTCATATGCTCTTATGATATTATAAAATATAAAATTGCTGTATAGTATTTAATTTTTTTTTAACTTGCAAATAGAAAGCTCATTCTAGTGTAACCATTGACTTTATCTAAATAAAAGGCTAAATGCAAAACAGAATTAAAAATAACTTAAAAATAAAATGAGACCATACTTATATCAGGAAGAATGTTTATAATTTTTTACTTTAGAAATAGATTAAAATAATTTAAAAAAATGAAGTTTGTACATTTTATCAAAGACTGACCAAATGAAGAAGTAACACTTCAGTTTGAATGGTGGTTTATTTGATGTGTGATGCTCTGAAAATCTATTTCTAGAATAAGCATTATATCACTGGGCTGGTTAGCACACGCCTTAAAGAACCTCTGGTGACACAAGGTGTTTTACAAGATGTCAGGTGTGAATATTTACTTGACTTTCTCTCAGCAAAATGACTTTCTTGTCAAAGTAGACTTCCTTCCACTCTCCAATGTCTTTTTCTTTACATTGTGTATATTGCAGGTGTCTGCTGAAATGGTTTAGGTTTAATTGTGGAGAAGGTGTTGAAAAAAGGAGAGAAGTAAGAAGAGATAGTAGCAGAAGGAAACAGAGAGGAGACAGAAGAGAAATATATACAAATAAGGTTGTGAGATAAGAACTTATGACATGAAGAAAAAGAGAGTATGGAAAGGACAAGGAATAAGAAAATATGAGAAAAGTATGGAGAACAGCAGAAGGTTAAGGAAGAATTCTAGAGATTGTTGTAAAATGAAAAGAGAAGAGAATATGATTGATTAAAGAAAGTAAGATTGAAGGAAAAATAGCATCTGGAAAAAGTAGAACAAAAGAAGAAAGATTTTAAAGGAAAAAGGAAATGTTAAAGTTAAAGAAAAAGCGAAAGAAAGAAAGAAAGAAAGAAAGGGAAATAAGGGTAGAAGAAAAAAGAAAAATACTAAAGTAAAAGAAAAAGCAAAAGAAAGTGGGGGCAGGAAAGAAAAGAGAAAGAAAGAAGAGAATAGAAGAACAAGGGAAGGGTTAAATTGTAGTGGTTTTAGAAAAATGAAAAAGTGGAGATAAAAAGTAGTTGGAATGAAAAAGAAGAAAATAAGAAAGATTTTAAAGAAAGAAAGGAAACATTAAAGTAAAAGAAAAAGAAAAAGAAATAGGAGGCAATCAAAAAATAAATAGGAAAATGTCAGATAAGAAGAAACTAAAAAAGAACAGAAAGGAATTAAGAAAGAAAGAAAATAAAAGAATAGTAGAAGAATAAAGAGTCAAATTGTAGACATTTTTGGGAAATAAAAAAGTGGAGAATAAGAAAGATTAAAGAAAAATCCTAGTTAGAAGGAAAAATAGGAAAAGATTTTAAAGAAAAAAGAAATGCAGAGGTAAAAAAGGAAAAAATAAAGAGAATGTAGTGAGGAAAAGAAATAAGAAAATATCGGTTAAGAAGAAAGAAAGAGGAGAATAAAAAGAGATGGTTAAAGAAAGGAGTAAATCATAAATATTTTTGAGAAAAATTAAAAAGAATGAAGAAAATGAAAGATAAAATAAAAAAAATAGTAGGTGTGAAAAAGGAAAAGAAGGAGAGATTTTAAAGAAAAAGGAAATTCAGAAGCAAAAGAAAACGTGAAAGAAAGAATAAAATATAACCAAAATAAGAAAAAAAACCTTAACTAGTTAACAACAATGAAAATGATATGAAAATTGTCAATTTCCTGTGTGTAAATGTTTATTCATTATTGCAAAATACATGATTTTATGCTTACAGATATTTATTTGAATTAACTCTTTGCATTTGTTGATACAAGAAAGAAATTTCATGAAACATAAAGAGCTTTTGCAGAAAAGAGAGACATCAGCAGCAGCATAAGATGTGGAAGTAAAATACAGCAGGCTGGCAGAATGGTTTTAAAATTGCTGTAACGAAAGGTGCAGCAGAATGATGAGCCTGGTTGAAAGAGTGGAATTATAAATTATTTTCCCAAAAGTCTTTCTGTCTAAAATATGAAATTACTGATAATCAACACAGTGTTCAAAATTAGAAATAGTTTTAATCCTATAAATCAAGACCCTAGTTTCCTTAGTACAGTAAACTTTGATTGTTGTTTATTTTGTTATAATTTCACTTTAAACAAGGCAATAAAGCCACTAAGACATACAGGGTTACTGAGTGTGAAAGAATATGAAAAAAGAAAGCTGGAACAGAGCTCCACAAGCAAGAAGTGTGAAAGAAGAAACTATTAGCATAGAACTTAGTAATTTCAACTGTAAAATGATGAGACCTTGCAGCCAATCTAGTGCTTAAATTCATAAAGTCTACGTACCAAAGAGGAACGCTTGTCAGAACTGTTATCATAAAAATATTAGATTATGTGTTACATTACATAAAAATTACATATTTGGTCATCTCTATATTTAAAAGTACCTTATTCAATAATTTTAAAAGGAATATATATCGAAGGAAAGTTAAATATATAAAAAAAAAATCAGAATTTTTTATATCTCAAAAAGATATGGCAATGAATGCAAGGAAATATTCTCAGAATTTTTTTTTAAGCATTTTACTCCAAGCAAGGTGGGAGTGCCAATAGTATGAAAGGGGTACAGAGAGTATAAATAAGGGAAAAGGCTGGGTATGGGAAGGGGTGGAAGGCTAAAAAGAACAACAGAAGAGGATAAAAAGAAGATCAAGGATCGAGGCAACAGAAGATATTGATTGACATTACATTTAAATTTTTGAAGATTATAGTTATCAGGGAAGCATTTAAGAGGAAGGGAGTTCCACTGTCAGGAAGTGTGAGAGAAGAAGCTGTTGATGTAGAAGAGACGGTTACATTTAACTGTTTTGACCGTAAAAGGGTGGGATCAAGATGCCAAACTAGTAGCACGCTTAAATTCATGCAGCTGAGGCACCAGTGAAAAGAGCTTGTCAGAGCAGATGCCATGAAAATGTATATAGAAAAGACAAAGAGAAGCCATATTATGTTGGTAAGAAAATGATTGGAGTTGAGACCCCAAGTCAGCACCAATGATATTGCAAATCTGTCTTTGGATTTTGTTGAGAATCTTGAGATGAACAGGGAGGCACCAGGCCACAACAAAAAACAATTGCTCCACTGAAGTATTCAGCAAATACCATTGACTGAACACATGAATAACAAGGAAGTTCTAAAGAAAATGATAGCAAAAATGACATATACTTAGAATCAGAAAGAGATTGTTGAAATTTCTAGGAGATAATAGGGAAAGAGGGCATACTGAAGGTAAAAGTAACATATGGGAAATAGTGAGTAACCTGAGTAATGAATTTGTGTAAATGTCAGGGAATTGGAGGGATAATGAAATGCCAAACATTATTAAGAGCTACAAAGGCTAGATAGTTATAGAGAGCCATGATAACCTATGTCCTGAAGGAACACAGCACATAGAAGAAGAATGTGGAAGCACTCAGCTTAATCAATCATAAACAATAAACATATATATGATAGACAGGTAGCTACCTGATTAAGGAAATAATTCAGTTATGATAATAAATGACATAAATTATCTGAATTCTTTTCTTAATGATAATGATTCCAAATAGGTGAAATTTGTTTATAATTAAGATAAAACTTTAAAATTTAAGTAAAAAAAAAAAAAAATTGTCAGCTTGGGCTGATAATAATTCTATTCCATTTAATTTTGAAGAAAAAATAATTTAAAAAATAAACAAAAAAAAATCATAGTTAATGAACAGCTTACACTATTGATTAAAAAATCATCAATCCAATCCTACCAAATGTCTGTATTTGATATGGAGTTAGATTGGTTTAATGAATCATTTTATTATGATACCAAATTAGAATTATTTTCTTTTACTTAATTTGTCATTATTAAAGCTATTTTCCTCTGTGTCATTTTCTATATTTTCAACATCTTGAGTTTGTACAATCTATATATTTCCTTCCTCTGTTCTGGCTTAAAATGCTATTTCTTCAATTCTCAACTCAAGACATTGTTTACTTACTATCACTGATAAAAACATCATGCATAATTATTTTAAATTAACTATAAAAAATATTATGAAGAAATGAAGTCTAGCCGATAATAATATTGCTTTTATTGGTTATGTCACTTGTTAATCTGAGTTATATTAAATATATAAAACTTTTGTTTATTCAACCAAAATAGATCTTTTGGAAAGCAATTTATATTGCAATATTACAATATCAAATATGTCTGTCTTGTAAACAGAAGTATTTTTATAAGGCTGGGAAAATAAAGAAGTTTGATACTTGAAAAATGTCTATCAAGATACTGTAATAAGATACATCTTCTGTAAGAAAAAGAAAGGGAAAATTTCTTGTCTCTTTTTATGATATATTCTGCAAAGGGACATTTCTTAAAGCTCTTCTTTTTTTCCTGAAGTACTTACTTTCAGGATGATATTCTACACACAAGTAACATGTGACATTCTTTAAATATTAATGATAGACTGGATCACTGTCAAAACTGACTAAGGGGAAAACAGTTTTTTGCTGCACTATATTGGAAAGTAAAACAATAATTCTTACTTATTTCTTCTCTTCAATCTGTCATGCCAGTGACAAGACCTTTTCAAAGATATATGAGAATGGCAGAGACTGCAAGAATAGGTAGATTCATGCCTTTTTAAATAGCATTTATTCAAAGTAAAGAAAACCATCTGTAGAAATTTGAATTCTGTTCCTAAATTATATTTTAAATGCAGAGAACTAATACTGCAGTCAAATTTGTATAACTTAAATTTAAGTATTTCTATATCTATGCTTATATCACTCTCTTTATCAGTTGTTTTTGTTTATTGTATAGGTCCACATTAGTGGACCCCCTTCCAGCTAGCTGCACACATGGCAGTTCTCACTCCAGAGCTTCAAATTCATCAGTCATGAGGGTTGACTATCTGTGATCTGCCAGCTCCCTCCATGACATTTTGGGCCTCCCAGGCACTCGCTTTCCTTTATCTGAAAGTTACAGGCACACTTGACAGGACTGCTAGAACACTTCATATTTCCATACCAGCAAAGTGTTCTCTCTTGAGAGAGAGGTCGAGATTCCCAAGACCAGCTACTACAACAAGATTGTATATTGGCCACATCCTCAGGCTTGATGTTACAGATCCATCTGATCATGTTTCTGTCATTATGCTGCAAGCACTGCAAACTTGGTCTGGTTATAGATATGATAGATCAGATCTCACTTGCATAGAGTATCATGCTCTGAATACAAGTGCTATAAACGTGGCTGTGTGTCCTGTGTGAGAGGTGGTGAGAAGAGAGGACCAGGAGCAGTTTTTTGAATTTCCTCCAGTCATTTTTTACCATACTATGGTTGCAAAGTTGTATCCACCTGCCATAGAGAGCATGTCCTCTGGATAGCAAAAAGATGCTATCACATCCATCTCATCAGCTCCAACCAAGATACTAATCTCTCGGTCTGCATTCAATGGGGTGGGCAGATCTCAAACAACGTCAAGAAATAAATCAAATATCAGCGCATACTCCATGATCTTTTCTCCCTCTACCATAACCCAGTCTGCCATGCACCTCTCTGAAGCCAGTACCAGAGCTCCCCACATGACCACTCTAATCTCTACATTGGATCAGAAATTCAGAAGCCAGAATTCTGGCAGTAATGGCATGCAGTTGGTTATAAAACTGATTTTTAACAGCATCATTAAGACTGTTCTGAAGAGCATAAACAAACAAGGAAGAGAGCTTACTACGAGTTTTACCAGGATGATCATACCATATCAAACACCTTCTCAATCAACTCCACTCCTACCAACAATGACACACCAGCAGCACCCTTGTCATTTCCACACCAGAAGTGTTTATACCTGGTGCCACTCACCTCAATTGTATGGTAATAACCACAATGGTATATAGCCACCTGGACACAACAAACTTCCACCTTCCTGTGAGACAGTGTATATATATATATATATATATATATATATATATATATATATATATATATATATATATATAAGGAGAGAGAGAGAGATTCATATAGTAAAGAAATAAATTAAAATGTTAAAGGCCAGGCTTTGCATGAATATCACATGAAACTGAAAGTCATCATGCTGTGTCGATTCCGCTGAGCACACTATCAATGCCTATAAATGGTCTGCCTCCAATACTGATTGACTTCTCTTCCCCTGTGAACATAGCGAATTTTAAACAATATATATGTTTATGTGCATACATACATACAGAAATATATTTGTATGTATGCACATAAACATATTTAGAATATGGTTTATCCTGAGAGAATGTCACATTATAAATGATTGTCCAAGATTGCAAAATTATGTATTTAAGAATTGATAAATGCATTTAGCTCTGTGAAAAATTCTACTTCTACATTTCCTGTGATACATCATAATACACAAATGAAAAATATTATAATGATGAGATTAATATTACAAAAAATAACAATATTGTTGAGTTGTATATCATAGTGGTCAATGTTCATATAAGTAGTCACACAAACTGAATATGAACAATGAATTTTTGAGGAAAAGTTATTACCAGCAATACATTTTTTGGAAAAAAATATATTAGCAGCAATACATTTTCTGAAGAAAAAATATTAGCAGCAATACATTTTTGGAAGAAAAAATATTACCAGAAATAAAAGTCTTGTCAGCATTAAATAACCCATTGAGGTTGATATGCTGTAAAACAAACCAAACCAATCCAGCAGTTCTGTCAGTAAGAAAACTTGTTCATTAAACAGCGATTTTCATAATTTTTGACAAAAGTTAATATAAATATTTCTTTCATCTTAATTACAGATACATTTCCTCCCAACTATTCAGACAATAATTCTATGTCCATTATTAGTAAGCAGTGAAAATCAGAAATATAAATAGGTAGAAGAATGTTGAATTTGGAATTTGATTCTCACAGGATATGTTGAAAGAGGGTAAGTGCATAACCTACATAATGAGCTTGTGTAAATGTTTGACGCAACAGGAATTAGGTGAGATAGGAAAAAAGACAAACTATAATAAGAGCTACAAAGAACAGGAAATTTTGGAGAACCATGATCATACATGTCCTGAATGGAAATGGCACATAGAAGATCATTGAATGTAAAAATATAAAAAGAAAGCTAACATAAATAAGAGAAATAAAATGTCATGTATCTCCTCTATACACTAAGGATACATTCTTTGTTACAATAACAAAAGTAATGTTTGATTATCAGCTTCAAGTAATACTTCCCGTTACCCTAATAATGGAGTGTCTTATTTTTTTATGGGCAGTGTCTCTTCAGAATGTCAGGAATCATGGAACTCACCACTTGCAGTCTTTTGTCACTGATGTAGGTTATTCACTGCTTTTCACTGTCTTTTGTTAATCTGTTGAACATGCCACATGTTTCTCTCTCTCAGAAACTGTAACTAAGGTCTGCTCAGCATAGTTGTAGTATAAACAACAGCTTGGGTCTGTGGGAATTGAACAAACACAAATATGCCTGAGAAAGCATCTATAACAGAGACTGATTACTCTCTCTAGCAGAAAGGCATTCTTGAAAATGACCGACTAGCCATTATATATATATATATATATATATATATATATATATATATATATATATATATATATATATATATATATAGTACAGGTAATATATCCATTGGTGTATAATCCAGGTGGATCCTAGTAATACCAAATATTAAAACTGATCTACAGAGAGCTCAATGTGTTTATTACGACAGAAGATATACTTTGAAATTTGCTATATTTAGAAAGGAAGAGTACTAAATAGTGGAGATTGTTTATAGACATAAGCAGTATGGATATAGGAATCAACATTGCATGGTGACTGTCAGTTTGTCAGACCAAGAGGATTGTATTAAAGTGTTAAATTGAGTCATCATGCAATGGTGATTCATATGTCCACACTGTCTATATGTTTAGTGAGAGGAGAGCTTAAATATTTCTCATCTTTGAGAGCAAACTTTTATATTATAATCTTCTCTTTCCTTGATTAAGATACTAGAGGTGTTATTTTTAGTGACAGCCCAAACTGTCTCTAAATTTTGAATGTTAAAGAATCTTTATCCATAAAGCAAGTTCGTAACTTGATTAGCCTTTTCACTAAGAAACATTCATGAAAGGAACCATTGTTTATTTGGAACTTTTGAACTTGATTGACTCAAAACAAACTCATCAAATTAAGTTCAACTCATTTCCTACCAGATGACATGAAATACAATCTCTTTATCACTGGCTCAAACTCTGGTTGGTCGCACGTACATTGCTGGAACACAATTGATCTGCAAAATGGAATCAACTCATTAAATATAGACAAAGATGAAATCTATATTTGAATTAGCACATGTAGCTGCTTGTTGAGTTTTTGTTAATTATAAAATTAAAAATAAAACTATAACCACAAAAATATTAAAGCAATTTCTATTTGTATCAAAATTGTTGCAGTATTAATTGATTTTATTAAAAAGTAACAAAAATGTTCATATTTACATTCAGACTATTTTCCTTATCTTTGTTGTTATTATCACATTTCAGCAGCTGTACCCTCCAGATTTCTGGAGGTGTGTGTCAATCCAGATAGCCTTCAGGTAATTTTGAACCGATCCATTTAATTAATTATGGCGGTGATGCTGTTCTTGATCCACTGTTCATGTTGAAGGATATCTTGTCATCTTTTTAATTAGTACTGTTCAATTATTGTTCATCCTGTTTCCAGTGAGTTTTAGTCTGTACTACCCAGCCCAGGGATTGAACTCATAATTATTGTGTCACTAAATCTGTGAACTTTAATCCAATGGGCATTAAAGTATATGATGGAAATTATGATAACACCTCATCCCAAAAATTCAGACATCAATACCTGTGTTTTATTTCAATGTAAAAATAAATGTATGCAATCAATTTCCTTTTGCTTTAAAAAAATAATAATAAACGCTTGTGCATTTAACATGAGGTGACTTTTGAATATATGTTTTTCACAAGAAACAAACAATTTTTAAAAATTATGAGATGCCTGGATCATGAATTTTTATCTGTTCAAGATCATTACCGAAAAATATGTCAGTTTCTAAATTACATCATGTTTTAAAAATTAAAGGTGCATATATTGGTGTTTTGCTCAAAATTTTATATGCTTTTTTTATTCAGATATAAATATTTACAAAAAAAATCCTATTTGTACACATACACAAACATATATGTATGACCTAAAACTGCGTCAAGTGGTGAGGCTCCAATCAGGAGTTCTGGGGAGAATGGGGTTACACTTTTGTTGTTATTACTGTCAGTACCTCTCTTGCCTAGGGTGGAAGTACCTGTTCATGTCACATCTATGAGTCAAATACAAAACAAGTTAGTAACCTGATAAGCCCACTTGGAAAGATGGACCTGGATGTGAAAGGTGATTAACTTCCTTTAGTTAAGACAAAGTCATGCAGGTCATGTGACAGGTGGTAAGTGAATATATTTTGTAGGAAGAAAAAATGTGAGTTGCTATTTAGTATGCATAGAGACAAGACATGTCTGTTCATGCCAGTTGCTGATGATAAAACTCTAAGGAGCTAGATGTCATTTCAAGCCAACAGTGAAAGGGTGGAGAACAGAAAACCCACATGGTACCTCAAAGTTTGTAGAAGTATTACAAGTAAGACCCTGTAGGTTCTTGCTTCTCCACTCTATTTTATTCATATGTTACAATTTCTGTTTGGGACAAATTTGTGATAAGTATTTATATATTTGTAGAGTGGTAGATAAAATCTCTTTGTGAATACTGCATGTTTGTCACTCCTTTCTTTTAGCTATTCTGGTCTGTCCTTGTATTAAGGTGTGACTTTATTATGGATATAATAATGCCTAGAATGAGGAAGGGTAAGCTGGAAATATTCTTTCTTGCCTGGCACCCTCCTAGGGCTCTTAATGTTTGTTAAGTTGTCCACTTAGAAAAAGGTACATTGACATAAAACCTGCAATTTCATTTTCATTTAATACTGTAGACTAGATCTTTTTTGGTGAGAAAGTGCTACTTTTGTTCAGTCGGACTGCTTCTGAAGCAAGACCTTTGCACCCTTTAAAAATTTTCAAGTATCATCAGTAGAAGAGTTGTATATTTAAGGAACAATGACTGGCTATAAATGCAAAAAAAGCACTCAGATTCAAAGAAAGATGATACCATTGTGTCATAGAGTGTGGGTCCTTGGTTCGGCTTAAAAGCCATATTTGTTTTGTGCACTGGTGAAAATGTCGAATGATGTTATCTCAAGTAATGGCAATACTTGAAAATGTGAAAGAAGACATTATATATACATATATGTATATACATATTCATATAATGTTTACATATGCATAAATACCATTAAAATCTTATATATATGTGAGTGTGTATGTGTGTGTGTATAAATACAGGTTACTTAACAAAATTTCTAAATTTGTCTTGATAATTTTCCTATTGTCACGAAACATGTTGACATAAATGGTTTTCCTCATCTTTTCTTTTATTAACATACATATGTATGTATATATATATATATATATATATATATGTAAAGAAAAAACAAAAAACTTTTCTTAACCAATGTGTTTCATCACCTGAGGAACTCTATCAAGGTAAATGTGGAGATTTTATTTTCTAATTTGTATTTATACACAGAAGTAAAGTGGAGGAAAATATTGTTAAGTTTAGAGCATTCTCAAATTTAAAATTTGAAAATTCAACTTTTCCTCCAGTTTATTTCTGCATATAAATACAAGTTCCAAAATAAAAATCTCCACATTTACCTTGGTAAAGTCCCCCAGGGGATAAAATGCATTGGTAAAGAAACGTTTTCCTTCAAACTTTTATTTATATTTTCTTTTACAAAATATTTCATGTATATCTGAATTTTTACAAACACACACACACACACACACACATACATACATACATATATATATATATATATATACACACACAACATAAAATTTATTTATATAAAAATATATAAATATTATAAATATATTTATAACTTATATTTTATAATTTTGTTTTTATTTGTTTAAGTTCTGCCCAATATTAAACACTTTTACTAAACATTTTATATTAGCATTGTCTATAAGTGTTTATTGTTTTTAAATTTCTTTCTCTCTCTCTCTCTCTCTCTCTCTGTATATATATATATGTATATATATATATATATATATATATATACACACATGCATACATGTGTGCATGTGTGTAAATATGATGCCTCTAACTTAAGAACATATTTCTTTTATATGAGTTGACTTGCATCTGCTGCCAAAACACAATCGGCTATCATTAAAAAGCAGTGAGAGAAACAAAACAAGTTTTTCTTTGGTCAAAGAAAAGAGAAAAATGCTTTTGTGCAAATCTTTTTGGAACAATACTAAATATTTTGTTCAACAAAAGTCAAATGTTGGTGATGTCTACAAAATGTGCCCATACAGAATAGCAAAAAGCAGGTATAAAGACAGAAAATAGAATCACTTCACTTGCCAAAACTGTTTCTATTATCTTTGGAAAGGCATGAACCCTATCACATTGTTAAATATTTTGATAAAATATCACATCTCTGGCTTGCCAAAATGGTGGCTAGATAAAATAGTGGAATTGTGAGCATTTAAACAAAGCATTCTCCAATAAATACCTGCTTAGATAATATTAGCAGAATACTGTTACAATCATTCACAACCTTGACAAGGTTCAGTGATATAAAATTATAAGTGGAATATATCAAAAGATATTTGCTGATAAAAATCCATGAAAAATTTGTACAGTACAAATTCCTATTTCTTGAAAAATCAATTCTCTATAACCAGAAAAATGTTACCATCTTAAAGATATACTTCTTTTAATATGCCATGTCCCTTCAGATTATGGCTCTCCACAACTTTCTGCCTTTTTTGTTCTCAGTAACTTTTCTCTGTCTACTACACCTCTTTGTTGAGATTTTTCCATCTATTCACAAAACCTCATTAAATAGGTAATAGCTACTTCCATCTTGTTTTCAATATGCCTTGTATGTTTAAATTCTCCAAGCCTGCTTTTTCATTATGAGAGCCAAACATTTCTACTGTCACAGATTCTTTTTAGTTCTTATTTTCTTTCAAACTGCCTCATTACTCAAATAGTCTGTCCATGTTATTCACAGCATTTCTCAATAGAACCACATTCTGTTGCTTCAAGTACTTTCTTTATCTATTACTAAATTGATTTTAAAATAGATTCTGTCATGAAAGTTTGATTTATTTCTTGATATCAATGCATTAAGATTTTATTTAAATGACAAAGAGGACAAACAGAATTCAGATTAAGAGAGACAGGATAAGAATTTTATAAAACAAAATATCAGAATCCAGCTAAAATTAAATTACAAATATCACAGATCCTAAACTGATATCAAACTGCTTTATATTTTCCTAGCAAAGTTGTCTTTCTAAAATAATTTTTTTTAAGTTTTGTGGAAATAGAGAAAATAAATTGTTTGAAAAGCTAGGACTTTAGCCCTTGTGGCAAGGAAGGTTTTATAAGACTAAGCATGAGAAGAAAACTAAAGTAACCTTCTCTTGAAATTAATGTTTTTTTTTTGTTTTTGTTTAAGATAGGTAAATATAAAGAAGACAGGTAAAATATAAATAATAAAAAAAAGGATTGTACAGTGGAGTAATAGATAGTGACTCAGATTGAGGAATTGGAGAGCCAAGTTTGAATTCCAGTCAGATTCATTACATCCACTTACATGCTAATACCCTTGGGAAAGGTATGAATCCTCTATTTCTCCCCCCAGCTATGGGTAAATAGCAGGAAAAACTTGGTTCTATAGCCTTGGGTGGCAACCGGTCTAGGAGAAGGAAAAACTCTGAATTCAAAACTGGCCTAGAGAGGGTTGGGCTCCATCAAGCTATCTTGCTCAAGAAACACTACTTCTACTTCTACTGTACATATGGTGTCCCTACGACCCTATGGGTAACAGGATAAAAAAAAATATAAAGAGGGGTTATCGTTGATAGTTTGTTGTAAGTGCTTCTTTTTAGTGCAACCAAGTTTGCAGAAATGGCAGATGTTAAACAAAAATTTCTGAAAGGTATAGAGGTATTTTCTAAATCAATGATAAGTTACGGACATCACTCTTTTGTTCTGATTATTGCACAAGAAAATGTCATTGATTCTTAAGTGAGAACTTTATTTACACTCAGGGTTGGGTAAAAGCTAGAAAGGGCGAAGTAGTTATTTTGAAATTGTATTAGTTTGAAGTGACAGGATTCTTTAAATATTTATAAAGAAAGGAAACTAAGTGACAATAGGAAAGGAGGAGAAATAAAGTGCCGATAGAGATAAGGAATGGTGTAGCCAGAGTTTCTTAGTTGGAGTGAACTTACAGAAGATAAATTTGAAATTAAAAACTATTAACAGAAGAAAAACAGAAATTAAATAAAATTTATATGAAAACTTATAGTAATAAGAATTATGAAGAAATATAGTTTTAAGGTGTGCTATATTTATGGATTAAAGTGATCAATATCAGAGATAAAGTGTAATGTAAATATAAATGTAAACATTGAAGTCAACACTCTGATGCATCTAGCATGAAACAGCCTGTCACCAGAATTATATACTGGATTCCTCTGCAATGTCTCCTCTGGATGTTGCTGATTGTAACTCTCCACAACATTCGTTGTTGTTCTTAGCAACATTTCTCCATTTTCTAAATTTATCTTTGCTTATGAATAATAAGTTATATATTAGATTTCTACTCTTCTACATGCAGTGTTCCTTCATGATGTGGCCATTCGTGGCTCTCCACAACATCCTATTCTTTGTAGCCCTGAACAACATCTGTCCCATTGCCAAAACTACTAACCCCCTTTGTTCTGCCAACCATTCACACATACTAGTTAAAATAGACATTAAATTTCTGTTGATCATTAAATCTAAAAAGGAATTAAAAGAACAGTTAGGATTTGCATTTTGTTCATTATTCATCAGGAAAAAAATAATTTTTACCTATGAAGAAATTTTATGAAAAAAACCCAAAAAACTTCCATTCTATATTTTACCTTTGCTTTATTATCATTAGCCCAATTAAAATTTGAATTGCTATCACCACTTTAATGTCCAACTGTCAGATTTCCCCAGATACAAGAATATACACTTAATCCTGTGATTTAGGTTGAGGCTGCTGGTATAGATACCATTTGTAGACAACCTTATAGAAAGAGATTTGAACCAAAAGAGATTTTCTTTTTCCCATGATAACTTAGCAACATTTGTCCTGTTGCCAGACTTACTGCTCATAGATAAAAAAAGATACTAATTTGTTTTTGTTTCATTAAATTTAAAATGAAATTAAAATAAGAATTATGGTTTCTATTCTGTTCATTGTATTTTATTCAACAAATATCAATCTTTTCCCTCCATTTATGGATGCACAACATCATCTGCCTGATCAAATAAGAAATTTATATTCAATATTTATTAAAAAGAAATATCTTATAAATATTTATTTCTAATTTTAAATATGTACCTATATATACTACAGTTCAAAAGTTTGAGGCAACCTTTGGTAATTTTTTTTAAATTGGCCCCAAAAGTAGTTCTTTTGTATTTTAAATAAGAAAAAAAAAACTATTATAAATACTAAAAAAGTGAGATGTGATTATTTTATTAAAAATTTTATTATGACAGAAAGAAAAAAATAATTTTATGATTAAATTTTGCTCTGGTCAAAATATCCTCCTTTAACTTTGCTTCCTGCAGCACAAATTTTTGGCATTCATTTCAAAATCTGTCTATATTTCTGAGATGAGGTATTGTGTACACTATTTACATTATTTGAACTATTGTCCTCATTTTTGTCGCCATATTTATTACAACATGTCGGCTGTTGTATGCTCCAGCCTTCTTCAGGTGGTTGGAATGTCGAACTGAACCCTTTATTTTGCTCACTGGGATAGACTGTTTTAGTTCCATGTGCCATGTTTTAATGGATGTCAGTTATCAGTTATCTCCTGTTAATTCCCCTCTGCAAGTTTTCCACTGCCTTAACCAGGTATTGAACTCACACTGTTTGAGCCCTGTCACTGGATCTAATCAATGCCTTTATCCACTCTGCCATGTGTCCTCAAGGATAAGTGATTCCATTCTTTTTTCAATGACTCTAAATCTCTGTCTATATCTCTGAGATGAGGTATTATGATTACTTATATTAGTTACATTATTCAGACTGTTATTCTCATCTTCATTGCCATATTCACAGCATCTCAGTCGTTGTATGCTCTGGCCTTCGTCAGATGATTGGAATTACGAACTGAACCCTTTATTCCATCCACCGGGGTAAGAGTTCGTTTTCATTTTTTTTTCACACTTCTATCAAGTTCATCCTAAGATAATTCTGGGGTGGTTTCAAACTTTTGAACTGTGGTGTATATATTTATTTATATAAGTATATAAGACTGTTTCTTCTGTAACTTAGGTTAGTTTCACTTAGGTTATGTGAATTTAGGTTAGTTTACTTCTCCATATGAATTTTGGGAGAAGTAGACTCATCATCCCACCGCTCATCAAGATCATTAGTACAAAATAGACACAAACTCTTTCAACTGGAACTCAAACTTGGCATACTGATTCAGTTTTTTATGCTAATTTTACACAGCATTATATATATATATATATATATATATATATATATATATTGGAGGCATGGTGAAATAATAGATAGTGGCACAGATTTGAAGAATCAGAAATTCAAGCTTGAGTTCCAATCAAGTTTGTTATATTCATTTACATGCAAATAGGCCTGGAAAAGACAAATCTATCTCTTCTTCTACCAGCTATGTGTAAATAGCAGGACAGACTACTGACTTATAGCCTGGGGTGGCAACCAGTCAAGAAGAAAGAAAACACTTGATTCAAAACATGAGTGGTTGGTTGGTGACCAAACCGGCTCTGGTTTGGTGAGATGAGTAAGTGAAACCCAACGGCACAAAAAGCAAGAACTCTTAAAAGTCAGATCAATTCCTCGGAGTCAATGCACATCCACCCCCAACTATGGGTTAAATAGTCTCACCAACCCACTGATGGCCAAACATGGTGAAGATGACTACAACTCTGAAGACATGGTCAATCCAATAGCATTGAGAGAAGGATTTGAATTTGGATATATATACCAAATAAAATTCTCTTTTGTTGATAAAACATACCAAATAAAATTTAATAAATTGCAAGTAAAAATAAGAAAAAACAAATGATATTTTCTTAATGCAAGCTGTAATTTCAAAATCGAATTTATTGCCATGTCAGCTGCTATGACAGTTGGTTTACTGCATCATACTAAACAATTTTTCTCTCCAGAATCTGTTTTACATATCTATAAATTTACCATTCATCTCTGCTTAGAATATTGACGCCACATATGGTCTGGTGGTCCTATTATATATTTAGAGAACCTTGATAAAATCCAAAGAAGAATCAGCAGCATTATTGGTCCTGATCAGGCATCTCAGCTTCAGTAACTTTCCCATCGCCATAAATTTGCCTCCCTGTGCCTTTTCTGTAAATTCTTTCATAATAATTGTTCAAATAAGCTCTTTGCCATGTTACCTAGACTTTATGAATTTAAGGACAGTAACAGGCTGGTAATGAGGTTTAATCAATTTACAGTTGATTTGGTTAGATAAGTTCAATGCTAACAATTTCTTTTTTTGCACTTCTTTTTCATGGAACTCTCTTCTTGCTTTCCAGTCAACTTTAATCTCCCAAAATTTAAATACAATTTCAATTGCTCTCTACCGTTTCCATGATTACTCTTCTATTGTTCTCACTTTTTAGTAATGTTTCTGTTTTCTAATTCTTCTACACCCAGTAACCCCCCACTTGTGTCTTAGTGGCTTTACTGTCTTGTTTGGGGTGAACCAATTAGAAAAAAATAACCAGACTGAATGACTGACATTAGCCTGCTTTGTCTGGATTATCCACCTATTTATTACATATGAGACGAAATAGAAAAGACAGAAACCAAGAGAGAAAATTTAAAACAAAATGTGTCTGATTCCTCTGTTTATAAAATACAAAATATTAAATAAATTACAAGCAATTGAATCACGATAGAAAGAATACAAGGCTATTTACTGGAGTGTCAGATAATTTGAATATAACTCGACATGGGCATAAACATCTGAAGTTTCTGAATAGATCTTATCATAATAAAAGAAAGAAGCAAAAATAATTCAACCTATTATTCCCCTTCATGACAACTGATGTTATTCTATAGCCCAAGATAAATGCTTCCCAGCTATGAGTGGGTGGTAGGGGTTCCCTTAAGCCAATCCTGTTTATGTTTGTTGATAGGCAAGCCATGTTGATTCTAAATGTGCTGTGAGATTTGCTTCTCTGTGACATCAACCTTTGGTGAGCCTATCAGCCAAAAAGGATTTCTTAGCTTCAGGCACATGAAACACATACAAATGGAGATGATAATATCTTTTCAGACACCAATCAATGGGCAAAAAAATGGTGGCTTTGTAATGAAACTGGGTATGATGATAATAGAGAATTTGTAAAAGCTCATATACTGGGTATATGGCCACTAGTATCTTAAGCTTTGGAAGTTGGGTAGCTAATATGAATGGCTTTCATGAAAAATGGTTTCTTTTTCAGATGAGGAAAGGGGTCATTCATTATATTCAAAGACTTCATTTTGCTGCAAGTTAGTGTTGAAAGATAAAATGACATCTAACAGAGAGAAGGAAAATAAAGTTAATAACAAAAATATAAGAAAAAATATGAATTAAGGGTCAAATAAAGGAAGAATAAAAGAAGGAATCAGAGAAAAGATTTAAAAGAAGGATATGGTTCAAATTTTATTCTGGATAGAGTAAGATATAAAAAAAGTCAAATGAAAAATGAAGAAAAAAAGCAGGAAATATTTATAGCAAAATGGACGAATAATTGAATAAAGGATTATAAAAAGTATTTAATAAAAAAATAGAAAAAATTATGAGAGGAAGAGAAAAGTTAAAAAGGCGAAAAAAGAAAAACATGCTGAAAGTAGAGAGGGTATAAAAGTTAAGCAAGTATAATGAACACAAAATGTATTCAGCTAAGATTGGAAGAAAAGCTGCAGTGAATATTTTTATGAAAATGATGTTTGGTCATTGTGACAAAAATATATTTTTTTAACTTGCAAATATTTCCTTGCATGCTAAATGTTAAAGATTTGGCAGGAAACAGGAAAAATGGACTGCATTGAAGCAGAAGTTTTGAAAGGGTTGATGTCAAAGAGAGCAATGTTCTTATAGACTAGCAGAAGAAATAAAAAAGATGGTGGTAAGAACTCTGATGTAAAAAGAGATAGTCTGGCAATGCAAGTTCAAAAGGAAAGATTGTTTCAAATTATTAAGAGAAAATCTTACTTGCTGAACACTGTGAAATGAAGAAAATGGAGGAGCAAGTAAAAATGAAAAAAAAAAAAAAAGCAAAAAATGTGAATCAGGAAAAATGAGGGGGAATTTGGTTTATAAAAAGTGTGGTTGAAAAACCAAAACTGGAATAATTGAAATTTAAAAAAGGTTGGATTAAAAATGTAGGAAAACTAATCCTTGTGGGAAACAAGAAAGTGGTATTATCATATCGTTAGATGCCAAGATAGATTTTTATGTATATACGTGTTTCATATAGGAAAAAAATGTTTTTGTGTTTTTATATCGAAGAAAAGTATGTGTTTGTGCATAGAAAAATTTTTGATCAATAGAATTTCTTATTGATGAACTGGTTAACTAAATTTATATATGTGGAAATTTTTTTTAATACTGAATCACACACATACAGAAACAAATTAATATATATGAACATCCAAACAAACATATATATTAGTATAATGTATAAGAACACAAAAATCAATTGCCAATATATGTATGGACATATTCAAAAGGAATACAAAATTTTTTTAAAATGGAATATTTATATATATATATATATATATATATATATATATATATATATATATATATAATGAATGAGAGAATATGATATATAAACTTCTATATATTGGAACAATGCTAGGCAACTGAATGACAAAGTATAATTGATGGAATTATATATATATATATATATATATATAATTCCATCAAAAAAAAAGGACATTACTTTAGTCTGATGAAGTCCTTCTAGAGGACAAAACATGTTATCCAGATTTTTTTCCACTTTGTCATTCAATTACCTATATATATATATATATATATATATATATTAAATACTAACTTTTCAAAGTATGCAGTAAAAAGTGTTCAAGTTTAAAAAGTACAGCTTATAAAGTGTAAAATATAATATATATATATATATATATATACATATATATATATGAAAAAATATTACCACAGCAACTTATGTATATATCCTGGCCAGATAATTTCAATTCGCAGAATGAAATTTAAGTTGCTGTGGTTATTTATATATATATATATATATATATATATATATAAAATACTGACACCACTTGGTATTGACCTCAGTGTTCACTTCATATGCATAATATATAAATTTGATAGTTATGTATCAGATCAAATAAATTTGTTGTTAGATTGTATTGGCATAAATGAAAAAATTGAATGATAAAGTGTAGGTATATGTTTATATATTAGATATATTCATACACTTTATCATTTATTATATTGACACCTTCACTATTGTGATGAGAGGAATAGTAATTTAGAAAATAACAAACTGATAATATATATATTTGTAGTTGAATGGATTAATAGACAGCAATTAGTAACTATCACACAGTATATAAACTGTGTCATTATCCAAAAACAAGTAATACTATATAGTTAGAGTGAAATGACAGCTCATAATTTTACTGAAGCCATGAAGAACTAACAATTTCAGTTTTCTTCTGATTACAAGTTATAGTAGTTGGCAAGGTGGAAAACAATGAAGGTAGTAGCAGTGCATGAATGTTTATCAATAAATGATAGTGGTGGTTGCAGAAGACCCAGACCGAGTCACTGTTTAAGCTTATTGCATAGATTTTCACCTTTTCAAGACTGGCGTGTCCATCTCAGTTGCATAATAAACACAAGTATGATATACAAGGCCTGGTCCTGGCAGTATTTCTTCTGTGCATACTTTCTCTGACTCCTTTCTTTATATCTTGAAACAAACTGTGTTTCATGTACTATGACCCTATTCTCTCTCTGTCTCTCTGTCTCTCTCTTCATATATATATATATATATATATATATATATATATATATATATGCCAATGACCTTTGCAAAATGACATTGTGGAAAATAGATATGATTTCTTTTTTGTTTTCTAGTTTTTCAAATTTCAAATGTTAATATGTCAGGTAACTTTCTATTTAGTGGAAAGTTCATAATGCACAAATAAAAACAAAGAAACCAAAAACATTATATATATATATATATATATATATATGTGTGTGTGTGTGTGTGTGTGAAATTGGAAAGATAGAAAATAGGAGAGAGAGAGAGAGATATATAAATTGAACTTATCTTGCTGGACTTGACAGTTGAACTTTGTAGTGTAGGCTTCTTGAAATAATTTTCCTTTTTTTTTTTCTTTCACTTTTGCCATTAACCTTCAAAGTTCCAATTCATTCTTATTCTTCATACTTTAATATTTTTTTCTTTTCAAATCCTATTTTATTCACCATTCACCAGTTCCTACTCTGAACCATATTCTTCCATGTTAATATTCTCACCTTGTTTCCATGACATTTAAAGTCCAATTTGGTATTTCCTGGTTAATATTTTCTTCTTCAAATATCCCATTTCCCTTTCCAATATTAAAAACTTTCAGGTTAATATATTCACTTTTATTAAATATATCAAAATTCTCTTTCTGTATTTTGAAACCTTTTATACTGATGCCTCTCAAAATTACTATAACTATGATTTATCATATTATGACACCTGTGGATACATTCAAAATATTTTGCATCTTATTAAAAAAAACCTATTCTTCATTCAGTTTTAAATCATTACATCCTTTTTAATGATATTTATCATTTGAAATTTATTCATTTCTTAAATGAATTCACAAAATCTATCACTGCTTCACAACAATATGTTCACCTTCAAATATATAGATATATTTCAAATTAAATTACAACTGCTTATATAAGAACAGAGTATTTTATTTGTGAATCAATTCACCCTTTCAGTAATGGTGAGAATTAATCTTGTCAGAACTTATGAGTTTCATTCTCACTGGGTATGGATTATCAGAGGAATACAAGCAGTTTTGACTTCTTCTATGTACCGTGTCCTATCAATATCCACTTGATATAAAGTTTTACATCATATAAAACTCACAAAATGGATGGTCATTTTCTTGTTTCAATTTATAATCTCTTTATTATAAATGAACATTTATTTTCTTAGATATATTGAAATTGAAACTGGTAGTGATAGTAAGTGAAAGAAAATATTTGAGCAAATTTATTTGTAAATGTTTTACACCATCAAAAGCAAAATGTATTTATGCAATAAGAGGTAGAAACAAGAACAAAAATCTTTTAAAATGACCTTAAAAAGGTCAGTGTAATTTTTCCAGGATGTTTCTACAAGGTATATCCAGCCCTTTTGAATATTTCAAGAACTAGTTGTGCAGCCCTTGATGTAACTTTGCGAAACTGGCACCAATCAGAAGAGATTGTTTTTTACTTGATTTGATAAAATCTCTCCTGTGTGGTTGCTTTGAAGCAAGATGCAATGAGTAACCTCATGCACTGTGTTAATGCCATATTATAGCAATGCATCATTCTTCATGTCCATCTTTGCAGGATTTTTTCTTTTTTGGCAAAACTTTGACTCATTTAAATATGTTAGCCCTACTTCAGGTCAGATTTAGTTCTCTGTGAGATTTGGCTTCTTTCTAAAGCTAAGGTATTACTGAAAGGAAGATTTTAGACTTTGGACAAATTTAAAGACAACATGCCACGGCAGCTGATGAGAATAGTTTTAAGCTATGATGTATTTATGGGTAAAAGCATATAGAAATATAAATGTGAACACTGAGGTCAACATCGAGGAGAGAGTCTGTTTAATGATTGAGCAGCATCTTCAGGCCATTATATATATATATATATATATATATATATATATGTAAAGATATATTTATCATTCTATGCACAAAGCATATATATATATATATATATATATATATATATATATATATATATACACATTCAAATACCAATGTACCAAATTGGACTTTAAATGTCATGGAAACAAGGTGAGAATAATAACATGAAAGAATATTATTCAGAGCAGGGACTGGTGAATGTTGAATAAAATAATATTTGGTTTATGTCCACATTTATACATAAGATATATATATATATATATATATATATATATATATATATATATATATATAATTTAAGGCAAAAAATTATATATATATAAATACAGAATTATAATTATATATATAGAAAGAGAGAGAGAGAAAGAAATACATACATACATACATACAAACATGTGTGCATGAAAAATAAAGATGAATATATGTACACATAGTTTCTTTTTAAACATTGATAAAATTAATGTTGGTATACTTTGTAGTTGCCTAATTACAAAGATAAGACCAATATTAAATATGCTTTTATTCATTAGAAAAAGAAAAAAGCACATTTTAATTTTTACTGAGAAGCTGTCAAAAATCACTACCTTTTCTTATGTAGAGAAAAAATTGCTCTTAAAACTGCTTGTTTGAAAAAATTCTAAATAATTTATGCTTGGGTGCTTCTCCATACATGTGTGCAGTGAAAAAGAACAGTACATAATAATTCAATAACATATTTATCAAAAAATTGAAAGTAACACCATTTTTAAATTTGTGTATTTCTATCGTCTAAATTTATAAATATAAACAAGTACAATTATATATTTATAAAAAAACCACAATTTCTATATCTATCCATATATAGTTCTGTGAGCAAAACATTAAACAAATTTTGTTTCTTTACTTTAGTCTATTTTCTGTGTAATAAGAGTATATTTATACTTTCTTTCTGTTTATGTATATAAAATAGTAAAGAAACAATATTTATTATTTTTTTTCTCTTCATCTACATAAATATTCACATTTGGTACCCATTACTTCAAAATACACACCTGCTTTATTCTTTAGTGATCAGGAAAAGGACAGTAGCAGGTGTGAATCCCAAGTGTCTGGATTCATCTTTTTTTTTTTACTTGTATTTTCCAATGTTCAGAATTTGTTTTAAGTTTATCCTTACATTGATTCAAAATCTACACTTGGAAAAATGTCTGTATTGTGATTAATGTACTTGTGTGTTTTTCATTAAAACCATAGGTTGTTTATTTTTTTTTTAACCAATTAAAAAGCCAGGATTTAAAATGGTAATTTTCAAGACAAACAGATTCCATTCACTTGGATAATTTGTATGACAATCTTCTTTAATATATTTATATTTGTGCCAGGCAAAGCTGAATTAATATGAAAGATACAAATTAACATCTACCATTCTGAAAATAGAAGTATGAGATTACTGTAGATGAGATTATTTTAATTAAGAGACCAAAGCTGCTGAAGTGGTATTTGTATCTCCTGTGGAGACATCTTTACCATCCAATGTGTTTGCAACCAAATTATATGGAACAAAAGTAAAATGCAAAACAGACTGAAATTTTATAAAACATTTATTCTACAGGAATAGAATAATAAGATTTTGATTGTAGAAATATATGCCTTGCACTGGCCAGAGATTCCATGCGTCTACATTTTGAAACAAGAAAAGTATGACTTACTCGGCTGTCTATATAGAAATATGAGAACATATAGAAAGTAAGGGAAAGTTTCTTATGATAGCAATGATTTATATATACACCAGTCAGCTGTTACTACAGTATTTTTCTACAGCCAATGGTATCTGTTTTGGCCGAAACTCACTATGCTGCTAATTATAACACTATAATTAAAGCAATGAAAATATATTGAAATAATGCATTGCATATGCTTATGACCATATAAATATTTAAAAAAAATGTTTTTGAAGTTTTTAAAGATCCTGTATTATCATTATTATATACTAATTTTACACTAGTATAAAATGTGAACCCTATACTTTGAGGATAAAATAATGGGTTCAGGTTAAAATTTCCTATAAGTTACCAAGTACATCTGACTCCTAAAAAGGTCAAATAATAAAACAGATGAAATACTGTGACTCTAACAACCAAGGTGTGGATACTAGTCCAAGCAAATAAGTATATCATAAGAATCAACAGTATGGGTATCATGAATGAAAAAAATCAACTTTAGTGAAACACATTCTATGAAGAATACATTTTGTTAATCAATTCACCCCAAGCAAGGCAATGATGCCACTAAGATGCAGGGGGCTACTGAAAGTGAAAGAGAATGAAAAAGACTGTAAAAGGAACCGGAAACTGAATCCTAAGTAGGAAACAAAGGATAAACCTCTACTCCTGCTTAAAATACCAGGGAGGTGTGTGAACCCGATGATAGGTCAACGTATCTATTACTACTGAGGAAAAAAAATGTCAAGATCTCACCAGTCTACAGTTGAATTGGCTAGATTTAACCATAAATTCTATGCTAACAGTTTCTTTTCTTGCACTTCTCGTTTGTGGAATTCCCATCAGGTTTCATGTTTTCCAGCCAACTTTAATTTTCCTAAATTTAAACACAATGTCAATTGCTATCTACTGTCCTCCTGATTACTCTTCTTTTGTTCCCCCTCCTTAGTAATGTTTCTGTTTCTATTTCTTCTACACCTCATAGCTCCCTTGTGTCTTAGTGGCTTTACTGCCTTGCTTGGGGTGAAAGCGATTAAAATACAAAAATTAATAAATAGTAAATAAAATTTCATGGTTTAGGATGAGGCATTAGAAGCATAAATTTGAAGTAGACTTTACAAGGAACCGGAAACCCAATGCTAAACAGGAAAAGTGATCAACATCTCCTGTTCAAAAGACAAGGGATGAGTGTGAATTTTATTTTTAAAGAAGAATACATGCAACATTAAAATTTTTATTTTAACAAAAATCATTTAAAATGGATAAATTGCATTCCACAGTGGAAAATTTTATACAGTCATTCATAAAATACATTGAATTTGTATATATGTACTGTAATACATTGATATATATAATAATATACCTACATGAATATGCATATACTGATACATAAAAGATCAGTGAACAGAAATTTTATGCATATCTTTAAAAAGAGAACAGCATTTTTCAATTTCCGGTACATGATCCTATTTCAGTCAGTACTTCTATTATTGTCAGACAGTATTTATTGTGTTTCTCTGCCCATATACATAACTTTACAGCTGACAGAATTTATACTTGATAAATAAAAACCAAGTTTAATTTCAGACAACATACAACAACAATGATTGTAGATATTTGGCCAACTGTTTTATGATATTGTTTACTTTCATGCAGCTATTTCTAAAGAATATTTACAAAATAACTAATTAGCAGTGAAAGATTGCTGTGAAGAAGAAACATACACATATGAGTGAGAGGAATATATATACAGGGTGTGATGAGTAAATTGTCACCATTTTATATTTTTTATTCATTCTGCACATATATGTTGTTTGTTTTTGATTTTGTCGACTGCACAGTATAGTAGGGTCAGTTGGGCACATTCTGTGTGAAAAAGAACACCATGATGCAATTAATTCCAACAGAAATTTGGAAATGACATTCTGTACTGCTTGGCATTAACACTGGAAGCTCCAATATGAGCATTTCAGAATGTTTGGATGTCAATCTGTGGACAATGTAGAAGATTCAGAAAGAGTTAGATGAGTCTAATGGGGATTACAAAGATACAGCAACTTGGAAAACTCACTCTGATTATTCTGATATGAAAAGAACTCCTGAATTTGTTGGTGAGAGCCTCAGACTCAAGACAGAGACCTATATCAAGTGCCTTGAGAAGGTAGTGCTGCACTGTGTTAAGAGGATGGCTGCTGGAAGACCCTATGTCAAGCAACAGGCCTCTGCCCCATGCCATACAAGCAGGCAAACCCAGTCATTGTTGTCAGACTAAATCCCCAGATTGCAACCCTATTATGTGTAGGGCACAGCTGAGCGAGAGAGCAACAAAACTTTTTATAACACCAAATATGAACTGAAGCCAACTTAAACAAGGAGAACGTCCAGAATAGAGGCAGGAAATTCCAAAGTCATCTGGAGGCCATAATTGAAACTAATGATGATTTTATTGAATAAATTTACTCTTTAATATATGAAGATATTTCTGTGTAATTTTGGTAAATATATCTGTTAAAATGAGATGTCAGTGTTATTTTCATTTTTGCATAATTTAGACAACAATTTATCCATTGCACCATGTATATTAGTATTTAGTCTTCTTTTTAAAATTAATTTCAAGATATCTGTTAAACTTTTACAATTCACATGCAGAATACGGAATTATATCAACAGGTAAGAATATTAATGTACATGCACACACATATATGTTTATATATGTGTACGTGTGTATTTATTGATTGCACTATCTTGTCTGAAGAATGCTATCTCTTGAAGGTTCACTACATGACAATGTGCTCATATATGACTCTTCAACTCAGCCTGAATCTTGTATGATCATTTGCTGATGTGACACTTGAACTGACTTTTGAGGTGACAGACTAAAATACATCTTTATGTATTTTGGAATGTCTAGTCAAACAACCATCTCTCTTGCCACATGTAGGACAGATATGCTGTGGTCAACGCGATGGAAAAATTTCCTCACCAGCTGCTGGATTCCTTTTTGAACTTGAGAAAGAAGCATTTATTTTTGGCTACTATATTTTTTAACATTTAACAACTAAATTTTATTTATGCAATTTTCATTTGATTATTATCAAATAATCATTTTAAATGATTAATACAAGTATAAAATTTGTTACTTAGATGATTTAATGTTATATTCTGCAGAATCCAGAATTTTATAGAGGAACATTTTTGTAGTCTTTCTGTCCATTTGTCAGGAGGTTTCAGCAATTGACTACTGATTTTCATTTTCATTATTTCTATATTAAGTTAAATATAATTTGTACAATATTTATTGGTGTTAGGTTAATTTTTTTACTTTTTGTGTCTGTGTCTATGTGTGTGTGTTTGTGTATATGCATGTTTGTGTGTAGAATGTTGTAATTATATATATATATATATATATATATACATTTGTCTGTCTCCTCTTAATCTTTGATGAAACTTTAATAAAAGTGAAACATGTTAGATTGACATATGTTTCCTATTTGTTCTTTTAATTTATCATCCTGTTCGATTTTGATTCATATTTGATCTTTAACTTTATATATATATATATATATATATATATATATATATATATATATATATTATATACACAAAGCTCAGATTAGTGTGGTACACAACCACAAGAGTGAATCACATAACTGGGATCAAGACCTTTTCACTTTCAAGTCATCTGCATGATTATTCTTTTAACACATTACTCTATAGCAGGTGCTCATAGGATTTCTAAAGTATATTTAGATATTTAAAGTATATATATTTAAAGTATATATAAAGTGTATATTAGTTATTCATATGTGTTTATTAAATCATCCAAAGTTTTATCAAAAACATTAATAGTGAACAAAATTTTATACAGTTATTAAATGTTTACATGTTTATAACTAAAACTCTCTCAAATTTTATCTGCTTTAATATCAAAGGTGATTTATTCTTTTTTTATTAACTAAACCTTGATTTAATACAAATGAAAAATGATCTAAAATTTATCTCATGTACATTTATGACTGGAAATGGATAAGAATGAACTCTCTAGATATTTTCAAAATTCCAGACAATAAATCTAATTTTAAGAGAAGAAAACAAATAAACAGATTTTAGTGAGAATGTAGACACTGATTTGCTTTACAAGCATTTGGATGAACCTAATTCCATTAGCATTAGAATTGGTTGAAAAATTGATATTTTAAAATACACTTTAGTAATTCAATGAGTGTTACAAGATCAGGAAATTGGCATGCAGTTAATTTTTATTGGTCCCCAGCCTAATGAGTCAGTCTGCCAAGAGGCTCGCTCCTTTTATTTAATTGTTCTGCAATGTTTTGTTGTGCTGCAAAAGTTTTGCAAACTTAATGATGGATGATGAATTTGAAACATGTGTCAGCATCAGATTTTGCATAAAACTCAGAAAATCTGTAACGCAAACCCTTGAAACACATGATCAAATTTTAGTGAACATTCCTTAGATAGAAAAATAGCAAAACACAGTTCTGGGTGGCAAATATGTTTCAAGGCTTGTTGAGTATTAATTCAAGATGATGTGCCTTAATTTTGACCAGTAAACCAGCAAAATGGCAGAAAATATGAAAAAATGAGAATCTCATCTGTGAGGAGTGACACTGAAACTTCATCTCTCTCATATGACTGGAATCAGTTGTGGAGTCTGCAATGAGATCCTCATGAAAAACCTGGCCATTTATTGTATTGATAGAAGTTTTGTCTTCCCCCACCACAAACACACTAGCCCAATTCTAATAGTTTCTTCTCTTACACTTCTTGCCAACAGAACTCTCTTCCAGCATACATGTCAACTAAAATCTTCAAAAATTTAAATTCAATGCTAATAGTCATCTTCTGTCCCAATGAATCTTGTTCTTTCTCCTCAGTAATGTTTCTTAGTATATGTATATATATATATTTTGAACAATAAAAAAAATTAAAATCTTCAGACACACTGTAGATTAATATCCTTTCGTTTTTTTTATTATTATTCCATTTAGATTCCTCGACTAGTTTCGGCCGAAATGGCCATCATCGGGAGGAGAAATATTTCTGCTTGCTGCTAGCACTGAACTACAGAAATGAATGTCTTGATGCAGAAAATGAACTTTTGTCTGTAGTTTTCATTTGTTTTTTTATTTTTTTATCTTTTTAACATGAATCTTTTAACATTCCTTGTGTTGGTCAAACAGTCTCTTTTAAGTTGTTATTTGAGATAAGAGCTGGATAGATACATGCTGCTATGAATTCTCTGGTCAGTTTGACAGTTTTATTGGACTTGGTGAGGGGATGTGTCTCTGTTTAGTGTTTGTGTGTGTGTTATTTGGTTCTTAGGGAGTGAGTGAGTATGATATGTGTAAATATACATATATATATATATATATATATATATATATATATATATATATATATATATATGTAAAAGCAGCCTATCATACAACCCATTTTTTTTTCATATTTTGTGTTGGTAGATATCGTTTAGCTGTGTATATACTACAGCATAACCTATCAAAATCAAAAGAGAGGTACCCGTGAGAAATTGTTGTCAGCATCTTTATTATTGTTTATTTCCTTTTTTTTCCAATATGGACCAGAACTATCAGACAATGAAAATGTAACAGTAAAAGTGTTAAATGAATAGTTTTGCTTTTTTTACATAAGTCAACTATGTTTTGGCTAAAATGACTATAATAAAATGTTATGCCAGACTAATTCTTCTATGTGCTATGTCTGTTCATGACATTGACAATCATAGCTCTCCACAATTTACTGTTCTTAGTTGCCTCAAGTCACTTCTCCATCTGTCATGAGATTGTCCAGCACTGAGTGCCATACAGATTTTTGCATTTGTTTTTTTTTTTTTGGTATCTCCAATTTTTAATCTGCTTCTACTTACGTTTTAATTGATGAATAAAATTAAGAATGTTATATATAAAGAATGATGCTAATGTGCATCCTTTACACTGCTCTTTTTCTGATTTTTACAATAATGTGATTCATTTGTGCATCAAGCTTTTTCTTTTTTGTTATAAAATCATCAAGATAAAACATTAACAATACTGAAGAGATTTTATAGTTACTTAGTCAGATTAGCTATCAGGCTCCTAACACTTTTAACTTTATATTATATAAAAACACCTCATTACAATTGGCTTGAAGTAAAGAAGCCTAACTATTGACTTAAAAGACTTGCACAAAGTCGACATGACTACAGCTAGATTTGCTCATGAACAAATAACTGACATGATTAATATAAGAATAAAATTCTTTACTCGTGTACCACATGCACCATGTTTCATACTACTTCCTGTTTCTCTGCAGACAATAAACCCAAGAGGATTTGGATTTCAGATTGAATTAAATAAGTGTATAAATTTGCTTTGACAAGAATTCCACCATATGTCCAACTGTATCTGTTGAATTAGCAGAATCTATTCTAAGAAGTCTGCTGAAGCCATCAGCAACTTTGTTCTGACAAGAATCCCAGCACTGTCTAAATGCCAAGCTGCACCACACTCATTGAATAAAATATCTGAGACATGGCATACAATCTCTGCATTTTATCACATGATAAAGTTCACTTAAACATTCTTGAACAACATCTGGCCTGAAAGATCAGTTTGATAAATTCAGCATTTGCCGCATCTACAGTGATTTTAGGGTTGATAAAAAAAATGGAAAAATGAATTTTTTGGAAATAAAATCATGAGAAATATTTTCTTTTTTTTCCCCCCCTGATCATCCTTGGAATCTATCATTAGAAGATGGAGAATATTTTATGTTCTTATATTTATTCTCTGTAAGCCAAAAGTGAACAAACTTTTATTTGGAAACGAACAACATGAATAAAAAAACTGTCACTAACACATGATCTACTCTTTTTCTCAATTCAGTAACAAGAATAACTTTGGCAAAACTAGTCAGAATTCTCAGAAAGATTTTCTTTTTCTACTGCAAGACAAAAATAATGTAATGAAAATAAAGATATTTTTATAATCTATTAATTTTTCTTAGTTATTCAGCATGTGATGTAGCAATTTTAGAAACTTCACATTTTTTCTGTGCTTTTAATGCATGTTATTTTCAATGTTTTAGAATGATTTATTAGACATCATCCATAGTACTGTGCTTCTTGAATTAAATTGTATTTCAATTAAAACCTTTCTAAAGAGCTTCATTTAATTCATACTAGAGATTAAACCAAAGATTATTGATTTAATCTGGATGAGGGGGAAGATTTAATTTTATTACAAAATCAGCATCTATTTGATTTATTATTATCCTTAATACAAGCATTTATAAATAATAATATTTTTGTTCAAAGTGAAGAAAAAGATCCAGATATTGCGGCATATATATATATATATATATATATATATATATATATATATATATATATATGTATAGATAATTGTTTCACCCCAAGCAAGGCAGCAATACCACTACAATGCAAATGGGGCTATGAGGAACGAAAGTGAAAGAGAAAACTGAGAATAGGTAGGAAAAAGGACAAAAGAGGAACTGGATTCAAGAAGACAAGATGGTGACTTGTGTTGCATTTAAAATTTTAAAGATTGTAGTTATCAGGGAAGCAAGAAAATGGAAGGGGATTTCTATAGATGAGAATCTGAGAAAAGAATCTGTTGGAGTAGAAGTGGTGGTTGCATTTAACTATTTCAACAGTAAAAGAGTGGGACTTTGATGCCAGTCTAGTATCATGCCTAAATTCATGTATTCATGGCACCGGGGAGAAAAGCTCATCAGTGCAGTTGTCATGAAAATATTTGTAGAAAAGACAGAGGGAATTCCCATCACATTGGTGAGAAAGTGACTGAAGTCAAGATGCCTGGTCAGGATGGATTACATTACAGATCCTTCTTTGTATGCATGACCGAATAGTAGATTTGCAAATGTGCAAGATGGATTTTGATGAGAAAAATTTTCTGGCATGACACACTGACCCAACATTCCTTGCAGTAGATGCAGAGTAAATGTAATTAAAAGAACAAATTATTCTATAATTAAATTTGATCCTGGAAATATTATTAGCAAAACAAGCTAATGGCAACTTTGTAATTATTTGCTAAGCAGGAAAGATTACTGTAGATATGTAGGAAAAGAAAAGAAATTTTACCTATAACTATAATGTTTCACCAAGCAGAACTCAACAAGTGCGTGCAAAGAATAAATAAGAAAGAAATTTGCAGTGGAGTTATACAATCTGTACCCTGACCAGAAATAATCATTTTCTTTTCATAATTTTATCTCATATTACTATAGATTAAGCACAGCAGACCACGAATATCTCCCCCATAATATTTTTATTAAATTTATAGAAAGTTTATAAAGGGAATACAGTCTGCTATGTATATGGATTATAAATTGATTTCCCTGTGCAAGCCAAAAACAAAAATGCTCATGTGATCTCTTAACATTTAAAAAATTAAAAATATTTCAAATTCATTAACCTTTTTTTAAATATTAAGCTATCATATTCTATGTGCAAATTTTGTTTTTGCTAAAGTGGGGCTTCAACTGACTATAAATATACATAGCAAAGTTGGTCTCCTATTAAATTTTTTAAAACTCAATAATAAAAAAATTCTCTCTATATTTCTTACATGTGATATTATAACTATTTGCACTATTTACATTGTTCAGTCTGTTATCATCATCTTTATGGTTATATTTACAATGTTTCAGCTATTGTCCGCTCCACCCTTCTTCAGGTGGTATATATAGGAATTTCTCATGACATGACCCAGTTGATAAAAACATTGGTCGAAGTAATCCAAAAGTGACTTGAACCAAAGAGTTGGGAGTTCAATGCATGGCAACAGAAGAGGTGAATAAAAAATTTGAAATTAAACAAAAAATTCCAACATGTATCACCTGAAGAAGTCCAGAGTAGACAACAGCTGAAGCACTGTGAATATGACAATAAGGTGAGGACAACAGTCTGAACAATGTAACTAGTATAAAATAATTCATATTGATGGTCTTGAGTGCATAATCTATAGTAATATGAAAAAAATTCTTTTAAATATTATTGCTTAGATTCAAAGAGGAAGGATGGACATCAAGTGGACACATGTGGCTCATTGGCTTAGTGTCCCTGGCTTAGCTGGTCTCTTGAATATGGGCATGGGAAGTCTATTGAAGCTTCAAAATTCCTGCCACACTCCATTGACTTTACATTGTTTTGGATTTATATCCAAAACCCTGACAAAGGTAATCCATCACTGTCAAAATACCAAGCTCATGAGGTATTCTGATCTATCACTGACCATTCTGGCACTGGCCTTTGCATTCTGTAACAATACTACACTTTGAGGCACCTACTTTTCTGTCTACTCTGATGTAGATGACATAGTGTACCAAAATAGCATCTCAATCAGACAAATACATCCTGAAAGGAGATTTAACTGCCTGACTGATTGTTTGGTGATATTTCCATAGAATTCTGTTATTGGTCTATATGTGGTTCTAAAACAATGTTAGACATTCTACCCATCAAACATATCATCATCAATTTAGAATAAGATATGGTAGATATCCATAAGCATATATATCCACTTACTCCCTTGACCATTTCATTCTTCCTGGCTTGCTGCAAGCCATAAATGTTCCATACTGTAAAAGTATTTTTTAGGCTAGTTTCTATCCTACATCTAATTGAGCAACATTCTTTGTTTCCAAATAAAATGTTATTGCATCTATTTCTAAATTACTATATTCTATAGTTTCTGCAATTTTATTATTATTTTTGTTTTCATTAGCCATGTAACTATAGCTCTTTCAGCAAGAAATGTTTTTGCTATCTCAATAATTGTTATGGTAATTTACTCATGCATGCATAGACTCTCCTAGCTATAAATAGGAGCAGGTACTGCCTTTTGAAAAGGAAGTTTCCAGTAGTCAGCTCTGACAGTCGAACCGAACATTCTTGCTGTAACACTCTCGTTTGTATATGTTGTATTACTGTTTCTGTTAATATATCTGTTTAACTCAGTTCATCTCTTTGTGTCTTTATTTCTGGCCCTAACTAGGCCACAACAATAATTATTATCAATTCCACTGTTATAGAACTTATAAACCCAAATAATTTTCCAATTCTTGAAAATCCAACACTGGCTAGATTTTATTTTGTTTAACTTCTTCTTAAGCCACTGCACTACACCCATCCAGTTTTGCACACATATTCTTGCCTGGGGTGTTAAGATTTCAAGGTTGGAGAAAACTAGAAGATACTCCATAGTTTGTAACCACCTGCATTTACAGTTGGGAATCTTCATCAGTGGCATGTACCTATTGTTTAACTAAACTACTATGGCAATATTCCAATTAGCTACTCTTTTAACATATTTACATTCAACTCATCTAGCAATAACTTCTCAGCCTTCTGTATATAGTAAATTATTTTCTCAATGATGGTCCTTGAGACATCCTCTACAGCACACAGAATATCATGTTAATCTTTTCATTGATAATACCATCAACAAAAAAAGATGTTAGAACATAGCAGGCCCATCTCAGTTTATTTTAAGTGGTAGACTAGTCTTCAAGTCATTGGGAGGCAAACTAAAATTTACTCATATCATTTTCATTAATGATTTATGGGGACAGACTAAGGGCCTGGAAACTAGCTATGAATCTGACATCAAAAAAAATTAATTTGATAAAGATCAAGAAATCCATAAAAAGCCCAGGAAAGCATAACTGTATTTGTTTTTTTGTTTTTTTTTATTAATCCCAAGATTTTTTCTTGTTTATATTATTTTTTGTGGTAAAAGGACTATTGAGCCTGTTGTCTGATAGTTTCATTAAACAAGAGGGAAAGCTGAAAAGAAGCAATATTTACAATCTAAAGGTGATCAGTTAATAATAAAAAACAATTTAAAAAATTACTTACAGTTTTTGTCCCCAAGTTGATGACTGCACACTCCAAGACAGCCAGTTCTCCCCTTGTCACTGACACGTTTGAAGGGGTGGGTATAAGCTGGGGCCCAGAATGCTTCCCATGTCTTTGATGTTTGGCTGTAAGAACAAGAAGACAATAGTAAACTGAAGTTTCCCATTGCATTCTTCATAGTTTTGATATCAGAAATGGACAATGTTTAACTTGCATGCTTGCAAAAATCAGGGTGCCAAAAGGATGCTTATTCCTTTGACACTGCTATTACTGTATACACTTTTGACTCCCTCAGCATGTTTATTATTTTAAAAAGTGATGATTGGAATTTTAATAAAACCAAAATATATGAAAGTGAATTTATATATTTTCTTGATTATTGAGAATTGACAACAAAGATATTAAACATTATTAGATTGAATAAAAGAACTTATTTTATTACATTGTACATATTAGGTTGGTGCAAAAATAATTTCGTTTTCTCACATAGTAACATATGTTAGAAAACGAAATTATTTTTGCACCAACATAATAGTTTACATATATTGATAATTTTTAAAACTTTTTATAAATTTTTTAAATAAAAGATTTCTTTTCAAATTTATTTCTTTATAAAAGGTAATTAATAAATATTACATTGTGGTTCACACATTTTTATAATCTTATAAATAAACATTGCCAAAAGAACCAAATAGCAATGTTAAATGTATAACTGTCCTTTTGACACATTGTTTTATCTTTCAGGCATCAAAGTTAAACATTCCCTAGAATTGTTTATAGTTGATGCTTTTAGGGTTTTTTTTTTTTAATTATAAGGACTTCAATTATTTTGAGACCCTTTTTACAGTTTGATGGGTGCATCACATTTGTATTCACAATGACTGTGTCGTGTTTTGAATTTGGAAAGATTTTATGCTGGTATACAAAACAAAAGCAACCATTAACAGCAAAACAAAACCATAACCTACTAGCTGTATTTGAGAATTAAAAACGTTTACCTCCAAAAAACATACACACAATTTGCAACAATAAAGCAAAATAATTGGAGATTGTGATTAAATTAACTGAAAGTAGTCAGAAAAATCAATCATTTGGGAAGTTTCTACAGATACTAAATCATGAAAAGAAATCTCTTGTTTGTACATAAGAAAAAAAAAATTAATTTATCAATCATTTTTAATGAAACATATATTAGAGAAGGATTGCTACCCAAATACACAACTATATAGTTGGCTGCATGTTTAGGCAACAGGTTGTTTCTTAAATATGTATTACTGAATATGAGTGACCAATAATTTTTCCCCATGACAATTTTCTATTATTATGCTCTAGGTAAGTTTCTAGATGCTATAGCTTGCTCAGAGGTGACATGGAAGTGTGCCAAGAACTAAATAACTGTAGCTGGTCACTGGAAGCAAAACATCAAAGTCACTGAACAGAGATTTATAAAAAGAAATAAAAACAACTCTGTGTGTATAGATATTGGTAGATCTTTGTCTTAACAGTTCTCTGAGTAAATAATGACATATTGTACAGAAACTTTTCTTCTGCTGATTCACTGCTATTGCTTCATTCACCATTCTACTAAAAGAATGAGAAAGAGAAAGGAAAGCTCTCATGTAAAAGCTAACTCTTCTACATATTGAAAGTCTATTTACATGTCATCATTTTGTCTTGAAATAGAATTCCTCCATATCATTTTTATTTTGTTTTTGGGTGTAATATAAAAAAAAAAAAAAAAAATTAGAACACTAACCATAAGACAAGGAAAAATATGACAGAAAAAGATTAGAGTTTCAAATTTTGGAATTTCAGGTTTATTAACAAATAAAAATATAAAAACACAATCAAAATTCATAGACACATATATTCTATTCTTTCCAAACAGTCTACAAATATCATATATATATATATATATATATATATATATATATATATATATATATATTAATTACAGTTGTAATTCTTTTGTATATATAAAAATAATATATATATAAATATATATATTAATTAGTTAAGTAGTTCTTTGTGTGTGTATATATATATATTAATTACAGTTAAGTAATTCTTTTATATATATATATATATATATATATATATATATATATATATATATATATATATCTGCTCAATGCGTATCCAAATGTAAACAAATGACGTCACATTATGAAATGGACAAAGTCCGACAATTATTTTAAGACATTTTTATGTTTATACATTCTTTTTATACATATAAAATAAATATAGATATAAACATAAAACTATCTTAAAATAATTGTCAGACTTTGTCCATTTCATAATATTTATTAATTACAGTTAAGTAATTCTTTTGTATATATAAAACATAATATATATATATATAAAATTGTGTATTTTGGCAGCAGTCCCTCTTTTATACAAGTTTCATTAATTCCAGTAACTTGTCAGTCATCTTTAATGAAACGCATTCGTGTATATATTTATTTATTATTAGATTATTATTATGATGATCTTGACTTTTTATTATATTTTTTGTTATATGAAGAAATATAGTTTGAAGTTGTGCTATATTTATGAGATTAAGTGCTCAATATCAGAGCATATGTAAATATAAAAGTGAGCATTAAGTTAACACTCAGAGGTGACAGGATGTTTCATGCTAGACACAATGTCTTTTTTGTATATATATATATATATATATATATATATATATATATATATATATATATATATAGTTTTATATTATATATTTTTCTTAAAATTTATTATTATGTGCCTCCTTTTGTGAACTTTATTTGACATATTGTTGTAACACAGTTTTAAAATTGACCTTCCTATCTCTTTACCTTTCCTTACTAGTCATTAACTTGTTCACTTTTCTTAATGTAAGCCCCTTAAAAAAACTTTTCTAGGTCATTTTATTTTTGCTATTGTTTCATCTTGTATTTTTTTAATTATTTTTTAATTTTTCTATTTCTTATTTTTTTTATCTTTATATATCTGTCTGTCTGGATATATTCATTCCATTTCATAAAATGTAGTCGGTCTGATGAGTTGAATATGGTTACATTCATCAAAATAAATTTATAACCAACAATGTATTTTTAAGGTTTTTCCCAAATTATTATTATAATATGCTTTGTATCATACATTGAGCTCTCATATGGTTGAAAAGTCTGCTTTGGAATAATCCCTAAAAATTACAATTTGGTATTATATATATATATATATATATATATATATATATCAAGGTTAATGGTCAGATGAGGAAACAGTAGGATTAAAATGTGCTCAATGCACTTGAGAAAAAAAAATAAGGTAAAGATAAAATTAATATCTAGAACTTTTAACTTTAAAATTAATAATTTTGATAGCAGTGGATGTGCATGCTGAAGAGCCCCAGAAATGATGAATGGCTGTCCAGTGCTTTCTCCATCAATCTTGAAAAATTGACCTCCTGATTTTTAAAGCATATACATATATATATATATATATATATATATATATATATATATGATAAAAATATGGTTTTAAGAACTGTTATATCTATGAGTAAAAGTGCTTAATATCAAGGATAGAGCAGAGCGCAGAAAGCACTGAATGGCCATTTCACCCTTTTTGAGACTCCTCATTAATGCACTGTTGTAGATGAGAGTGCAAGAGTTTCTACTGGTTGTTTTCTTATATGGGGAGGCAATCAATGTGTTATTATTTGTGTCTATTAAAATGTTATGGAAAGGGAATTTTGTTATCTTTGTTAAATTCGTATGTGAACTACAAGAATGTCCCAATTACTTCACAGAATAGCACTTATACAGAATTTAATTAACCAAGCACAAATTAATTCTGCCACAAAAAACATTTTTTACACTAAACTAAAAAAATATTAAGCAACTCTCATTAATAATTACTTCCCAAATCACATTATAGATGAACAAATAAGACGACTTATCAAAAACCTCAGCACATTTCAAATATATTTGATCTTGAGGTTATCTAAAAAACAAAATGACATATCATCTCATGAGTTATTCACTCATATTCCTTATCTGTGATGTTTTTACATTTAAGTTCTGATCACTCTCTTTAATGATATGAGATCTTTTTTAATGCTAAATTTTCACATAATCCAAAGTAGAGGGTTAATGCTAAAATGGTTATGATGAAAGAGTTTTGATATGGGGGAAAGAAGAAGTGGTAGGATGTGAAGATGAAGATAAAAAGAATAGATTACAATTGACACTTAACTAAGGCTAAAATTGTAGTTTTTAGGGAAGCCCCTATACAAGATTCTGTTCCATAAAGTTGTAGTATTAGTGATGAAGCTGTTTGATGGAAATGAGGCTGATTCAGCTCCATGGAAAGCCATAAAGGTCTTAACCAGTAAAACTAAAGAATGAAGCTCATCTGAATGTTTGCCATGGAAATAATGATATAATAATAACAGACAGAATATTATTCTTATCATTGCTTTTTTTATCCCTTCATTTTAGCTAATATGATGTTCTTCCTACCACAAGTGTATAATTCAGCTTCTTTAAGAACAAATATTATAAATAATACAAATGAATATTTTAAAGAAATAGATACTATATAATTTTGTGGCCAAGTGTTAGCATTCTCACCCTGAATCCTGGGTTTGAATCTCACCATTGTTGCTGACTTGTCAAGGAGGTGCCTTCTTGATGATGACTTGGGGAGACAATCCCAACATGAAAATCACATCAATGGTTGGCCTAGGACTTGTGAGTGAAACTGGATAAATGAAACTGTTTGGAAGTCATCAATGGTTGTGTTAGCATGAAGTCACAAGTCATCATGATAGGGGCTTTGAGAAATGTTTATAACTGTTGATCACACCAGATAATGAGCTCTCTTCCAGAAACTGTAATTAAAGACCATTCAGCAGAGTTGCAGTATAAATTACAGGTTGGTATGTCTGTGTATATTGAAGAAGCACAAATCTATCTGAGCAGTATCCACAATATTAGCTAGTTACTTTAGCTGACAGCCATACTTGGAAACAAGTAACCAGCAATACAGATACTTACTAAATAATAATTCTCAATTATTTGATTGTAACCATCCAAATTGACAAGTTCAGTGTCACTTGACAAATTTAGATTCTTAGCAACCAAGATCATCATGAGGTCACATAATCTTAGGAATGTACGTCTTTTTATAAAACCTGACTGAACAAGTGAAGTAGCTAATGTTAAATTATAAAAGATATGGAAATGACTGTTTTATTTCAAGAAACTAAAAATATTTTTATGTTTATTGAGCTTACGTAATTTAATTTATTGCATATCATGTAAATAATGAATCTCATTTCCTAATTCAAGAAGACAGTTCTCTTATTTTATGCAAAAGAAATAAAATCAAAATCATTAATTCACTTAAGTCTACTTTAATTTTATCCCATAATTGTAAACTTTTGTAGAAATGTAGCAACCTGAAATTTTCTTACTTTCCTTGAAATAGAAAAAATTACTGTGGAAGAAAACACTTTGAGATTATGATGCAAACTTTTCTAAGACATTTATAAAGAATAGTTTAATTATATATGAGTTGTGACAATTTAATTCCCAGAATACTTCTGTGAAAGCAAAGTTTCATTACTGTCACCTTCAAACTTACTCTTCTTGTAAAAGTACTCTCCTTTGTGAGACAGTTCCTATGTTCCCAATCTACACTGTGTGGTTATTTCTTTGGTATATCAATGTTAAACTGAGTCTTTGTCAACAAGTTTATTTTCATTAAATACTCAAACTGGGTAAAATAATAATATCAATTACCTCATGTCATGCTTTTTATATCTTATTCAAGTTATTCTGGAAAAGAACTGATTTAGTTTGTAAATTAACTTTTGACATTAGAAACCTAACTAAATAGTTCCTGTAATTCACAAATTTTACAGGATTGTATTATTTGTTATTCATTAATTCTAAAACATGTCTTAAGTATAACCGAACACACTATCACCAAAATACTTGGTCATGGTTAAGTTTTAGTTAATGATAAATGATACTTATAGTAAATGATACTAAATAAAGGAGAAAAAGCAAATTTATCACATACTTTTTATTGGCTTTGCTATCATCTCATACAATATTTCAATGTTCAACATAATAATGCTAAATTTTAATACAACAGTAGAGAAACCTTGACATCAAACCAGAACATAAACAGTTCTGGAGGCATAAACATAATAGACATCTTGTGTGGCATAAATCTACACCTGGTAGCTATGAGGTTACATTCCAGGACAGATCTTTGATGTAACAATGAGTGCAAATTCTACTTTGTTTTCTCTTTGGGTGAGTTCAGTATATACTAATGCCACCACAGATCAAATTCTTTTAAATTAACTAATCATCTACTACATTATTATATAGCACATTTTGTTAATCAGTAAATGATTGATTTAATCAATCCACAGCAGACATTTTTCAGAATTTTTGTGAATTCAATGAATATAAGATAAGAGAAAAGGAACATTATTTTGAATCTAGTCACTCAAATTTAATGTGTATTACCACAATATCAGGCATTTAATTCAAACTTGTTCTCTTTTCAACTAGACCAATTAAATGTAGCAATCAATGGAAAGCATCTGGAAATGGAAAGATGTCATTTTCCATCAAGACAACTCAAACCTCATGCTTCTTTGCAGACCTGACAAAAATTGGTACAGCTTGATTAGGATGTCCTATGACACCTATTGTATTAATCTGAGCTTGCATCATTGGATTACTACTTATTTCATTACCTGAAAAATTATCTTAATAGGAAGAAGTTCAATTCTTTACAAGCCTGAAAAACTACTCCCTCTCCCACAAATATGTCAAATTCTGGGAGGACAAAATTAAATAGCTGTCTAAAAGGTGGCAAAAAAGAGTGGAATGAAATGGTGTATATATGTATAAGTCTACCATTTGCTCATGCTTAGAATATTGCTGCCACATATGGGCTGGTGCCCCTGCTATTTACCTTGAGATCCTTGATAAGATCTAAAGAATAATCAACAAAAATATTGGTCCCGATCCTGGCTTCAGTCACTTTCCCACCACCATAAGGTTTTCTCTGTCTGCCTTTTCTATAAATACTTTTATGGTAATTGTTCAGATGAACTCTTTGGTACCTAGACTGTATGAATTTAAGCACAGTACTAAACTGGTGTCAAGATCCCATCAGTTTACAGTTGAGCTGACTAGATGTAACTATAAATTCTATGCTAACAATTTTTTTCTCAAACTTCAAACTTGTGGAAAAATCTTCCAGCTCCATGTTTTCCAGCTGACTTTTATTGGCAAAAATTTAAATGCAATGCCAATTACTATCTACTGTCCTGCTAATTACTCTTTTCTCTTCCCGCTCATTATTAATGTTCCTGTTCCTAATTCTTCCACGCCCCGTAACCCTCATGTCTTAGTGGTTTTACTGCCTTGCATGGGGTGATATCAATTAAAATAAAAAATAAATAAATAAATGTATTTGCCATTCACTTAAAAAATGTAATAAATTTTAGTACAACCCAATACATTAACTCACATCAATATAAATAATCATAGAAATATATGGATAGGATGATGTGAAAATACACCATCCCACTGCTTACAAATTTATTGAACTGCATGAAATCAGTAGAGATTTCATTGCTTGATGATTGTTGCTAAGTCAAATTGTCTTCACTTAATGGTACAAGCCTATGATACATTGACAACTACATTCAAGTAATGATAAAGATTTATTAATTCTTAACTTTTTAGCCAATAAGTAGCAATGTGCACATAAGTGGTTTTCTTTTCTCTCTTATCAATGTCAGCTATTATGAATATTGTCCTTATTTTTATAAATATACACTGCTGCAAATGTGTCCCAAGATTAGGAATGACTTTTTAAAAAATCAGACATGGGGACAAAAATTATAAACCTAGTTAGAAACTATATATCAAGCTTAATTATTTCTCTGCAGACAAAGCTAAGCATTCCTCTCTTACCTGGGAACATCAAAGCTAGTTCAACTGTGTTAGAAAGTGGCAGTCAGATTTGCTCCAAATGCATGTTATTTACTGGAAAAGCCAAGTATGCAATTACCTGTTCAGGCTCTATGATGCGTTAGAAAGGAAAATACCAACATTGATATGATAGACTTCAAAGACAAGTAATCCAATCACTACAGAGAAATTATTGCACTTACGTTAAACCAGGGAATTGAATAAATATCAATAATTCTTTCTTATGAATTTTTTGGGACTCATTACATTTTTTTATTTTTGAATATACCAAATGAATTCTGTAGGTTTTTGTGATTCCAGGTATTGTGTAGATCATTAGAAATCAATAATTAAGACTGGTTTCTTGGCAAACTCGAAAAATACTTATGTTCTATTGTCAATATCAACTGAAAATCTTGGACTACAAGGAAGACATAACTAATTTCATGTAAATGATTCATAAATTTAACATAAGAAAAATTAAAAATGGTCAGGAAATATCACTTTATTATTTATCAGTATGGTTTAATAAATGATTTACAAAATAAATTTTGCTTAATGTACTCTTTACATATAAAATATTAGGTTGGTGCAGAAATAATGTTGTTTTCTCACATTTTGGCACCAACCTAATATAATAAACAGAATGATACAGGCTAATAACATTTTTAAATAAAGAATAATAGAACTTTCAATACTTCTATGTTATTTTTTTCCTTTCAGGGACTTTGGACCTCCACAACTTCCTGTCCTTTGTAGCTCTTAAGAATGTGTGTCTTTTTACTATCCCTCCTCTTCCCTGATTTAGCATACCATTACATAAGTTCATTAGGTATATTACTCTCTGCATTTCTCTACCACTCTTGTGCTCAATATTTTCTTCTTTTTTCATGCGTCTACTGCCTCTTTTATATTTTACATATTATCATCTTTTTCTTTTCATTTTTGTTAAAACGTACTTGTTGCTAACATATTCTGTCCAAAGTGTTTCCAGCCACATCTGTTGCCTAAAGACATTTTTGAATTATTTCACCTCAAGTAAGGTGATAATACCACTAAGAAGCAAAGGGTTATGGAGAGTTAAATAAACTGAGGAGACAATTGCGATTGGAATTGCATTTAAATTTTTCAAGTTTGTAGACGGCAGGGAAGCAAGAAACTGGAGGAGAGTTCCACAGACAAGAAGTGCAAGAAAAGAAGCTTTTAGAATAGAATATATGGTTGCATCTAGCTACTTCAACAGTAAAAAGGTGAAACCTAGTTGCCAATCTAGTAGTATATTTAAATTCGTGGGGTCAAGATACCAGGAAGAAAGCTTATCAGAACAATTGCCATGGAAATATTTATAGTCAAGCATTCACTACCAGATAGATGGATTCATTTAACATAATCATCTTGGTTGCTATACAGACATTTTGGCTGTTATGACCTGTCACTTTTTCACGTATCTATCCTCAGTATCTCTCCCGGACCAAGACCTTTCAGAAATATAGCCAAGAACTGAGTGTATTCCATTATATTATTGACATGGATTATAATGGCAAGACCAACAGCCAACACAAAGAAGTATAGAGTTTGATTTTTAAGGGAGGCAATTCAAGGCAAAATCAGCTATTAACAGTAATAGTATAACAGTATATATATATTAGTAACACAATATTTTTATAAATATTGTAAAATTTTAAAATTAAATGATAATAATACTAAAGTTCTTAAGGAAAGTTAAGTTAATATTTCTTCCATGTGTTCACTTTCTACATATTAAGAATTATATGTCACAAGAGTGTGTGTGGGGAGGGCATAAGCATTTTAGAGAATGCTTAGGCAAAGCATGGTCAAAAAAAGGATGGGAACCACTAGAAAGAAGGAACTTAAAAAAAACTGTAGTCACTTGGACTTGTTTGATATTTTAAGGCAAATTGTGAGGGTGAAATTCATATTATATTGTCAAGAATACAGTATAAAAAAACCCAGTTATATTTGTCTGACAAAAGGGGTCAAAAGGATTATTCAGTTATTACTGTGACATATAGCGCCCTGTAACCCCAAGATTTGATCATCTGACTAAAAGGCTACCAGAGTTCAGTTGGTATTCTGTAACTCAACATTTGTCTGAAAAAAGGGGTAACAGGATTTAGTTGTTACTGTGACATTTAAACTTGTAACCCCAACATTTTATCTCAACAAAAGGCTAACACTAGCTGCTTCTAAAACCATGAAGATTAACACGCACTTTGCATAATCTTAATCTCTATACTGCTTTACTTATATTTAACTTTTTCTCTTAATGTGAGTTAAACCAATATTATATGATTTTATATTTAATTCTGTTATCTTCAATATTTTAATTAATTATGCTCGAGTTTAATGCTTAAAAAAATTCACATGAAATTGCTTCCCTCTTATTTGATGTTGACTCTTTTGTAAAAGCCATTAAAAGCTTTTCTTCAAATTAATGTATGAATAAATAACTATTAAGAAAGTGAGTCAGATATGTCCGTTATATATAATATATATCATTATAATCTCTGTTGATTAACTATAAGTCTTTATAAGAAATCAAAATTATTTTATGAATACCTACATAGAATATCATTGAAAGTAATGTCTGGCTTAAAATCAAAGAGTTACTATAGAAAACACTGACCATCGCATTGGATAAACTCAGTATATAAAGGATGTGATGGGTAAATTGTTGCCATTTTATATAATTAATTTTACACATGCACCCTTTTTTTTTTGTCGACTACACAGTATAGAAGGGTCAGTTGGGCACCATCTTTTAGAAAAAGAGCACCATGATGCAATACAATCTGCCAGAAATTTGGAAACGATATGCTGTACTGCTTGGTATACATGCAGGAATCTCCAATATAAACATTTTAGAGTGTTTGGGTGTCACTCTGAGAAGTGTGTAGAAGATTCTGAAAGCATTGGATGAGTCTAATGGTGATCCCGAAGGTGCTTGGAGTGTTCACTAGTGATGGTGATGTTATGCATGCATTTATCATCCCACCTTGCTTCAGACTCAACATGGAAACCTACATCAAGTCCCTTGAGGAGGTAGTACTTCCCTGGGTCAAGAGGGTAACTGCTGGAGACCCTATGTCTGTCAACAGGACTCTGTACCATGACAAAAAAGCAGAACTCAGTCATGGCTGTCAAACAATTAAAACTGT
>OZ010571.1:130396013-130488513 GCA_963932145.1 Acanthosepion lycidas | reverse complement strand
ATAGCCCAACATATCATACTATATTGGAATCAGGCTGACTCCATGCATAAATTAAATACATTCTGGGCTGGAGCTGGATCTGCAATCTTGAAATTTTTGATTCCCAAGTTTACATTACTGCGATTTTTTTCAGTGATTTTTTTTATGCGATTTTTTGCAACAAATTTTTTTGTATAACAGTTTTTATAATGTCGAAATAAATTTGGGAATAATCAAAATTAATTGTGAAATACAGTGAATGTCATTCAAGTAATAAAAATGATTGTTTGTATGGAAAGTAAGGACCTACATACATCAAACTGTCTTTAAATTAAGTGGTGGCAGAAGAATTATCATTGAACTTTTAAAATGCAATACTTAAATGCAACAATCAATTTTGAGTTCTTCTGTAGTTTAATATTGCCTATCACATCTACTCCTCCCTACCTATTGTGATGAAGGCCCAATCAAGAGCCTTCCACAGGAGCTAGCTTAAATGCTGCCCTACAGAGCAGCTTTTATGCTAATATATATATATATATATATATATATATATATATATATATATATGTGTGTGTGTGTTAAATAAAAAAAAACAATAAAATTAAGAATATAGTCATTTATCAAAATACAGTGAAACTTGATATTCTTTCCACATCAAACACATATTAAAATGCTTGTAATTTTAGTATTACATGAAAGCTTCAAGACATATTTCAGTATGACAAGCAAATATTGTAAAAGTAACGAATATTTACAAGTAATATTTACCAATATAATGCTAACAACCATGAGAAAGTAACAAATATTTACAAGTAATATTTACCAATATAATGCTAACAACCATGATACTATATATATATATATATATATATATATATATAGCCAAATATTCCAATTAGCTTTATCTTTAGTGAAGGATTCTTTTCCAATCTTATTTTATTCAACCATGAAAATAAATTAAAAATTGTATCTGTATTTACTGAACTGTTCTGATATGCATTTATGATTGAGAAAAGAAAAAACATATTCAAAGCATTAAATATTGCCAAATAAAAATTGATAAGTGGACTTGTTCAGTAGGGAAATCAGCCAAATATATAAAACTCTTCTCGATTTTGATATCTAAAGAAAAAGCAATAGTTTATGAGAGGAAAATAAAACTTTTAAAAAGTGACACAAAAATAAACTGTTCTTTTCAACCAGTCACACAAAAATTGTATTTCCAAAGCATTATATGTGTGCATCATAGATTTCAATGATTTTTCTATTGTTTATTACTTTCCCTTTTACTTACAACTTACTAACTGCAAGTAGACAGATTGATAAAAGACAGAAATATGAAAAAGAAAAAGATGAAATTATTCCACTTTGACTTTCCATATCAACAGGAAATTGGCTCAGGCAATAAATAAGTCAGAGCTATTTTACTTCCTGTCCAGAATATATTTTTAAAAGAAATACATATATATATATATATATATATATATATATATATATATATATATATATATATATTGCAGTTCCATTACCTACTCTATGTTAGCAATTATTAACAATTGTACAACCAGATGCTCTTTCTGAGAGTACCTCTTCCTGATTTGAAAAGTAATAGTTTTCTCCAAATATCATTTCTCAATAGACCAATTCAAAGAGATCAAAACGAAGTTAATTTTTTCAAATCTTTATTTTCTTCCTTTAATTCTGATAATATAAATGAAACTGGTATTTAAAAACGACATTAAATAAATAGAAAACAATATCTGCTTTAATTTCAGTCCTGAAAGTAGTTTAGATTTTTGTTCATGTAAAATCAGGATATGCGAGTATTGTAAAGAATATCAGTGTAAAATTAGTATCTGCAAACAGATTTCAAATTTTGGGCTTGCATTCACTTTCACATAAATACCCCTGGGAAAGGCATGTACCCGTATCTTCTCTTCCCTCATCTTTAGATTAAACAGAAAGGTAGACTGGGATGTTTAGACTTGGGTAGCAACCAGTCTAAGAGAAGAAATAACTCTGAATTCCAAACTAGGAAGAAGGCAACACCAAAACACTCCACTATCTTTTCAAAGAATATATAGCAATTCACAGATAATAAAAATCCATGAAGGGTCATGATTGCCAGTACTTGAAATAACATGGTATTTCTAGAAAGTGAAAGAAGGCAATAAATTTTTTCCTGTCATGACTGTTCAGGACATGGGAAATCATGGCTCTCCACAGCTACTTCTCATTTGAGGCTCTCAGTAATATTTGTATCTATACTATCCCTCTCAGCTCATGTTCTGCCAATTTATTAGGTTGGTTATTCAATGTTTCCATCTAAACATCTTGCCTTCAACATGTCTTTTGCATGTCAAATTGTTCCAGTTCCTCATTATATGTGTCAGACATTTTAAGTATCTCTGATTTTAAGTACAAGTGGCTTTTTTGATTCCATTTTCCTTCTTCATTGCTCATATGTTCTAGAGAATTTGCTAATCTATCAGCAATTCCTTCATTGTTTCCAGTGAAATTTTCTTCTTACATAATACTTTGTTTAGCTTTTAGTTTTACTCTTCCAATGCTTCTTCACATTTTCCATCATGTGTTAAAATACTTCCTAGACTATGTACTAATTTAGAATGATAAAAGACAGGTTTTGTGATGTCAGTGATACAGTTCAATAACAGAGTGATAAAATTAAAAATATAATTGCAATCTCTCTTCATAAATCAGCCTTTAGGTTATTGTCCTGTTCTTTAGAAATAGACAAATTTGGTCAATAGAATATGCAGAAATACTGATATTTTCAGACTATATATCATAAGTCTTCAACTTCATTCAAGTTCGAAATCCAGGAACAAAGCACAGAAATATTTTCACTTCTTTACTCATAAGATATGATATGAATTATTTTTAATTACATGATTTTCCCCTTTTTGAAATTTGCACTTCATTTTCATTTTGTTCTCTGCACGTTGTCATCACTGTTTTCCAGTAATGTTATTTAATCTCTAAGGAATGCTTTTTGTACTATTCTTGGCTGAGACATATTAGCAAAAATTTAAAAAATAAAACTTGATGTTTGGGGCATTAAAGATGGGCAGGATAAAAAAGCTCATCTTTAAAAGATGATACATAAAATATTATTTAAAACTACCAACAAATCAAATTTTCAAGTGATTTGTATGTAGAGGTGAGAGTGACAGTATTCAGTTGAAATTCATATTTTAAGTGAATGTGTTTACACTAATAGCTCTGGGAAAATTTTAAATGAACTTGTTTTTTTATATTTATTAACAAAAACCCTTTTTGAAACTATAAATAAATATCATTTAAGAACTTGTTTTCATAATTTAATCATGAATTATATTTTGGGAATTATTGTTTTGGCATTTCAGCATTTGGGATTAAAACTCAAATTCATAACAATGATCCAAAATTGATCCAAAGCATCTGTTTTATGTTTTTTTTTTTATTACATGTCCCTTCTAGACATAGAATCTATGGAGAGCCATTATCACCTACTTCTTTACTATGTGGGGAATTGACATGACTTATAAAAGTGTGGCTTCCCACTGCCTTCTTCTTGGTTTTGAATTCAGAATAATCTTTCTTTCATACTGGCTGTCACCCAAAGCTAGAGAGCCTTGTCTACTATACTATTTAATCTGTCTATAAGAGCAGAAAAAGAGATGAGTTTATACCTTACCCATAGACATTTGTTCAAAAGTGCATTCAAAAAATGAAGATGGTATTGGAACTTGGCTTGTCAGATCCACTATGTAATAACCACTTTGCAAATACTGCATTACTTGGCTCACCTTTTCCAATAAACAACCAGTTCCTATAAGAATCCTCCCAGATGTAATTATGATTAGTATCCAAAAACTTCGTTACAGACATTAACCATCTTCGACAAATGTCATCCCATTGAAGCACTGTATTTCATCAAATTCAGAAATATTCTTGATAATATGTAAGGAGATTATTTCTTTACAACTTTCAAAGAAAAACGTTTATTATTTGTTTGGATATCAATGATAATAACATCTGTAGTTATAGCATGCATTCTCTACTGAAGTAGTCATTACCACTGTCTGCCTCCACTAATCAACCTCTGTTTCTAAACTGAAGTCATGACAAAGACTATACATTATGTTCAAGATAAAAGATAGTTATGTCCAGGTTGGAAAAAGACCAACAGATTTTATAATGAACAACAGATCTTATTCACAAGTCATTCAAGCTAAGTCTCCTGATTGATGAAAGCAGGTATTTCTCAACCTTTTTCACCCATCAACTACTTTATAATAACCATTTGATGAAAAAAAAAGCCTATTTTATTTTTTACTAATAAATACAATTAGGATTTCTATTATAGAAGTAGTAACTATATATGTTTTATTTCGAAGAAAAACTAATGAAAATAAACTTGTATTTAACAACTAACTTCTATGGCACATTTATGTACACTTGTAAAATAACTCATAATAAACCATTTTAAAATGAACCCTTGTGGGCAACTGTAATGGTCCATATGGTCCCAGCTGAGAACGACTAGATTAGAATATGAAAAACTAAGTCTGGCCTGAATAGAAGCTAATATTTCAATAAGTTTATTATTCTTTTTCCTATAAATATTGGTATCAGAGATTATAAATATGATGAAGAAAATGTTCTAAACGAAAAAGGATTCAAAATAACTATTAGGTTGGTGCAAAAATAATGGCGTAATAATGTCATTTTTCGACGTATTTTTTAACGTCAAAAAACGACATTATTACGTCATTATTTTTGCACCAACCTAATAGTACAGAACTTGTATTGAAATTTAGCATTAAAATATAAAAGAAATGATTATTAAACAGCAAGCAATTGTAATCAGTTCAGCAAAAATAATTAATGAGTCCACCAATGTAATTATATTGCATATAATCTTTAATTATATACAATGTTTTGGCCAGTAATTACATTTTTCTTTTATGCAAATCTTAGTTTATAATTATTGGCTTTATTTACAATTTGAAAGATGATCTGTTTTTACTTTACAGACAAAGATATTTATGTCTTTATTACATCATTTACAATTTGCTCTTTTTGCTGTTTCTACAATCTTATTTCTTACTCAAAGTTTATTTAATTTGAAAATTGCTGTTTTAATGGTCAGACTAATGACATGGAAATCTGCTTGGTTGCATAAAAATGAGCGACTGAAAGCATTTATATATTGCATTCAATTACTTCTCATTTCACTTTATGATGATCAATGTCTTATAAATAGCATGTTCCCAATTACAAATATTTTGACTAATTTTCCTACTTCTATTTTTATAACTTTTGACTTAAACATTTTTAGCTGCTGAAACTTTTAGTCATTAAACTAAACAGTAGAATATCTCAAAATGTAGCTTCTGAGAAAGCTTGCACAGATATCCCATCGGGAGCTCAACTTTCTTGGATGACATAAGAAAGTTGGCTACCAATGCCATCTTGAATAAATAGGGTTCTCATGTGAGGTATACTGTCATTGTCCTTTGCTTCCAACTCTATTCTCTTATGGATTCTCTATTCTATTCTCTATTGTAATCTATCTCACAATGACAATACTCACAAGTTGCTTTTGTGATTAACCATTCATGTCAGTGTTTTTTAACAGATGAATTTAGTGGCTGCTAAACAGAAGAAAAGGTTAAAGTGACATCCTTGAAATATAAGTATGGAATGTGAGTTCAGGTTCCCTTGAAGCTAATACTTTATTCCAGTTCTGAGCAGTTTTATATCAAAAGAAATAAACAGCCAAAAATGTTACGATCTAAAACAACAAAAAGAGAACAAAAATATTTGCAATTTATCTGAAAAACAATTTAAGAATATTTTTTTACTAGCTCATCAGCAATACAGTGTGGTAAAGGTCTAGAAGGAAGTGACAGTAGCATATTATAATTGCAAACAGCAGATTATGGCAGCTTTAGTAGTCAAAATGTTTAAGAGATCCTTCAGGAAATATGAGCTTCTTAGTCATTGAATAAATGTTCAAGTCTTATCTGGAGCTCTTGTGTTTTTTCTTTTTTTTTAAGGTTCACTCTGTACAAGGCCCGGGGCCACTCAATGTAGAGAGATATGTTTAGTAGTTTATATGGTGGGGAGGGAAAAATAACTTTAAATCTGGACTTGAATGAATTATGATTGTATTAATCAGGAAAACATCCTCTTGAGAGTCTGTTCTACAGAGCAATGGTTCACAGGAAGAAATTGGTCAAGTGGAACTTACTTCTCACAGACATAATGTGGGTGGTTTTCTACAATGTAACTTGCATATCAGGTCCAAGCCATGAAGGTTAGACCTGACAGAATCAAAGAAAGTAGTTTGTATAAACACTTTCCATGGAAGTAACAATAGAGCAGTGTGGCTTCCTACATCCCACCCATGAGAAAGAAATTGGAGAGTGGAAAATAATTTGTCAGCCACAAGGACTCCAAGACACTTTTGAACTCTATCAAGACTAGTAAGTGACAAATATGACAACAGCACTCTATTTTGGGCCTGATCTGGCTCTTGTAAAGCTAGATAGCATGAGGGGTCAGGTACTTACTGGAGCAGTACAGGGGGCCAACCATTTTAACTGCATCCTTAACAATGGATTGTATGTACAAGTTCCACTTGAGATCAGGTGTGATTTTAAGGCCTAATATTCTCTCAACGCATGGTGCTTATTTGAGGGGACATAAAAATTACTGGGATCAAAAGCAATGAAAATAGATTTTTTAAAAATAATTAAAAAAACAGACAGTTTTAAAGAATACTATCCAGAAAGTGTCTAATCATTTAATATTAACAGAAAACAGGTTACCTTGGACAATGGTACCTAAGTTCTCTTCAAAGTATTGCAATTAGAAATGCACACACTTATCCCAACATAGTTCTAACTTTTGAAAACAATGCTTAATCATCTTTGGGGATTGCCGTCAGCTATTTAATAATGTTCTTAATCACATCTGAAGCATCTATTTAATAAAATCATCTTTAGGAAAACCGGAAGTCACAAGGAGCCAAACCTGGACTGACAAACTGAGAGATGTATTTTTGTCTTTTGGGTACACCATCAGCTGCCTCATTTTGTTCTCATTAATTTTCATCCACAATCTTTTAGTAGCAATGTTAGCTTTGGAAAAAGCCTATAGTCACAGGGAGTCAAAACTAGTCCTTATTTGGGATGTCCAAAAAAAAACTTCATGCAACATGAGTCATTGTGAATGTGACAATCACACTGTAGGCAAAATTCTCTCAAGGGTGTCTCAGTTGTTAAGTTATATCAAGACTGCACAACCCGTTCTCAAGCTGGGTCTTTTAGAGAGAACTTATATTATAAAAGACTCAACACTTTGAAAGTTTTGTTACACTGAATACCTTTAACATGTTGAAATTTAAATTTATTGCATTCATATATTTTATTCTAAAAATATTTTTCTAGAAACATGAAAAAATAACTATACAATAACCATATTAAGTTGAATAAATAATTTTCTTACTCTAATGATGAAAATCATCAAATACTTATGTAGAAATTCATTAAATATTTACTATCATATTTTGTGACATTTTATATATATATATATATATATATATATATATATATATAAAAGCATCCTCCCAAAATAAATATATAAATTGTTTATAACCACTCAGTTAACATGAAGTGAAAAGACTATATTGAATCCATTGCTAGATCAGCTGCTAAGAAAATCAGTTCACTCTCTCTGGTGAAACAATTTTTCTCTCTGGAATCTATCTCACATATCTATAAATCTACTATTCACCCATGCTTAGAATATTGCTGCCACATATAGTCTGGTACCCCTAAGATCTAAAGAAGAATCAACAATATTATTGGTCCTGATCTGGTGGCTCAGCTTCAGTCATATACCCACCACCAGCTTTTCTATTATAAATACTTTCATGGTAATTGTTTGGATGAGGTCTTTGCTATGGTACTTAGACTATATAAATTTTGAATGTTGGAAAGGTCTCACCAATTTACAATTGAGCTAGCTAGATGTAGCTGTAACTTCTACGCTGACAATTTCTTTTCTTGCTTTTCTCACTTGTGGAACTCCCTTCCAGCTCCATGCTTTCCAGAAAACTTTAATCTGCAAAAATTTAAATGCAATGTCAATTGCTATCTACTATCCTGATACCTCTTTTCTCATTCTGCACATTATTAATGTTTCTGTTCCTCATTCTTCCACACCCTGTAACCCCTTGTGTCTTAGTGGCTTTACTGCCTTACTTGGGGAGGTACCAATAAAAAAAAAATTAATACATAAAAGCACACATTGTTAATATTTCATCTTTATTTCATTTATGATCTGGTTATAAAATTTAATAAAAACATTTTGATATTTATATTGCTTATGTAATTATAAATAGTAACATATATGAAGAACATCTTATAATTCATTGATTAAGTATTAAGTCAATTGTTTCATAGACATTTCTCTATCTGGAGGTGACTATAGTTGAATGAATAGCTGAACTGAATCAATTTAAAATTATTTATGACAGAAAAAAAAAAATACATAATAAAAAATAAAATCTGAATCCTGAAGGATTTTCAAAGAAACAATTTGAACTTTTTACAATTGGGAGATAAAAGATGAAATCTTTTGGTATAAAATTAATTTTTAGGAAGATTTCATTACATATCTTGAGGTTTTTCTGTATATTATAATTATTATTAATTATTATTAAAGGTTCTCTTTTAGGAAGCTTAAAAAATTAGCTTTTTTGCAGCTATCTCTTTTATGGCTTCCAAGTCACTGGCTTTATGAATTTCTCTCAAACTGTTTTATAAATGTTAACTAATTCACATAATTTATTTTTATAGCACTGATAATTTCTAATTTGAAATTTTAAAGAAACTTTTCAAATATCTTCCTTATCTTAATTTTATTAATTTTAGCAATACTTCTACCTGAAAAAGAAAGAAAATAAGAACTTGCTGCATTATAACGTTTTTTTTTTTTTAAAAATACACATGTTGAAATTCTAGTACGAAAAGTTATCAGAAGTCATTGACATTCCACTACATTTTCTCAGGATTTTAAATATCACTATTATTTTGAACAAAATTTATTCATCTATTTTTAAATTCCATTTGCCACTTGGAACATGGCTCTCCATACCTTTCTTTTCTTTAATATATATGAATTTTTATGGCTTCTTGAGAAAGATAATGGTGTAGGTTCCTATTATCATATGTGATATGTCCTGGAAAGGGATATATTTGTTTGAAGTAGCAAGGTGGTTTTGGACTACTGTAACCAGGTAGGACAATCTAGCAGGTAAGCGTAATGGACTGGTCCTCGTCGTAGTGGTAGACAATAGGCATAATCAATCGGTGAAGTCAATAGGCGTAGTCCATGTACCTCCACATCAGTCCGTATTTATGGCTGACACCAGCCAATCATATTACCGTGAGGGGGAACCCAGGTGTATGTATATTCATTACATCACTATGCATGGTTCTTCTCCTAGACTGGCTGCCACCCAAAGCTAGAGATCCCAGTCTAACCACTTATTTAACCTATAGCAGGTGAGAAAATATGAATTCCTGCCTTTCCTAAGTGCCTTTGCATGAAAATGAATGCAATAAACTAGGTTGGAATTTGAACTTGACAAAGTGGTTCCACTTTCTACACAACTATTATTCTACCTGCATGTCTAAATTAGATTTCACTGCTAATGAAAAAATAAAAATTGCTGTGAAGATGTCTAAAAACTCAAACTCAAATAAAAAAATTCACACATTTACTTTATACTGATAAATTTGCTAAGATATTTTTATTTGAAGTTGTATTACAAAGGTTACCCACCTGGCTTTGTTGTCAAGGACACTGTTTCTCTGCTTCTCTATATGGACACAAATTAAATAACAGTTTCTATCAAGATTGTTTGTGCTCTTATGTTGATAATATGACACTTCTTTTAATAATGTTTATGACTTGTTCAGTAAAACAACATTTGCTTATATTGAAAATCATTCTTTGAAGAAAGATCTTAAAAAAGCAAAGCTTTATTTTTATATTGCTAATCATGATTTCAAAGCACATTTAAAAATGCTACCTTTTTATTCAATAAGTATGGCAGCAGATGCTGGATAATTTTGTCATATATGAAGAGGAGTTGTGAGGCAATAGAGATATACTTCTACAGAAGGATACTTAGAATACCATGAAATGTTTATGGTACATAATGAGGAAAGAAGGCTTGGAGAATTTGACACTCATCGGATATACTAGAGGAATAAAAGAAACATTGAGTAAAGTATCACACATGCTTATGTAAATGGATGCCAGAACAAAGACTGGAAAGCTTAGTCAGAGTACAAATATTGCATAAGGCTATAAAGGATAGGAACTTGTGGAGAGCCATGATCCTCCATGTCCTTAAACATAAGAATATAGGATAATTTACCTGCTTATCTTGAGTTAGGACAATTAAATCAGGGCATTCCTGTTAATTTTATATATCTCTTCATTTTAGTATGACAGAATATTTTTTTGCCCCAAGCAAGGCAATAAAGCCACTAGGATACAAGTCATTTCTGAGTGTTAGAGAATATGAGAAAAAAAAACTACTATTAAGGAAAGAGGACAATAAAAGAACAAGAATTAAGGAGACAGAGGATAATTGACATTGCATTTAAATTTTTGAAGATTGAAGTTCACTGGGAAGCAAGAAATCTGAAGAGAGTTCCACAAGCGAGAAGTGCGATAGAAGAAACATTTAGCATAGAACTTATGGTTACGTCTAGTCATTTCAACTATAAAAGGATGACAGTGTAATTGAACTGTAAAATGACACTGATGTAACTGTAAAAAGGATGACACCTTACTACCAATCTAGCACTGTGCTTAAATTCATCAAGATCATCCAAATAATTTCCATGAAAATATTCATAGAAAAAGCACAGGGAAGCTAGGTTCAACAGGTGGGAAATAGGACTGGAGTCAAAATGCCAGGTCAGGACCTATAGCATTGCAGATTCTTCTTTGGATTTTATCAAGAATTCCCCAATATTTTAGGAACTTCCTAAAATATTCAAAGCAAAATTGAATGGTAGATTTATAAATATGTAGGATAGATTCTGGTAAGAAAAATTGTGTAGCACAACACAGTGAATCAACTTTATTAGCTACAGATTTACAGTTGCAGAAAGGAAGAAACAGAGGATACTGTTCATTATTATTTAATAATATTTATGGCTCTTTCTTTAAAGGAAATTTATTGATTGTCTATTATTTTCTGCTGAGGTGTTAAAATAAAAAAAAAATTACATTTCTGACTTCAGTAAAAAAAAAAAAAATTGCTTATACTGAAATTTATTCTTTGAGGAAAGATTTTTAAAAAAATAATGATTTATTTTGATTTTGACAAATGCACCAATCAAGATTTCAAAGACTATTTAAAAAATGCCATCTCTGTGCAGGAAAATAATTTGATAAATGAAGAAAAGTTTTGTTTGTTTAAGTTAAAACACAAAATAGAGGAATGAAATGAATTCAACAATTTTGTTTTTAATTCCTGTAAATATGGAGAAATTGATAGAAAATCTAATAAAAATATATAATAATAATATAATAATAACAATAATATATAATTATGCAAATATTGTCATGTTAAAATTTAATTTTTAAATGTTTCTGCTTAAAATATTGTTTAAATTATTGTGTCCGATAGATGATAAAAATTTTATTAAAGCCTTTTTACTACTGCTCAGTGCAGCTAATTTCAACCTCCTTTTTGGATTAATAATTCTTCAGGCTTCAGCATCCAATTCCTAATACTTATATGGTTGTTAGCAAAAGAGACAGCCCAAGATGCAAGCTGTGAACTAGAGATGTCAAAATCAAGCAAGTACAGAAGTCTAACTTATTGGAAAGTGTTTTAACAGACAACCCAAAATGTGATGTGGAAATCTGAATGCACGTTCAAATAGTAAAAGAAGCCTTCTTAAAGCTAAACAAAGTATTAAGAAACAGAAAAATTTTACTGAAAAGACTCAAAAAAAATCACTCCTTCATTATGGAGGTAAATTTTGAACAATTTCCTCAAACAAGAAGGCACTTGAGGCAACAGAGATGTGATTCTACAGAAGGATACTGAGAATGTCATTGACAGAGCATGTGAGCCACAAGGAAGTTTTAATGAAAATCAAAGACAAATATTTAGAATCAGAAAGAGTCAGTTGAAATTTTTGGAACACATAATTAGAAAAGAAGGCCTTGAGAATTCATCGCTGAAAGAAAATTTTGAAAGCAAAGAAGGGTGGAAGGAAATAAAAACAAGCTTGTGTAAATGGATGGTACAACAGGGAGGATGATGGACAGTAAAAAGACGAACTTTGATAAAAGTTATAAAAGATAGGAAATTGTAGAGAGCCACATCCTGAAGGAATACAACAAATGTTTTTCATTTCAACAAAAATAATTCTATTGCTAAATATGAAATTAGAATGGTAATATTAAGTTTTACATTTTTAATCATCCTTACTTCAGCTGTTCTATGAAATGTTCATAAATGTATCCCATATATCAAAATGTATCGCATATTCATAAGGAAACTAAAAACTTAGCATATGTTTTTTTTCATAAAAATGCGATATAGAAAGATTATATGATTCAACCAACCACAAGATACAACTTTAATTACATAATCCTGAGATACAAATAAGATTGAAATATGACAACTGCTGTCAAATGCATACTTTGAACTAATACAAATAAAGTTACGATAAGATTTTTTTTCATGGTCACAATCCCTAAACATTTAGGTATTGATGTAGATATTTCAAATGACTCTCAGTATTTTACTGCATAATTACATACTTTACTGATTAGCAAGACTGTTACAGTAATAAATCTTTTCCTGTTCTTTAATCAGTTTTCATATTTGCAGCTCTGTACATTTAACTCAGTCAGTTATGTGCCATGTGTGATACACACTTAGGCGATCATGTATCTTTTGATACATGACTGACGAGGCAGATTTTTTCCCACAGTAGGTTGCCATTTCTTTCTATGGTAGACTAGTTGCCATCCAAAACTATAGAACTCAGTCTCTCTTGCTATTTACTCATAGCTGGGGAAAAGAATACATACCTTTCCCAAGAGTATTAGCACATAAGTGAATGTAATAGATTTGAACAGGAATTTAAACTTGGCTTTCCAATTCCTCAATCCAAGCTGCCATCTATTACTCCACCATTTAACTACAGTTACAAAAATTGATTCTGGAACTAAACAGCTAACACAGTGATTTTGTAAATGTACAGATACTCTGAGTACATTTTCTGTGAAGAAAATATTCTGGTGGATTCCTGTTTTTAGCATTTGTGTTTTCAGACAGTAATTAATGACATACACTAAGCAAATTTTCAACTTTAAAAATGATTTTGATTTTAAATGAATTACATTTATTTAATTCCTAATCTATGGTACAAGTTTGTGTACAGAACTTAGTTGCACACTGAATTATATTTTTCTTTATCAGAAGATGCACAATGTCAGGTTCAACATTTGACATTAATTTTCAAGTCATGTTCAATATTCAGTTGGGTGATCCATTCTTCCATCCAGTTTGGTGCCAGCTTTATTGGTGAGCACAGTTAGCATAATGAATTTAAAATCATCTTAATTTAAATTTTCAACTGAAGTCCAACTCCCATCATTATCTGACAGTTTCCAAGGGTCCATGGGCTACAGTATTTAAACCACTGATGAAACATAAAATTCGGTATAATTTTATTGCCAAAATCACAAATGTAAATTAATATTTTGAAGAAAGAAAACTAACACAAGACATGAAAGTGTCAACTGAAATTTATCATTAGTCAGTGAGGTGTGGTAGCAATCCCTGACACTGAATTTAAAAGCTGTACTATAAAAAATTTCTACCTGTAATTTTGGAATGAGGAGTTATCATTATTTGCATTTGGATTTATATCCTCATCTTTGTTGTTATCATGACAATGTTTCTGCTATTGTCCCTGCCATCCACCTTCAGATGTCAGTCTGTAGATCTGAGTAATGTTTAGGGAATTTAATCTGCTGGGGTAGACTGGTCTCATCCTGATATCCATGTCTAGGGATTTTTTTTAAATAATTTCACCCCAAGTAAGGCAACAAAGCCACTAAGACAGGTGGTTACTGAGTGTGAAAGAATATAAGAAAAAGAAAACCATTAAGGAGAAGGAACAACAAAAGAATAAAAATTAAGAAAACAGAAGATAATGATTGACATTACATTGTAGATTTTTAAAGATCAAACTTGAGTAGAAAACAATAAGCCAGAAGAGAGTTTCTCAAGAGAGAAGAGCAATAGAAGAAACTGTTAACATAGAACTTACAGTTACATCTAGCCATTTCAACTGTTAAAATGATGAGACCTTGCTGCCAATCTGGTACTCTGCTTAAATTTATATAGTTTAGGTACCATAGAGGAAAGTTCATCAGAACAATTACCATGAAAGTATTTATAGAAATGACACAGGGTAGCTACATTATGGCAGTATAAAAGTGATCGAAGCTGAGATACCAGGTCAAGAACAATGTATACAAAAATATTTGGCATTCATTGACCAAAGTTAATATTACTGTCATTTGAAATTTATAAAATCTTTCTCTTGAGATAGTTTTTTCAAAAAAATGTTTCTCAAAACCACTAAATGTAATCAGTCTTTCTAGTATTTGGGGAAGATTTCCCTTCAAACCTTTTGTTTATATTAGTATGAAAGCTAACATCTTTATTTTATGATCATTTTCTCTTCAAGTTATATGTGCTATCCATTTTAGTTGTTGCTGCTGTTGTGGTTTTTTTTATTTGGTAAAGTTATTTATATGTGATTCTGTAATGTCAGTCTACTAGATCTGATGAATGATAGGGTGCTTTAATAAGAGAATAGGAAATATTTTTTCATGAAAATCACGTGCTCAGAATAAAACATGGAAGAAACTGCAGATAAGGTAATTAAATCTACAAAGATCTGATTTTATTAAGGCATGAATCAAGCTTATAGCTTGAGATCTAATGAAAAGGGGTCATTAATCATAGTGGTCAAAGACAGAAAAGTCTAACTATAAAAGAAGACCATAAGTATCTCTTTAGATGTTTCTGTATTTTTTTTTAACCATTTCACCCCATGTAGGGCATTCAAGCCACTAAGACAAAATGGGTTATTGAGTGTTAGAATAAAGAAAAATCACTATTAAGGAGTAAGAACATTAAAAGAACAAGAATTAAGACAGAAGATAATGATTGATATTGCATTTAAATTTTTGAAGATCAAAGTTAACTGTAGAAAAAGAAACCAGACAAAGGTTCCTCAAGCAAGAAGTGCAATAGAAGAAACTGTTAACATAGAACTTACAGTTACATCTAGCCATTTCAACTGTTAAAATGATGAGGCCTGAACTCAGTAGACACAGGTAGAGTAATAACTGAGCAGCCCTAAATAAGAATTAGAGAAGATATCTCTAAATACGGAGAGTAGTATGGATAGAACAATCTATCCTCATTGATTAAATAAAATTTTCAGTTTGAAATAACCTGACAGACACCTGAAGAAAACCAGAGGGCACAAATGACAAAATGTTCTGATAGCAAAAACATTAGTTCAAATGTAAATAATGTGCAAGCAATAAATTAGCAATCCTATTTACTATACCTATTTATATGTTCATTATTCTATATGGTTAAGAGAGATCAACAGGGATGGAACAATAAAAGCTTCAATTTTGATCATACAATATTAATATACAAAAATATTAAGAAAAATAACCTTTTTTTCTAAATATTAATGATATTTTCTACTCAGTGATTCAGTTATGTGCCATGCAGGATACACGCTTAGGCAATCATGTATCTTTCGATACATGACTGACGAGGCAGATTTTTCCTGCAGTAGGTTGCCATTTCTTTCAGCAGTAGACCAGTTGCCATCCAAGGCTATAGAACTCAGTCTATCCTGCTTTTGTCCATAGCTGGGGGGGGGGAAGAAGAGGATTCATACCTTTCCTAAGGGTATTAGCATGTAAGTGAATATAATGGATTTGACTGAAATTTGAACCCGGCTCAATGTGAATCCTGTTGAAGTATAAGGATTCAAGTTGATTTGACAGTTTAAATTGTTAAAAATAAATTGTATATAATAGAGACAAATGATTACATTGATAGTGTTAGCATAAGTTTTTGTTATTTAGCAGAAAGCAAAGTGTTTTTCATAACAAATTGCTACCTGAAATCAGAAGCAACTATCTAGACACAGAGTCAAAAAAAGGAATCCTGACAAAAAAAATTGTATTCTTTGTTACCAAAGATGCATCATTTTAATTGGTGGGTCAGATTGTTATATATCAAGTTTCAAATTAAAAGCTAGTATTTTTAATGCTGATTTCCAAAACAGACACGCTTCCTTTATGTGAAATCATGGCAGAACACAATTTTCTTATTTTCTCTATTTTATCCTTAATTTGCTTGTATACTGGCTTAGTAAATATTAAAAACCAGGGCTTCAAATGTTTAAGCAGGAAAACAGGCTCTCCTCACTTGAAAAATGACACAACACTATTTCTAAACTGTTTTCCTTACTATTATTTGGCCTTGATGTTTATTAAGATAAACTTAGTATAAGGATACAGAAGATGATTTTCTTGCTTTTATTGGGATAAAGTCATGAGGGTCATGTAACAGCTGGGGAGTGACATTAGGAAATAGAGTGATGAAGGGCAGTTGTGATGTAAATCCCGGAGAAGGACATCCCTAGGCCACAGTGGTAGGGGTCATATAGGAAAGAACACATGATCTCCCCAGATTCATAGAGAAACTACTGTAACTCTAGTTTTCTCTTCAGGAAATATTACAAGTAAGAGTGCCACTTTTCTTTTTTTCTTTTTTTTTTACACACTTCTTGGTGTTGAATATATGTTATAATTTCTCTGTGTGGGACAAATGTATATATGTATATATAAAAAATATATATGTGATATAGTAGCATCAAAATCTCTCAGGGACAAAACATGTTTGTCATTTCTTTTTCTTTCAGCTATTCTATTCCATCTGTGAAATAGTTTTATTATATCATAGATATAATAATGCCCATAATGGGGGAAATTCAAATGGGAGAATAAACATTTCTTCCATAGTGCACCCATTATTAGTAAATATAAACAAATATCAAGTTTATTTTTCTTTAATTTGTCTATCTGCTTTTGTAAAATGAAAACAGATTATATTTGTAATAATGAATAGCTTTTATGATTTTTTAAAAATATCTTAAAAACAAACAAAAAGCACTATAAAGTCTGATAGGGTGAAATATCACTTTACTATTGATGAAGGACTAGCTCGACCCATAGAAATTCTATGATTGATAGGTTGACAACTGTCTTTGCATTTTAAGGGGGAATAATTGTATCCATTCATAAAATACCCATATAGTATCACAAGAAAAGGACCCATGGAAATTGTACTGTTTTTGCTAATTCTTATTACTGAAACTAATCATTTCAGGCTGGTATATTTCATATTATTATACAATTTCAATGATGTAGATGTTAAAAGCATGAGTACATAATTGCTTCCTCTACTGTCTCTTTCTTTCTTTGTAGAAACACATCTCTACAGCTTCAATGCACCAAAGAATGAAACTTACCAGCATTTTTAAAACAGGTTAGAGATTTACTCTGTCTGCTACTGCTGCTATAGCAAGAATTTATGAGCAGGGGTAAGCAAACTAAATTTGTGGACAGGGGATAGGCAGGCTAAATTTGTGTACAGGGGACAGGTGAGCTAAATTTGTGGATGGGGCAAATAAATTACTACAGTGTGTAGTAAATGTTTTTGTTCTTTTTTTTACTATGATGTTTGCCTTGTACAAGGCCCAGACGCCCCTCAAGATAGAAGATTATAACTAATAAACAAAGGAAGAAGCAGAATTATAATATTATGTTTATGATATTTACAATTCTAATCAGCAAACGTCCAATAGCCAAAGGAAATTGGGAGAATAAGGTTTTACTGCACTAATCTTCTAAGTTCCAAGAACCTCACTACTTTGAAAATCATTATTGGCAAGCCTTACTTTTATCAAGGCTTGTATGCTAACACTGTTGCTAGTGGGAAATATACAACTATCTTAGCCATCAAGTAAATTTTGTTACTGGATATTTCTTAAACTTAGCTTAATATAGCACAAGTTGTGAAGGGAAAAAACAGAATAAGGAGATTGTGTGATATCAATCTATACTAAGTAAGTAACAAATTGTATAAAATGCAAGAATAAATATGATAGAGATCTGCAATATAGTTGTACAAATGGTTGATATATGAACAGGACTTTGAATGTTGATTTTCAAGGAAAGGAAAACCATTGGTAACACATCTATCCTAGCCACCAAGTAGATTTCATTAATGAAGCTGCTGAAGCTTAGCATAGTATGGAACAAAACCAAATGATGAGGAAAAACGGCAGAAAAAAGAAGATTGTGATATACCAATCTTCTAAGTAATGAAAGATGCCATCTTTGAAAACCAACATTCAAAATTCTTTTTATATACCAACCACTGGTATCACAGCTACCTTAACCACTAAGTAGACCTCTATCATCTTTATTTCTGTATTCTCTTCATTAGTTTGCATAATTTGTATTGTATTATGGCCATCTTTTTCCTTTAATCTTTTCTTTATGGTACCAAAACTGTTATTACTAGAATTCTCTTGCTCATAAATCTACCTATTTAATCATCTTTCCAGCATTGTAGCATTTCCTCTTCAAAAAGCACTTTGCAACTTCTGCCTACTTTCCAGGGATATTTAGAATCTTCTGTGTAAAAGCACTTTTTTTTTAACAGAATTAATCTTCAGGAAACCAAAGCAAATAGTAAATATCTTGCATGCATGGCTTTTTCATGCATGTTCCTTTATAATCCAAGAGCGTTATAACTTTGCCGTTGTTAAAATATTTTGACATGCATCATGCTCATTAGAAAAAATAAATATATTTTTGAAAAGACAACTTGCCTTAAATATTTTGCAATATATGTTTCACTTAACTTACCTGAAATAATCTAAAGAATATTATTATTTCATATAAAAAAAGAAGCTACATCTGTTTTTCTTCTAACAGGTCTACAAGACTGATTACAGTTTTTTTTAACTACCTATAAATTTATTTCAGAAATTATTTTATTTTTACTGTTCCAGCCAGAAAATTACTATATAAAAGATGAACCCACTAATTAAGTTCTCACAAAATCATAAAGCTTATATTTATATATATATTTAAATATAAATGCAAAAGTGAACACAGAGATCAACAGCAAGTGGCAACTATTTGTTTCATGCTTCATTGCAATCTTCAGGCCATGTGTTGTTTTTTTTTATCAAATCTTTATATATGCTGATCAGTGGTGCATTATGGATAGTAAGGTCTATTGTATTTTCTTGAGAGTTATTGGGTCAGTGGTAATGATTATGTTTTAAATTATTCTAGTGGCTATTGAGTACAAATAATTGTAGTTTCGAATGCAGTTATTTAACTTTTTATCATAAATTATTATTGATTACTTGATTATATTTACATATGCTCTATCTTTGATATTGAGCACTTTTACTCATAAATATAGTACACCTTAAAACTCTTTTTATCATTACATATATATATATATATATATATATATATATCTCCCAATATTGACCACTTTTAACTATCTATTATATCTATTTTACCCATAAATATAGCATACTTTACAACTATATATGTATATTTAAATATTTTGAAATGATTTCAGAATTCTATTTGTTTTTCTGAATTATGAAGTTCCCAGTATTGTCATATAATACTGATACTCTTATATTTCATTATAGTAAAAAATTGAAAGAAAAGGGTTTTAATTCTAAAAAGGTTTTCAAAAAAAAAAAGAAAGGAAAATTTATGTTGAAATAAATGTATAAATAGGATAATTTAAAAACCATTTACAAGCCTTCAATGTCCCATTTGAAATTGATATAAAAAATATTTTATTGTTATGGCTGTGTAAAGCTTTTTAAGTTCAGAAATAGTAAAAATAAAACAAAATACATTTAATAAAAACAAACTGCACAAATATTTATTTCTTTGAATTATGATGACTAGTTCAGTTTCTAAATCACTAACATTAAAATGAGATGTAACTGGAGACTTGTTCAAACATGATTGCTATTGCTTTTATTTATTTATTTCCAATGGAGGAAGAATTTTTTTAGGACATCTTTCTGTATTCAGAAACCTGCTGTTCTTTCATGCAGACAAAATGACTGAAAGAATATCATTTAATTTTAAATATCTATGATGCAATTGTTTTTATAGATACTGAGTTTTATGCATTACTGCTCTAACCAGAAATCAATGGAGGTAATATTATTTCCTTCTTTCTATTTTTACTTTTCATATGTAAGCAAGCAATCAGCATTATAAATTGTATATTTGTATCTCTACATGTGAAAAAAGACCCTACAGAAATGGAGCCAAACAAGCAAAATTTGGTTTAAATACAATTCTTTTTATTACTGCCATATCTCAGTCAGTTCATAATGGTAAAGAATGTAAGCGATTTTGTCTGAATTGCTAAAGTTATTATTTACACTATTTATATTCGGAATATTTCCCTTATATTTGTTGTTTTTTTTTTACAATGTTTCATCCGTTGTGCCCTCTGGCCTTCCTCAGGACTATATTAATTTGGGTAACCTACAGAGATTTCCAAACTGAACCCCTTATTTAATTTATAGGGATAAACTGGAAATAGATTAAAATAACACTACTTTTAAAAAATGTTGTATGTAGATCGATTCAGAATTGTTAGGTCTGAAAATAAAAATTCTGTTACAAAATTAGAACTCCAGTTCTATTTTTTGAGCAGTGACCACCTTAATAGATTTTTCTTTTTAGTAAAATAAAAACTTAAAGAATTCTTTAGTTGTGAGTCAAAGTGCAACACTTTTCATTAATCCAAATAAGAGAAAAAAAAATTGCAAAAATGCTCAATATTTTTTATATTTATCACTGTTGGTCAGTTATGAAAAAGCCAAAATGGCAGATAACCATTTAGCTTCTGATAGAAAGTAAAATTATTTTTACTGAGTGACCAACACAAAGTCTGCCAGTTACCCAATCATTTTATTTTATCCAAAATAGAATTTGTTTAATAAGATCTTTGTGGAGCACAAACTTTGTGCAATGTCAATAGTGAAGTTGACCAGCCTTGGCAAACTACATTAGCAAGAAAGTTCAGCCATTGTCAAATAAGTTTGATAAAATAGTTTCTTCAACCTTCAGCATTCACTTCAGACAGAGTTCAGGTCAATCTTAAATTTTGTACTTGAATTATATATTTAAAAGAATATACAGAACAAAGAAATGGCTGATGAATTGTAATAATAAAGTTATTTGAAGTTCTCTACCCAAGGGGTTGAAATACATTTTCTCAATGTCATGCCAATTTTCATACCAGAATTCAATTTTTAGGGAAGAAATTCCAAAACTGTCTCTGTTTCTTATTAAAAGCTTTAGTCTTGAATGCTATATTTTTAAAGAATATAGTTGTCTTAGTTAAGCCCGCAAAGCTTGATTCTAAAATATATTGTAGCTTCCTTTCTTGTAATGACTATTGTGAATTCCTTTAAAATTTTCCTGTTTCATACTTAAAAGACTTTAAATTTCTGAGGCAAGAAGGCTTGGAGAATTTGATACTCAAGGGCATAGTGAAGGTAAGAAAGGCAGAAGGAAACAAGTAACCTACCTAACAAGCTTATGTAAATTAATGACGGAAGAGGTACTTGAAAGGATGGTAACAATACAAATGCTGCAAAGAGATATAAAGGGTGGAAAGTTGTGGAGAGCCATGATCGTCCATGTACTGAAAAGGCACAGCATATAAAAGAATAATTCTAAATAGGCATTGTTGAAAAGGTTCATTTATTATCATCTTGGTAAAAAAAAAATCACTGACTCACTTTTTGACAAAAAATAATTAAAATGCCAATTTTTTGAAAATGAAAAATTTTAATGTATGTTTTTGTTGTGCATATAAAATTTTTCATAATCCTTTCATGCTAAATGAATGTAATTTTTAATTATTTTGCACAGCATTTCTGTATTTTCATTCAAATTTGAGAAATTATTGGTTTGATGGCTTCTTAGCAGTAAAATGTAAACATCTGAGTTCTATTTTAAGCACATTTTGCAAATAAACTAACCAGTAACCTAAAATTGAACCAATATTATTGTTACATATAATTAATATTTTTAGACAATTTGTGCCTTGTCATTTCAGGACATGGATGGTCTTGGTTCTCCATAGCATCCTGTCTTCTGTTGCTCTCAACAATACTTGTTCATTTTTTACTCCTTTTGGTCTTTGTAGTGCTTTATTCTTAATCCATTTGTTGGAACTTGTCAAGAAGGTTCTCTTTTTCAATATGAGATGTTCTTTCAGAATGCAGGGGATCATGATTCTTCACAGCTTCTTGTCTTGTGTTGCTTTCAGCAATACTTGTTCCTTCCATCATTTTCTTTTAATGTGTTGAGATATTTTTGATTTGTCTCCTCTTTAGATCTTGTCTAAATTCAGTTAATCATGTATCAAGTTGCCTAAATTTATTACAAATTGGAAAACTATAAGAAAATCAACATTACTAAGCTGAAGATAAAATTTATTGTTCATTTCTTTTTTTCATAAATTATAAGGACTAATTTAATCATGCCACCAAAAACTGATGTCAATATTTAAATTATTTTGCATTTGCATTGGTTATATTTTCTGCATAGGTAATTTCTGAGATGAGGTATTATGATTACTTGCATTATTTACATTATTTGGACTGTTATCCTCATCTTCATTTCCATATTCACAACGTTTCAGCTATTGTATGCTTCGGCCTTCTTCCGGTGATTGGAATTTTGAATCGAACCCTTTATTTCATTCCCTGGGGTAGATTGTTTTAGTTCCACATGCCATGCCTCTTCTGGATGTCTCAGTTATTTCCCTTTAACTCAACTCTCCAGGTTTTGGTTCGCCACTGTTGTAGCCTGGTATTGAACTCACAACTCTTTGGGTTTAGTCACTAGTCTAACTAACATCTTTATTCACTGGGACCCTGGTGGATGAAATATAGGGTTTGGTTTGAAATTCCAATCACCTGAAGAAGGCCGGAGTGTATAACAGCTGAAATTTTGTGATTATGGCAAAGAAGATGAGGGTAACAGTCTGAATAATGTAAATAATGCAAGTAATATAGGATACTTATTAATATAATGAAATATTATGAAAGAAAGAATACCAATTTTAAATCATTAAACCAAAAATATCCCATGAAAAATGGCATGAAACAAAATAAATAAGAAGTAATGTATCAGCAGCTTGGTCTCCCATATTTACCAAGGAGATATTTACTTACTGGTGTACATTTATATCTCCTGTTATCATAATCAATCCATCAGTTATGTGCCATGCATGATACACATTTAAGCGATCATGTATCTTTTGATACATGACTGACAAGGCAGATTTTTTTATGCAGTAGGTTGCCATTTCTTTCGGCGGTAGGCCAGCTGCCATCCAAGGCTATAGAACCTGGTCTGTCTTACTATTTACCCATAGCTGGGGTGGGGAGAAGAAGAAGATTCATACCTTTCTCACATGTGAATGTAATGGATCCAACTGGATTCAAACGCAGCTCTCTGATTCCTCAATCTGAGCTGCTATCCATTACTCCACTAAGAGTATAATTTATGTCTCAGATTGCAGGACCTTAAATATATCAGATCATATACTGTAGTATTATATAAAATAGATTATTTAATGTGTATTTGCTTTTTTTTGTATTAAAAACTCACTTTTAATGAATAATTATTTTCCAACTGATAGAGAATTGAGAATCTTGGATAAATATCTTGTTAAACTAATGGAACACTTGAAGACATAAAATCAACATATATTTTTTATGACATATTTTTGGGTACCTGAAGAATGTCTTCTCTGTTTTGATAAAACACTTATATCTTTATTTTATAATTAAAGCTCTGATCAAGAAAACTTTTTCAGAAACAAAATTCATTCAATATTTGCGAATTTGGTTTTTACTTTTTATGTGCATAGCAAATGCTAGAGACATCTGATATTATTGTATGAAAAGCAGAAAAAAGGTGGTATGCAACAAGAGGCAAAGAGTAGGAATAAAACTTAAAATAACATTGGAGAAATTTTAACAATGAAAGTGAGCTTAGAAAAAAAAATTTAAAGAAAAATCCACAATATAGCCATGTCTGCAAATATAGCTTAGTTCCATTTATAATGTGAAAACACACCAAGTACTTACAAAAAAGCATGCAGGATGTAGCTACGAAAAGCTTCCAAACACAAAGCAAAACAAAAATATTATGATGAAAGATACATTTGAAATGAAATAAACACATTTTTGTACTATTGCCCCATATCATCAATAGATAGAGTATAATTCAGCAGAAAAGTCAGCAACTCAAAATTAATGATAATGATTACTCCATGAGCCTGTTTGTAAGTGAATTTCCGGTGCTAGTTGCTTGATAAACACAGAAGCCAATCCTCAGCTATTTGAAGAACATGGCTTCTCTTCTGTTAAATTAATAAAAAAATGTAAGTAATGCCTTTGACGGATCTGATCCTCAGTTCTAATTCAAGAAAGAAATTCTCATTTACAGAGATTTAGGCTTGGCTCAGGTAATAAAAAAGTACATTTTTCTTTCATGTGCATTGCTACACTGATTATTTCAGACTAATTTTTGTCATTGTTAACCTCATCATGATATTTCAGTTATTGTACTCTCTTTAGCCTTCATCAGGTGCCTATTATATTTGGTAACCTTTCAGAAACTTTGAACAAAACCATTTATTTGATCAACTGAGGCATGTTGTTCTTTTTCCAATATCTCAGATCTTCAGAATTTACATCTGTTTCTTGTGATGCCGGTCTACCTCTTTCATATATTTTTGCACTACTGACCCTTGTAATTGGCAAGAGTGAAAACAAAGAATATAATTCAAAAGCATTATAAGAATAGTTAAAATAGGGATAACAACACCACCCAGAAATTGTTCTTCTATGTGATTCCAGGATGTGGGCGATCATGGCTCTCCACAATTTCCTGTCCTTTATAGTTCTTAATAAATTTTGTCTTTTTGTTATCGCTCCTAAATCTTGTTCCACCATCCATTTACTGAAACTCGCTAGATAGGTTATGTGTTGTTTTTCTCTGTTCTACTTGCCTTTAATCTGTCCTCTGAGTATCAGATTTTCCTAACCCTCTTTCTTCATCATGTGTCCTAAAAATGCTTACTTTTTCTTCTTGATGTTAAGTATAAGTGTCTTTTTTATTTCCATTTTATCTTAAAATTTGTTGTTGCTTACATATTCAGTCCATAGTATTCTCATCATCCTTCTATAGAAGCACATTACTGCTGCCTCAAGTTTCTTCTTTATCTGTGAGGAGATTGTCTAGTATTCACTGTCAGACAAGAGGACTGATATTACATAACAGTTCAGTACACTTTTCTTTGTTTCTAATGATTTTTTTTGTTTCTTAATACTTCGCTTAGCTTCTTTTTAGCTCTTTTTCACTATCCCAATATGCCTTCAGATTCCAGTATCCCATTTTTTTGTCATCAGTTAAAACTATTTTAAAGTGTTGTACTTGTTTGATTTTTATATCACTTTCTCTTAAGTGTCAATAATTCTTTTTTTTATCAAAGAATAACAAATATGTTTAACTGAAGTTTGAAAACTAATGACAAAACAGTATATTGGGGGTACACCTGGCAAAATCATGGAAGCTATCTCAATATAAAAGAATAATCTCTCCAAAGAAGTTTAAGCAAATGGTTTAATTTGCTTGAAATTTATTGCTTACATTAATTTGAAAACATTTCAAGGGAAGTTACTTATACTGTTACTAACATTCTCAAAGTATATCATTCTGCTTGAACATGTATTAGGTTGGTGCAAAAGTAATGTCGGTTTTTGACGTTAAAAAATGTGTCAAAAACTGACATTATTTTTGCACCAACCTAATAGGTTGAAGTCCTTCACATGACACTGTTATGATCCAGAATGATGATGATGATGATATTTTATCATTGTAAAAACAACCTTTCCACCAGTGATGATTGCTGATAAAGATATTTCATCATCCTGGAAATAAAGATAAAAATTTCATCATTCTAAAACAACCTTGCCACCAGTGATGATATTTCATCATTCTAAAATCTGAAACTTCATCATTATAAAACTACACTTGCACCACAAAGCAAAGACAGTTGAGTAGAGTAGCAGTAGTAAAAAGGAAAACACAGACATATCACCATCGCTCCATAGAAATCAACTGTTGATGGTCTCAAAGGTTACCCTTAACAACAAAATTTTTGGAACAAGCAAAAATAAGTAAGCACAAACTTTTAAAGAAACAAAAGAGACAATAACACTGGGAACATTTTTAACACATACAATATCAATATTGTAATTGACATCATGAAAAGAAAAATACACATTCTTGTCATTAATGTCAACACATATCTCAAAGTCTTATTGTTATCATTATGTTTTATTTATTTTATTTTCAGTAAAAAAAAAAAAGAGATAAAAGTAATCTTTTATCAACTACGAATACAAATAACAATGGGATAACTTACATTAACAATATCAACCCCATTACAACACCTTTTCAAGCCATACATGAAACTTGAAGAGAAAATAATGACATAATCATGAAGTTGAAGTTCCACACTACTTCCAATAAAAGATTAGGAAGGAAGCCCTCATTTATATTGGAAAGAACAATAACAGTTACTGGATTTGAGAAACCTATTTTTGTTTTAAATGTTTTAAGATTAAGATTCAATAAATTTCAATTGAAAGTAGTACTGGTGCTTGGTCAAAGAATGCTGAATGTTTCTATGTAAGCAAATGGCTAATTCTATCTTTATAATTACCAAATACAAGTGCCATTTGGAAAACTCATACTAGTGAGAATTTTTTAACTTATAAAATAAACATTCCAGTTGTACATTCTGTGATAGATTTTATATAAGTTTGTAGGGATACAAGATGCAATTATCTCCCTTTGGTCAAGATCAGTCACATGGGTTATATGATGGCCATACTTTATACAGTGACAAAAGAGCCTAGTCATTTAGTCTGGTTTACAGGAGCTAAATGAAACAGTTGTTTCTTGGTCCAGGCTGAAGCTAAATCTGCCTATCTCAGCAGCTTACAAATTCATGGGGATTTCCCTTTGAGACTATATGTTTCCCAGATAGAGAAATATCTGGCTAAAACTTGCCATTTCCAGTTTGTGGAATATGTTCTTGCTTGGGATATAGTGGATGAATTTGGCCATATATTATTCACTGAGATATGTGTTAATATATATATTTATAGTTTTGTGTATGTCTTAGTAGTATAAAAGTTTCTCTGAGAACCAAAAATGTTTGTCATTCAGTTTTCTTTCAGCCATTCCATCCATGAAATACAGTGTTATTATATCATGCTTTCCTCCACTATATTTTCCCTATTATGAGTATTATTATAATGCCCATAATGGGGGTAATATAAATGGGAGAATAAATATTTCTTCCATTATAAGTTTAATAAATGTTTTGGTTTGGATTTTAGTGTTAGGAAATGTTTTATAAAAATAACAATTGTGCTGTATATGTTTTGTCCTCAACTGAGCAATGAAGAACAATGTATGATAACCAGTTATAATTTTTATTGTCTTTTTATTCTTTGTTATATTTTTCAGCTCACCTCATTATTGTGAGCAATTATTTTTCTTTTGTTTTAATATAATCTATATTGTCAATTTTTAAAACCATAATAAAATTTTCTTGCCCAGATTATATGTTGACATTAAAGTTTCAGTGTCTAGTATAAATAGGTACTGATCCCAGCAAAGAAACATTTCTTCATTGAGAGAAGAAATAATAATGGTATGAGTTTCTGCTCTCTTCATTCTGAGATCACAGAGATTATTCTTCATAGTTAAATTATAGCCAAGATGTTGATGACAAGCATTCTGCCATATGAGTTAAACACAATAGTTTGTTTCAGATTACCATAGAAGTCCATCACATATCAACCGAAATAATTTCCTTCACTTCCTTCCATGATGAAGTGCCAAGGTAACAGCAGGTGTAAAAGAATCAGGTCTTCCGGCAACATCTAACAAATAAGCAATGATAAACTCTGATGATTCTAAAGATGACATGTCAGTGAAAACTTTGAAAGAAAGGATAATTATCTGTGCATAATGGTGTAGATATGTTTTCCAGTCAACATATTGGCTTTCTCAAGTTGTATTCATTCCAGTCTTTCTGGCTATATAACAGCCATAAAGGAATTATCATAAACATATTAATAATTAAAAAAAAATCTTGTTGCCTAGATTAATTTGAATGATAATAATATCTGAACTAGATGCTATCAACCAAAGTTAAATAAAGCAAGAAATAGTCTATACTTGAAATAAACCATGTCAGTTTTTGAACATACAGTGTGCCATTTTATATTTTTAATTTCACATGTGCATTGTTTTTGATTTTGTTGACTGCACAGAGTATAGTACAGTCAGGTCAGCATCGTCTGTGAGAAAAAAAGTGCACCATGATGCAATTCATTCTGACAGAAATGTGGAAACTGCATACCGTACTGTTTGGTACTCATACTGGAAACTCCAATACAAATATTTCAGTGTGTTTGGGTGTCAATCTGATGAGAGTGCAGAGGATTTGTAAAGAGTTGGATGATATATTCAGTCAATATCATGATGTTTGGAGTGATCACTTGTGATGGCAATTTTATGCCTCCATTCATCTTCCACACTGCCTCAGACTCAACACAGAGGCCTACATCAAGTGCCTTGAGGAGGTAGCGCTGTTCTGGGTCAAGAAGGTGGCTGCTGGAAGACCCTAAGTTTAGCAACAGGACAGGAGAATGTAGTCATGGCTGTCAGACAATTTCTGCAGCCACAGAACACCGTGCATCTGGCCACCTAATTCCCCAGACTGCAATACACTTGATTTTATTGTGTGCGGTGCAGTTGAGCAAGAGACCAAGACTCCTTGTAATACCAAAGATGAACTGAAGGCAAGCATTCACCAACTTGAGAATCTCCAACAATGTGACCATCCAGAAGATTTACAGGAGCCTCCAAAGTTGTTTGGAGACTGTGGTTGACGCCAATGGTGATTTTATGAAATAAATTTACTCTTTAGTGTTTCAAGATATTTTTGTGTAATTTTGGTAAATATAAATACTTCAGTGTTATTTTCATTTTTGAACAATTTAGATGACAATTTATTTATCGCACCCTGTATATATCAAGAAAAAACAAAACATTATTTTTATGAGATTTTAGTCTTTTAAGTAACCTTATGATTTTATAGCTTTCAATTATACAGTGTATTTGTTTAACACCATGTCCATTCAGAATTAATGCAACCATGGATTCCTTCTCTTTATTATCTGTGATTAACTATGTTGGACAAGATAGTGGTGTGGTTTACCATTGTCTTTTACATAATTTAGAATTCAGAGTTTTCCTTCTTTTAGACTGGTTGACACCCAAGTTTAGAGAATCCAGATTACCTTTCAATTCAATCCATAGCTGCTAGGAGAGTATGGTGAAGGAACAGATTTATACCTTTTCCAAGTGTATTAGTCTAAAATGAAATCATGGATGGAACCACTATACTAACAATAATTATTCTATCGACACATCTTAATTAGACAGTTACTGAAACGTATATTTGGCAAGGTTTGTAAGTGATCCAGATTTCTAGATCTTTCAGGTTTCTAATCCAAGGATTAATATATTTTTAAAAGTTCAATATAAGTTGAATAATAAAAAACATAGAATGAAATTGTTTTTAACATGTTGAGTGATCATCTCTAAAACTTTAACTGTTAAGATTGCAAGAGGGCATGCTTTTAGCTGAATATAAAATCACCATCATTTACAATGAGCAGATTATTCTATTTCTTTGGAGTTACAGAACATAGTAGTGACTGTAGGGCAATAATTAAGCTAAAAGACAGCCTTATAATCAGCATAACAGATAAAAATTAAAACTACTCAATTTGTAGAATGAGGAATATAATTATTTATATTATTTATATTCAGACTAATATCCTCATCTTTATTTACATGATTTATATTTGAACTATTGTCCTCACCTTTGTTTTTATTACAATATTTTGGTTGTTGTGTGCTCCAGACTTCTTCAGGTTTATGTTGATCTGAGTTATGAAAATGGAATTTTGAAGTGAACTCTTTATTTAATCTAGGGGGGTAGACCATTCTATATTGTTTCTTGAGAAACAACAGTTTAACAATGTATTACTTTTATTATTTGATGTTCCCAGAGATTAATACTTATTTCTGTGATGTTCCTATTTTTATGTCCATATTTAATTGAGCAGTAATGGATTAACAAAGATTGACTGTGACAAAGAGCTGAAAAAGAATGGAGTTACAGCAGATGAAATATAAATAGAAAATCAGAAAAGGATGAGAACAAATTAATTCATGTATATGTTATCCTAAAAAATTATCTTTACAAACCAAGAATGATATTTTGGGCTTTGAATCAAAAATGACACTAATTTTATGAACTTTAGGAGAAAAAAATACTCTTGAATTAAATTATGTTGCCATAACATCTAAAAACACAAATTTGTCCTTATCTGTCTCGCTTATAAAATCAATGATAACGGGTAATTTAGTTAGAGTGAAAGTAACTTAAAAAATATACTTGTAGGTAATATTTAATTAATAAGTGGGGTTAATTTTGTCAGTATTTTGGTACTTACAGTGTGAATAAAAGCTGAAATATTAACAAAATCAAATAAACTTTCTACTTGCTAATTAATTACAAACTTGTTTTTTAACACTTATATGTTATTCTTTTCTATTTAATTTCCAGACATGATTAACTTTTCCCTTGTTAAAGTCATGAAGTGCAAGTAACAAGATTTTGGTTGACTGTCAATATGACAGAATTCAGTGAATTATTAAGAGCTATCATTATAAATAGAAACACAGTAGTTCTGACCACTGTATGAATTTATAATATGTTTTTTGTATATTTCTTTTCTTTATGGATATAAAACTATTCTACATTAAATTTTTTTTAAATAAATTTTTAATACACATAGAAAATATCATTTTTTATATTATTTATTATTATATAATACAAAATGATTTGTTTTACAGCATATCAACCTCAATGGGTTATTTAATGCCAACAAGATTTTTATTGCTGGTAATATTATTTTCCCCAAAATGTATTGCTTCTAATATTTTTTCCAAAAATGTATTGCTCATAAAATTTTTTCCCAAAAATTCATTGCTGCTATTAAAAACTATTTTCATAGTGTTTTGACTCCAGTTTAGGGGTTAACTATTTGCCCATAGCTGGAACCCTGCTCCAGGTCAAAGTGGACATGTGAACAGCAGCAATTAAGTGGTGGTTCCACACTCCTCAAAACTTGATCGGATGCCTTGTTGTTGGATGTAGTTTATCATCTTACCCAGGATGGTGGCTACACTTATGTGTACATTTCTTATTACTACTTATTACTAAAAATGTTATATTTAGTGAGTATATATGTATACTTGAAACATGCTCATTTTTTTAAACAGGGAAATTACTCAATCATATGCACAATAAATATAATATTTTTAATAACAAAAACCTTCTATATAATATACATATTTATACAGAGGATGCATAGTTTTCCAATAAGATTTTTTTGAATATTCAGGCCGGTAGATGAAGTTGGAGAAAAAATACTGATTAATTAAAAAAACATATCATCTACTCAAATATGAGTATCCATCAAAAATAACATTTAAACAAAAATTAGATAGAAAAATATGTCGAATTTAATTCATTTGCTAAAACATGATGTCTATATAACACACACACACATATATATAATTTATTTTTGGGTGAGCAGAATTTTAGCAATAAGAGTGCTAATAACTAAAGCAAAAATAATGAAAATGAGATATAAATAGATATAGACAGAGATATAAAAAGACTAAAATATATATATATATACATATATATATATATATATATATGTAAGCAAATATATGGATATAGATCCAACAGTATGAAGAAAAATATATGGAAAAAACAAACAAAAAATCCTTATATGCAATTATGCTGTTTTAATGTTAATATAATGTCAACGTTGGACGTTTCGGTCTAATAAACCATCTTCAGGACATATTCATAAAATATGATTAACATTATCAATTCAACATGTCATGTTGAATTGATAATGTTAATGAAGATGGTTTATTAGACCGAAACGTCCGACGTTGACATTATATTAACATTAAAACAGCATAATTGCATATAAGGATTTTTGTTCGTTTTTTCCGTATATTTTTCTTCATATATATATATATATATATATATATATATATATATATATATATAAAGACTGAAATAGATAAGAATAAAGTGAGATACAAACAGACTTTAATAGACAAATTAATAGGAAGAGACTGATAGATGTAAACAGATTCTAATAGATAGATATAAAAAGACTGAATTAGATATAAGAAAACAGAATTTGATAGCTAAGAATAAAGTGCGATATGAACAGAAGTCTGTTCATATCTATCACAGTTTATTCTTATATAATTCAGCTTTTTATATCAATGTTTAAATTTTTGTTGATATAGTAAATATATTTTCTTTGTTTTGTATAGATCTTTGTATTTCAGCTTGAAATAAAGAGTATATTGAAAGAACGCAGAAGAATTTAACTTTCTAAATTTCATTCTCAATTATTACTAATTTACCAAAAGAATTATAATTGACAACAAAACTAAATATCTTATTAAATCCTGTAACATTAATTATATCTTCTTTTAATAGATAATTTAGTATCTGCACAAAACAAAGAAAATTTTATTATTATATCAATGAAAATTTAAAAACTGAAAAATATATGAGGTTAATAGATGGCTGAATACATAAATTGTTACTTTCTTTCATTCTTCTCAAATCTGCCAAAAAAGGGAGTTTCCAAAAATTATGCAAGAATTAAGGTCTTGGTATAATTGAAAATCATGTTGTATTGGTCTTAATTTATATGATTAAAAAATATTCAATTTCTAATAGTAATTAGTGCAATAAATCTTTAATTGTCAGAAAGAAATTAGAGTGAGATATGCCAGAATATGTTACTAAGGTGCATTTCAAATTGAGATCAGAAGTCTGGATAAAAAGAAGACAAAAAAAGATCACTTAAAAGATGAAATAAAATAAGAGAGAAAGTTTAAAATTGAACAGCGAAGGGTTAATTGAGTTGTCGGGCTAATCTTCTCCTCAGATGTAGCATAATCGAGAAGTGATTGTCATTTTTTATGAGGATACAATTATGATTTGAAAATTTCCTTGAGAATTTAATCAAGGAAAATTAAGCTACACAATAAAAAAAAATAGCTAAAATTTCATTCTGAACTTCAGTCAAAGGGAGATTGATGCAACGCTGTTACGTGCAAAGTGTGGCATGTGAAAGCTAACGCTTTGATTGGATGGAAAGAAATAACTACTTGCAGTTGTAAAATAAAAACAAAATTCCAAAAGTAAGAGACAAAAGAAAAATATGAAAATGAGCTTGGACTTTATATAACTATGTGCAAGTTAACCCATTAATGTCCACTGAAATATCCAGTATTAATCATAAAAATAAAAATATGTTATTAATTATAGGTTTCTAAAATAAATCCTGTAACAATTATAGGTTTTAAAAAAATCCTTATATTAATTATACATTTCTAAAAAAAATCTTGTATTAATGATATGTTTACTATTTATATTGTTCAGATTATAATCCTTGGAGAGGGGAATTAACAGGAGATAACTGATAACTGACATCCACACATGGCACATTGAACAAAACAGTCTACCCCAGCGAGCAAAATAAAAGGTTCAGTTCAACATTCCAACCACCTGAAGAAGGTCAGAGTGTACAACGGCTGAAATGTTGTGATAAATATGGCAACAAAAATGAGGATGATAGTCCGAACAATGTAAATAGTGTACAGGATACCTCATCTCAGAAATATAGACAGATAATGATATATTTCTAAACATATCCAGCATTAATTATAGATTTCAAAAAAAGAAATCCAGTATTAATTATAGGTTTCTAAAAAAGAAATCCAGTATTAATTATAGGTTTCTAAAAAAAAAAATCTCTATTAATTATAAGTTTCTAAAAATTTGAAATTAATAATAAGTTTCTACCTATAACTCATTTAATGCCCACTGCCTCCTTTTTTGGGATAGTGGCCTAGAATGAGACGTCAGAGTTATGAGTTAAATATTTGGGCAAACTGGGCTCTCTAGTTGTGGTTGGTATCCATTCTCAGAGAAGGAAAACTCAAAACCAGATGTGGCCTTGATAATTCATGCATTAGACAATCATTAAAAGAAACATGGAATTCAAAATGACTATGATCTTGGCTGTGGTTGATGAGGTGATAATAGATATTAATGGGTTAAACAAAATCATGACATTTAGTGCTTGAACACTAACCTTAAGTTAGTGTTCAGACACAGGCAAAAGCCAGGATCTAAAATGTGTATTTTCAATGTGAGAAAACTGCTTGAATTTCAAATAATTGTACAGTACAATTTCACTCTCGACCATTTGCATTTCTGATAATCTATATTATGATTTGATGATTTTTGTAGTAATAATTTAAATAATGGTTACTTTTAGAAAGTAAATATATTAATATATATATATTCATAATATCATAGAAATTTGTAAATCTGATTGACTAAAGTATATTCTGAAATGACCTATATGGGATACTTGTGGGCTTGCTTTTGAATTCAGTGTAGAGTCTCTCTTGCCTTCTTTTACTCAGAGGTAGTATTCAAGTGGAAGTGGGGGAAAGAGCCATCCATCTACTTCAATAAAAAAAAACAAAACAAACTTATCTTAATTTATAATGGCTGCTATCTTAGTTCTTGTCAGTTATGAAAAATAATCTCCTGCCAAAATCAAGTCATTTATTTCAAGAAATATATGTTCCTCTTAATCCAGTTATACAAAGAAACAGACAAGGAAAAAGCTGTGTGATAAAAAGGAAAAAGTAAATGAAATAAAGGAAAATATTTTATAAATATGAATAAAAAATATAAAAAAGTAAATGAAAAGTGAGAATAACGATTGGGGGGGGGACTGAAGGAATAAATAAAAATGAAAACAAGACAGAATGTCAGGGAAACAAGTTAAATGAATAACTGAAATAAGGAAAAAAAATGAAAAAAAAATTAACACCACAAGTGAAAAAGAGAAAACATGAGACTGATAAAAAGAAATACTAATAAAAAAAAAATGAATGAATAAACTCTAAAGAATGACACTCTTAATTCAGAAGAGAAAAAAGACGATGCAAGAAAGAAAACTTAAAGAATTTTTAGCAGATTAAAAGAAAAAGAAAAGAAATAGTACAACAATAAAAAAAAATATGATAAAACGTAATGAATCTAAATAAAAAAGAATGAAGAAAAAAAATCCATGAAATTGAACTGATTGTCTTTCTTTCATCAACATTCTACAGAACTTTTCCTTGTGACAAAGAGGAATTTTTGTGGAGCCACTTACATCTGAAAAGTCTTTATATTCTTACAATGTAAAAAGACTAAATAAGATGGAAAATCTTTTCTAATAAGTAAGCATTCATTTAGCTGTTTTAATTCAGTTAAACCTCTTCCTCCAAGTTTGAAAAGAATTTTAGCACATTTACAGACAAGATGCTTGAGTGAGAATTGTATATTTTCTTTTGGTAATTCTGATTTAATTTGTAAAATTTACCCAGGACAGAAGTTGATATTAAACATATCATTTATCTCTCAATAGATTTTGCCTTAATTTAATACAACTATGGTTTCAATTTTGGAGAGTTCCATATCTTTCCAATCCTGATAAGCGTTATCCCAGAAAAAAAGGGGAACAAAAAGAAAAAAATTAAAGAGAGGAAGAAGAAAATTAAAGATGAAAGTTAAAGTAAAAATTTATATTCTTTAGATATTTATTATAGCTTCATAGTACAATCATCTTTTATCAAGCCATTCATAATGAATTCACTCAACAGACCAAACAGAAAATATATTAGGCATGGCACCACAAAATAAAATGTCAGGTGAGGGGTGCTAAATCAGATGTTAAAAGTTGTGGGGGTCAAGTCAAATGGTAAGTTTTAAAGATTCTGCATTCTGTATATTTTTATCTTGTCTTCACATAAAAGGAATTTTTTTTTTTAGGTCTATTATCTTGCTGGAAACATTTTTTTGTATTGTTTTGATTTTAAATACACATTTTTTGTTGCTCACTTGTACTTATTTTCTGGAATGAGACCTAAAGATTTTTTTGCACCAAAGACTTATATGAAAGTTTTAGAAGCTAATATTTCAAAGAAAAAAAGAATAAAAAACAACAACAGAAGATGAAGTTTTAAATGATGCAGTTCAGCTCAATGGCAACAGGACAAATTTAATCTTCCATTCACTTTTCTGTTCTATTGAAGAGTCGGGGAAAGTGAAACCCTGTATCCCCTAGTTTTTCATATAGCACTGTGGATGTATATTGTTGAAAATTAAAATACAATTATGGCAGGGTTGTGTAAAGACACCATATGCTTGTATGCAATTGTGTGTGTGTGTGTATATATATATATATATATATATGGTTTGTTTTCTTTTACAACATATCAACCACAATGGGTTATTTAATGCGGACAAAATTTCCTTTTTTTTTTTAAAGAATGTATAGGTGGTAATTTTTTCAGAAATGTATAGCTGGTAATATTTTTTTTCAAAAATGTATAGTTTAGTTTGTTTTGTTTTGTGGCATGTTAACCTCACTGAGTTATTTAATGCTGACAAGATTTTTATTTCTGGTAATATTTTCTTTTCTCAAATATTTATTGCTGATACTAATCTTTTTAAAAGTATTTCTGGTATTAAAATCTATTTTTACACTTTCATAGTATTTTGAGTCAGGTTGTGGGGTCAACTATTTGCCCATAGCTGGGACCCTAACAGGTACTACCACCCTGGGTCAGGGTAGACCTGGGAAAACCAGCAATTAAGAGGTGGTTCCACGCTCCTCAAAACCTGAGGCCTTGCTGTTGGACGTAGTTTATTGTCTTACCCAGAATGGATATATATATATATATATATATATGTGTGTGTGTGTGTGTGTGTTTGTGGTGACATTTACTAGTCTAAGCTTTATCTGAGACAAAACCAGAGAGTTTCCAAATTGGAAGTAGGAAGATTATAACATTCCAGTCAGTTTTCTAAATCCTTGTTCTGTTTTTGCCCTGTTTCAGATACTGTCTCCTGGTGCTAATATAAAATATACATTGACTTCAGCTATGATTTAATGGTCATAATAGCCAATTCCATATTGTAATTATTTGGCATTCACTGACTGAACAGTTAGTGTTACTGTTGGTTGAAATTTGTAAGATCTTTTCCTTAAAACAGTTTTTTAAGAAATTGGACTTCTCAAGTCCACTAAATTTTATAGATCTTTCTAATACTGATAAGTTTCCTACCAAATTTTTTGTTTTTGTGGAACATTAAGAGTTTGCTTATATCCTTATTTTCTCTTCTAGTTCAATATGCTATCTATTTTCTGTTGCAGCTGTTGAAAGTCTTGTAGTGGTGTGGCTATTGTTATTTGGTAAAGTTGATTATGGTTTTATAGCACTAGTAAAGAGGGGTTGAAGAATCATTCTCTTTAAGATTTATAGGGTAATCATAAATATTTATAAGTTTCATATAGTATGACACAAGGCCAGTTATAACAGAATAAGAATAGGGAGATTGTGTTGTGTCAATTTTTCTTGCCTTAAAAATCTTTTTCATTTTTAATTAGGTTCAAATAACTATCTTTAGCAGCAGTAAGAAGCCTGTTATAAATATAAAAAGATGCTGAAAAGTCCTTGGCCTTACATACTTCTCTAAATCTGATCAAATGACCAAATTTTAGCACACATTGTATGTATTTGTGTATGCTTATTAAAATTAGTGGTATGTTGAATAGTAGCTCCAATGGAATTCTCCATCTTACATATGATTTAAAAAAAAAAAAAAAACTATTTTTAAAAAAGATAAATACATTGTCTTTGTTTATACAGAATATGAATAACAGCAAAAAGAATAAAAACTTCTAATTCCTCAATAGTAAAATACTCATACTATTGAGGAGGCACGTTGGATTAATGGATATCGGCTTGGATTGAGGAATTGGAGAGCCCAGTTTGAATTCCAGTTGAATCCATTACATTCACTTACATGCTAATACCCTTGGGAAAGGTGTGAATCTTCTTCTTCTCCCTCCAGCTATGGGTAAATAGCAGGACAGACTGGGTTCTATAGCCTTGGATGGCAACTGGTCTAGGAGAAGGAAAACTCTGAATTCAAAACCTGCAGAGGGTCATTTGGGGACCTTGTGGCACATAGTGCACCAGGTCTCTGTAATCAGCCCATCAAAAAGTGTGGATGGTCCTGCACGAAACCTTCACCACTATAATCAAATCTCATGTGCTATACATTCGGGTTGGGGACAGTTTGTGAATTCCAAATTCCCATGAAACTCCAATATTGGAGCCAGCTCAACCCACCTCGGGTGAATGCTGTTACAAGAACAAGAGAAGAGAGAATAAAACTGTTGCAGTCTCAACCATATCTTTGAAGGGGACTGGATTACTGAGATGTTTGAAAAGAAAGACATTCACTTTATCTCAGAAGTGGTAGCTAACTGTAGAAATATAAAAACTGGAAACTAAGCTCTACATCGAAAAATTTGTGGGCCAAATGTTTGCTCACTAATATTACTAATGCATCCTTGTTGCAAAAATTTAAATATAAATCACTTGGTCTGGGTTAGAGGATAATCTGTTTTCATCATAAAGTGGCATTAAAACACATAGTTCTACCATTAACTATTTGAAGGCTATTACTTAAGTATTATTTTTACACCTGTGTTTAAATGCACATAATATTGTAATATATTCAAATATGTCTTAAACAAAGGTCATGGATGATGTGATCAAAGAACCAGTTTTTTTTTTTATTCGGTATCATAATGGAACTAAAATGAGTATTTACACACTGAATGATGGAGAAGAATAAGTTATCTTAGACTGAATAAATGCTATTATTTCTCTTGCTATTCTTTTTTTAAAAAAACACTACTGAGGGATGAAATATATTTACTGAAAGAATTAATCCAAATTATTGACATTCTTAATAGTTTGTTTAGATTCATTACATTTTTAAAAGCAAATTAACATTAGGATGAGACACACATCTATCACAAAGTTGTAAAAGCCTTAAAATAAGATGTTTGAAAAACAATTATTCTTAGTGTTCATTTTGTAGTGCTAGTCTGTTTATGATGCAGGTGAATTTATTTTATAACGTTTTAATGATGATGTAAGTAAACACTGAAATATTAACTAAATTACCCACCACTATTACTATCTGAAGTTAGTTTCATCTTAAGATATATAATAGGAGAGTTTATGATCTTAAAACTTTCAAATTCTATCAAATCTTTTCAAACATCCTGATATATCTAAAAAAAAAAAAAAACACTAAAAAAATCAAATAGTACAATTTGATTTTTTAAGAAAGTAAATTGATTTCTCTTTCAAATAATACCAATTCTAGCTTCCTTGGTATTACTGGTTATGAGATATAGTTTTGGAAAACTACAAGTGTTACAAAATTGTAGATTGCCATCACCTCAAGTTGGACATGGGATGAATGTTAATGCTGTGCATTGAAATATAGTGCTACCCAATTGTAGGCACATTCATTCAGGGTGTGTTCTCTGGACTGTAAACATGTGAATCCTTTAGGCATATTTGCATGCTTAAGGTCTTAAAGGGTTAAATATTTATTTTGCATAATACTCAAAAGACTGTCTTAAGCAGATTTGTCTTATTTGTGCATGCAAATGACTGGAGATTATGCCATTTAAAACATTTGAATAAAAACAAGTCTGAGATATTAATTCAAGACTGAATGAGAATAAATAAATAAAAACAAAAAGATCTGTGACAAATTAATTTTAAATACCCTTTTTCTTTGAAATAAATTTCAATTAAAATGCCTACAGTAGATTTGTTTTCAATTTCTTTCTGGTTAGTTGCCACCATTTACAGCTAAAAGTTATACAGCCTTGAGAATTGTTCCATTAAATGTTTTCCAAGCATTAAACAAATTGGACTTTGTCTTTCAAACCAGGCAACTGATAATTGGAAAATTTGTACTCTAGTTCAAAGTAATAGCCAATCTACTTTTGATATTCCTTTTATGAAGCAATTAATTTTCTGCTAAACTATGATTTGAAATGGAGATGCTTTCCTGATGTGCCAAAGAAGTGAATTGTTAACAGTGATGTTCTTCTCACCTTGAAATTTATTGGCAGCATTAAAAGTGTAAGCCCTGCCAACAAATATTGATGAAACATTAAAAGACCAAAGGTCAGTTTGGATAATTGCATACCATTTATGATCATGGACAAACATTAAATGAGGCTGTAAACAGTCTTAGGCAGTGTCTGTTTGGGGAAAAAAGAACTTGAGGAGATCTGCGATGATCCCAACCACCTCTTTTCACTATTTAATGATACTGAATAGTTTTTGCGTACTTTTCTTCCAAAGTATATAGCTTGATCACTTAATGGGTTTGGGAACACAATTTATTTGAGGAAACAAGCTCTTATGAGTCAGTAGAGTCATAATTTGAATCTTATAAATCAATTCATCAAAAGGAAATTGTGATTGATTATTACTTAAGAGGCCAAGAAATCTCATTTTGGTTCAATGACATTTCATCGAAAACATCAAAGAAGTTGATATTTTGTTTTGTAAAGAGTTAAACAGGAAACTCTAAATGTAAAGATATCTGACTGGCTTGTAATAGAAGATCAAAGCTCAAATTTTTATAAATGAAAATAAAGAGTAGGATGTTGTTCATTCTAAAGTTATCATGAAACTCCATAATTTCTTGATGTGGGATTTTATTTTTAATTTTAATTTGAGTAAAGAAAATAACTTTTCTTTCCATAAATTTAACCTTCTTAAACACGAACAAAACTTCAGAAAATTGATTTTGATTGTGCAATTTTATGATTTATTGGTAGATATGACCCCTATATTTGTTTATTTTCCCTATTAACCCATTGGCACCAGGCACAGCTTGTATCAAATTATTCAAGTTCCAGGATTGAATCTCTGTTGAGATGCAGTATTTGAAATTTGTTTCTTAATCAAATACTAAAGTTTTATTTTTAAAACTGTGCTTTTGTTTAAGCTAGTGTGGAAAGTCAACATTTTGATTATGTTATCATTTCCTCTTGAAAGTTACATGTGCGATCCATTATAGTTGTTGCTGCTGCTGTTGGAAGCCTTCAAGCGAATATTCAGTTAATGAATTTAAATGAATAATTTTTAATCATTTTGATTTATATCTAATCACTGAATATATATATATATATATATATATATATATATATATATATATATATATATATTAGTTCTTGTGTTATCAGGGGACATCCCTCAAAACAGGGATGTTTACGAATCATTTAACAATAACATAACTATACAGGTTTAAGATGCATTGTGATTTTTTAATTAATTTTTTTGTTAATTGTGCTTTATATGACAGAAAATACAGTAAATAATTTCTCCTGTACTTAAAAATACAGAAAATCCAGGAATGTAAAAACTTGTTTGCTACTTCAAAAAAAAAAAAAAAAATATACATATCTATACTTTTATATCATAAGCTTATAACACATTTTAATTATTAGTAGTTTCATAGAAACAGAATTTTGAAAAAGTCAAGATGTTGAGTCACAAGTGTTTATAAAAAGTAAATATGTATAATATGTAATAAAACTTGAGGATAAACTATTGTCTGAGAGATTTATTGATAACATAAAATTAAGAAAGGCATGTGGAATTAAACCAACTTTTCTGTTAGGGAACTTCTCTTAATGCCCACTAGGGTGGATTGTATAAAGCAGTATAAAAGGAAAGGGCTCAAAGAAATCAGACAATGATGCTAATAACTGAACACAAGTAACAAACTAGTATTCTAATACCATTACAAGTTTGTCCGTCACTTTCTCCCTAGCAATAGAAAGTTTGTAGATTAGATTTTATTCTCCTTTTATGAACTGTACATTTCTGTATATAAATATATAGAAAGCTTTGGGGAAAATTGTGAAAATGGCCTACCTCAGAAATGCCCGCGAATCTGTGCGTCATGCAAACTCTGATTGTGCAATGATAAAAAGAACCAAAATGGCGGCACCCATGTTTTATGCTGGGCGGTCTCAGACAGTTAACGTGAAGTCTTGTTGTCTCGTAATTCGCATGCAAATTATGGTCGGTCCTCGGCTGTATAAAGCAGGCGTGTTTTTGTTTCTGGGCACTGAGCTTTTTGCTCGTGAGAAGGTTGGACGTGTGACACTATTTTGTCAATTACTCCCCCCCCGGTTCCTATCTTCTACTATCAGTTGAGTCGTTTCTTTACCACCTTAAAAGCCTATGTATGCCTTGAATTCACTTACTTAAAAGTGATGAAACATTCTACTAAATACAATTACAACTGGTAACCTCTTTCTATTACAGGTATAAGCCACCCTACAGTACTGAAATAAAGTCAAGTCAGTTAAAAACAGATAGCATATGAGAAGCTAATTAAATGTTTAGGGAATATGAACAGTGCACAGGTAATGAATGTAGTATGGATTTTTGCCACTGCCTTTTATAAGGCAGTAATCTAACACCTAATTTTCACCAAGTACTACTTTAAAGAAAATAGTGGAAACTAGATGTTGTAATAAATAATTTTTCACTTTCAAATTTATTGAATTTTGAATAACATTTTGTATATATAGCAGTGCAGATGACTAGTCATTTCCATACAGGAAATATTTAGCATTCATTGCATTACTGTTCATCAAAATTTATAAAAGCTTTCTCTTAAAATAATCATCACACTTTCTAAAATTGTCTTTTATAACTTTTTCTCGTATTAGTGGGGGTTTTTGTTTAAAATTGTTTCGAAAGTCAACATTTTAACTATATAATTATTTTCTTTTCTAATTATACTGTATCTTTTATCCATTTTATTTGTTGAAAGTCCTTAAGTGATGTGGTTTCTGTTATTTAGTAAACGTCTTTGTAATTCTGTAGCATCAATTCATAAGATCTAATGAACAGTTGGCTTCTTATAGAGCTCAAAAATTTATTCATTCACTTGAAGCCATTTGATATGCTTCAAATCATGTGACTGTAATATCAGTCTATAAGCTTCTTATGAAAACAAAATACTCTTGAAAAGAATGTTAAATCATAAGGAATTAAATTAAAAGAATTTAACAGAAAAATAAATATTTTAAATAAGCTTGTTCACAGTATATAATTTTTATAGTATTCTGAAGCCAATCTATCAAAGATATTTCTGTATTAGAGTATATGACCTGAAAGCATTTTGCAGGAATTGGTTCTGGAAATAAGAGGAATTAATTCCTTGCAGACTAAGTTGAACATTTATCAGCAGCTAATTAACAAGTCATCTCCACAAAGTAAACCTTCTGCACTTCACTCCTAAATATTTTGCTCATAACATGCTCTCTAACAGTAGCAAATCAACAGAGATTATAGTAATTCCAGACCCATGAAAAGAGAATTCCATCAAACTGTCTTTGTAGTCTATCATTAGAATTATTCTTTTGTAATACATTGATGCAGAGGGGGGTGGCATAGCACTTTCTGAGAATGATTTATATTGATTCAGTTCAAAACTCATACAAATTCAGCCACCATTGATCAATGGATGAAGAAAGAGAAGCAAGATTTATAATCCTTCAATGTCGGCTAAGGAAGATTTTCAGCTGTTGCCGACAACCTTTGATTCTTATTGATATTGTGGATGTTTTGTTTTGCCTATAGGCTTTTCCACAGCCTATAAGAACCTCTCAAAAATCTGGTTTAAAAATTTTCATTCAACATTGTCTTACAGGTAAGGTCACTACTGACTGTAATAAAATATTTCAGTAAAACTCCATAAATTAAAAGACTTGATGAAATAGGATAATATATTATTTTAAGTAAGTTTTTCTTATAATTAAAAAGAAGATTCTTATATTGTTATTTTATTATTTTGCTAAGCATATAAGAAGAAACAGAAATTTTTATTGTTCATGTCGAGAACTTATTTAATCAAGGGTCTTGAGATGAAAATACATTTTAAAATTGGAAAAAATACTATGACCACCTGAAACCTGCAAGCAAAATATATCCTTGACCACTGAATGAAAAAAAAGGAATATTTGCCAAATTGGTGAGGATATTTGTCTAAACAATATTATATATTACATTATATCAATGCTGAGCCAACCATATATTTAAAGAGAATTCAGAATCTTAAAACAGAAAAAAATATTTCTGAGACAGTTCTATAATATAACCCTTTTCAAAATAGGTAAAGATATCAGTTTCAGCATGAATTTATTTTAAGATTTTCTACCATCTACCTTGAAAAGCCCAGATACAGAAATAGAATAAAAACAATTATGGATGAGAATGCAAAAAAAAAAAAAAAGATCTTTCTCTTTTTTGTTCAAAATAATTGTCTGTAACAGGAAGTCCTGACATAAAACAAGAAAAATGTAACTGTACCAGTCTTGAGACAAAGAAATGCTTCTTTTGAAGTTTTTTTTTTAAATCCTTCTCAGACTGTCTGGACATTTTCTGTAGCACTGTTGTCTAGAATTAAAATATGTACTAGTCAACTATTTCAACTTAGTTTGATCATAAAAGTAAATATCACTACCATGTTTTAAAAGTAAAATTATTTTTAAAGCTGTTGATGCAACTATTAACTATTCGAATGTTAATGACAATTTTAATGCACAATAATGTGACAGAGTTTAGAGATTAAAAGAAGACATGAAATAGTTACCCTTTATATTATTTATTAATTTTTTGATGAATAAATAAAACAATCTGTTAATTTTTTTTAAAAAGAAGATACACCTTTTTACAAAAAATGTAAAAGTATATATAAATATATACAAAAATTTAAGACAAAGAAGTGGAAGATTGAGGATAAAATAAACTACTCACTGAAAATGGTGGATCAAAAAATTTAACAAAGAATTAACAAGAAGGGGGATTATTTTTGTATATATTTATATCTGCTTTTAAAATATCTATTTTTTTTTTTTTAAAGCTTTAGTAAATAAAATAAAAATTATTAAATAATTCTTAGTTGAATCCTTCTTCACTTTCTCTTTCTTTGGCATATTTTTTGCTGTCTTTTAACCTTTTACTTCATTTTAAGTGTGGGAAGGACTTATCCCAGTATCAGACACTTTTGAACTAAATACAATTGCCATCTGGAATAGTCATGCTGGTGGAAATGTTTTAGCTTATAAAACAAAAAAGAAAGTGAGAGAACATGTTTTCAGGTTTTGCATGATTCCTGAAAAACAAAAAACAAAGAAATAACAGTGCAGCGGAAGAAATTATTTAAGAAATTATCATTCACCATAATAAATAAGCACCATTCTAGCAGCAGGAAACTGAAAAAAAAATGTACTAGCACTTGTATTTGGTATAGAAGAGTACACAGCAAATTTTTATATATTATATTTAGATGCATTTTTTCTATTGTTCTCTCTGTTTCCTATGTAGATTAACAAATATTACACTGTGTGTACACTTGTGTGTATATATATATATATATGAGTAAAATATGGTTTTAAGGTATACTATATTTATGGGTTAATGTTCTCAATATCAGGGATAGAGTGTATGTAAATATAAAAGTGGAGAGTTAGGTCAACAACCAGCAGTGACAGTCTGTTTCATGCTCAAATGCAAACTTTCAGCCATATATATATATATATATATATATATACACACATTTTATATTGTTAAAAATGTATTAGATGTACAACATATGTATCTCTTTCTCTCCCTATTTCCCTTCTCTTTTATATATATATGAAAGAGAGAGGAAATAGGGAGAGAAAGAGAGAAGAAATAGGGCGAGAAAGAGATACTTATGCTGTACATCTAATATATTCTTTCATTTTATAATGTATTTTCACCAATCTATGTATTTGTTCATAGCTATACATAAAAGAGTGCTGAAAAGTTCTTGTTCTAACCTACTTCTCAAAATCTGAATATATGAGACTGTACTCATACAGTCATTGTCAGAAGTTTACCAATTAACACATATTCAATTTCAGCTGATTGTTGCCTTAATAAATATGTCTCCTCTAACATATAAATTACCATTTGAAGAAACTTCATTGATTATTTTTTATTTCAATTTTAACCATTAAGAATTAAGATGACTAGCTTATCTTTTAAAATATTTTTCTGGATGAGTTTGCCAAATTGCAAAGAATAGCTTTGAATAACATACCTATATATGTACATATGGTCACATATTTATGAGGTATATTTGATAATCACTCCTACAGGAAAGCAGAAATTGTGAAAGAAATACACCAAGGAATCATCTTCATATTTCAAAACATATACAATGTGCACACAAAGTCTCATGAAAGAATTCCTACCAATGATATTTTTTGTTCATTCTTATATTTTTACCCAAAAATGATTCCTACTTGAGTAAGCTTCAGAAATGGTTCATTTCAGCGCTTTGCAGAAGAAGCCAAAATATGTCAGCAGCCTTTTACAAGAAGAGACATCTTTAGACTTTGCTCATTTGGTAAGAGAATTTTGGAATGAAAATCTTGAAAGGACAATGCATTGGGGGTGGGTCAGATCAGACATGTCATAGCCTCCTCTAAGTCCAGACTTGACAACTTCAAGATCATTCATTGTGGGACAGGGTCAAAGAAAGAAATTGCAACTTCATCTGAGTAAAAAACTGAAAATGACTAAAAAAAGTGTTTCCTCAATTTACAAGCATTAGTGGGGAAGATGTCACAAAGGGCATTGTGGAAAAAAGAATTCTATTCTGAGAATACAAAGACATATAAGTTTTGTCTGAAAAGTATACAGCCATTTTGAGTCTCTCAAGAACTGGTTGTGCAGCATTGATGTAACTTGGTAACTCATCAGAGTGGGCCTCATTGGGAATTCCTGAACAGAGACACTCACATGGGATCATTCACTGAGTAACATGAAACCAACCTTTATATTCATATAAACTATGCACCAGGTTTTGTTTGACTTTCAAATGAGGAAACATTTCAGATGCTTAAAAAGGATTTCAGGAATAAACCAATGAGTATTTTCCATATACAGATGCTTCCATCTTCACTGGGAGTCTGCTGAAAAGTGAGCCTGGTTTTACAAGTCCTCTATGAAAATTAATCCAAAAATGCTGAACATGTGGAAGCTTCACTCAAAATAAATTAGAACTGATACTACAAAATTATAAGATGGTTTGGGGATTCTATGCATTGTTCAGAAATTACCCATCAATTTTTAATATCTCAGCTGCCCATTCTTCAAATTTCATACAGTGTTTTTGGTAAAACATTGCCTTATCAACATTTGTCAGCATCACATGTTACAATCCAGATTTAGGTTTCTGTCATGTCTGATTTTCTCAAAACTAAAATTTCTATTAGATGAGAGGACATTTCATATCATGGATGATATTAAGGAAAATAAGAAGAGGTAGCTGATGGCAATCCCTAAAGGGGACTATTTTAAAATTTGGAAGGGCTGCTGGAATAATTGTGAATTCCCAAAAGGACTACTTAGAAATGTATGATGGCGCCATTTCTCAAGAAGGTTAAATTCTTTGTTAATATAAAAGAACCTAATTATTTTGGAACAGACATCATATAAAATGAATTTAGCCCCTGAAATTTGAAAACAAATAGGAATTAGAGCTCAAACTAGTAACTAATGATAAGTACACAGATTCATGTATGTTTACGTACAGTCCTGTTAATTGCTCAGAAGTTTTCATTTTTCATTGTATTTATCTAACACTAATAAATGGTGTATCTGTGAAACTTGAAGTTGGAAAGATAAGTCTTTTGAACTTGTCTTTATCTATTGACTATTGTGGTTCTATTTTATAATACTGAGTGTACCTTGTTTATAAAATTTTGCTCACCTTTAAACACAAGTAATTTTACTGGACTACATATTTTTGTGTTATTATTATTATTATTATTATTGTTGTTATATTTCTTTTATGCATGAAAGGCATAAAACTAAATCAATATCTATTCTCTCCCCACTACTATCCTTATCTTCATCTCATTGATTTTAACTCCTGCACAAATACTCCAAGAAAGGCCTTGAAAAATATTTTATTCTAAATATTTATTGAAAAACAAGTTATTTTTTTTTAAAACAAATCATATTCAAAATTCTTAAAAGATATTCTGTCAACAAATAATAAAAATATTTTCTCTAACAAAAAAATGTTAAAAAATAAAATGAAAAACTATTATTTCATTTGCTTCTTCTCCTGCTACCTAATTATCATAAGCATCTGATTTAACAAAAAAAAAAAATGAACAAAAATATCTTCCTTCTCATACAAATGGCCCAGTTTAATATTTAAATAAACTTCATGTTTATTTCAAAAGCAAATCTTTGAAAGTGTACTTTCACCAGACAGCCAAGCCACAAGAAAAAAATTACTTTTTCATACTTTTCAACAATACATTTTCCTAACAACTAAACAAGAACATTCAGAAATTATCATAAATTTGTAAAACCTAAATAGATATGCTGTGTTAATTAAATTGTTGCTTAAATTTTAACTGAGCCTTTTAAGGTACATTGGAATAGTGAAAATACTTTCAAAAACTGTAGTAAGAAACAGGAGAAATGTCTTTATAAACAAAGAAGAGAGTGCTGAAGTGTTGTGTAATATCAATTCTTGTATGTGGTAGTGAATGCTAGACAATTTCCTCAGAGATAAAGAGAGGCATGACTAAAGGCAACAGAGATGTGAATCTGCAGGAGGATAATGTGGATACTTCAGACAGAATATGTTAACAAAAAGGAAGTTTTAAAGAAAATAAAAATGAAATGTACACTTGCACAATCAGAAAAAGGAAGTTGGAATTTATGGGGCATGTGGCGAAAGAGAGCTTGGAGAATTTGACACTCATAAGACATGCTGAACATTGAAGGAGCAGACCTACCTAGTGAGCTCATGTAAATGGATGGCAGAATAGGGACTAGGACAGATAGTAAAGAAATAAACAGAGCTACAAAGGATAGAAAGTTGTGGAGATCTATAATCACCTCTGTACATTGAACTGACATAAGAAGAATGTTTTAAAGCAGTCAGCTTGTGTAGCTTGAAACTATTAATTTATTAATACATTGTGGTTTATTTTCTAATTAATTTTCTTCTCATTGATTTTTATTCTTTCACAGCATCTGAACATGTTCATTTTGATTTTCTGTGGCTGCATTGTATTTTTGAATATTATTGAGTGTTTTAGAGAGTGAGTACATTGCCTCAAGTATATATTATGACTTTTTGTGTCTATGTTATTCTTGCATCTACATTTTCATGATCACCTGCTTAGATTTGCTTATGTTCACAATATCCCAAGTCATACCTAATTTTATGTTCTAAATTTATTGCCTGCTCTCTCCTGATTAATGGTTTCCACAAGTGACTAACATTAATACTTGATTTGCTTATGATGTTATCGAAATATAGTATGTGGATAGTTTCTTTTAATATTCTTATTTAAACATAAAAAATAGAAAGTTATTCATCCAATCAAAATATTCTCCCCTTAACCTCATTTAAATTTATTCTGAGTCATTAGTGTTCATCCAAAATCATTCTTCATACAAAGAACAGATAAATTCTTTGAGATCTGTTTAATCTTTATTCTTGCCTTTCAAACAGTAGTCTAGAGGCATAAAATTAAAAAGAAAATGCAATTTCTAGCATAGAACTTAAGATAGAGTCACAATCTGCAACATGGAGATGGACCTTATTATTAACCAATAAAAATGAACCACTTCTTGGTCTCATCTACCATATTTTTGTTCTTTCTAGTCTTGAATTTAGAGAGCTATAATCACTTGACTGTATCCCATTTGCAAGTGAACCCAATTCTTATATTGTGAACTTTTTGCCTTATTACTGTTGCTTTGCCTAGTTTTAACATGCATATGTATTTCTTGTTTAGTATTATTTTCTCCTGTTTTTCTATTGTTTATTGGAAACTCTATCAATTCAATTTACTGGGCATTTTTACCATTTAACCATGGCCAATTACTCCACAGGTTATGAGCCCAGCACACATTCAACATGATATTGTTTATACATGAGATGGAGCAATGTTTATTTCTATTTTGAATGTATGATTTCTATCTATGAGCATGAATTGTTTAATTAAGAAGCCATTGGTTAATCATTGTTCCATCAAATGTTTGCTATAAGCTCCCAGGAATAATGACATTGTTTCACTTGCTGTTTTCATTGAAGAAATAACTTTTCATTTGCATATAGTTACTATACAGATTTTCTCTTTATTTAATATTGCACAAACTTATTTTTAAAAAAAAGTCATACTAAGCAAACTTATCTTTATGACGGGTTGGAAATGAGCAAATTCTTAGGTTTTGGCATTGCCTCAAAATCTACTATAAAAGAGATTTAAATTGTCCATTGAAGTTGCATTGTTTTAATACAAGGGAGAATAAAAATCTATTTCAAAGTTATACAATAGAACTATTTTAGATATCAGTCATATAAAATCTGAAATACTTATAAAATATAAATCTTATAATGTTTCTTAAGAGTATAAGAAAGTTTTCCCAAGTTCTCTAAGGACAAAATTACGATGTTCATAAATTACTAAAATTTAAGAAGTTAATCTAGAAACCAACATTAACAGATGTACCACCAAACAGCCAACCCTCTCTTAAGTGTTATATAGGCATCACCAGAAGCCAGCTTTTTTGACTTTCCTATTAATATTAATGACACTTTTCATTTCAATTTTTCATTCAAACTAGTTAAGCAAAAATCAATATTGCAAGAGTCATCAACTCACAGACCCCAGTAGAAGTGTTTAAAATTTCAGTCAAGTTACTTCCTCAGTAGAATAGAAGAGCAAGAATTGGGCAAGGTGGCATTTGACCAATAACATCAATTAAATATTGAATAGAAAACCAAATATAGTCAGAGTTCAGCTGCTGTTGAGATGCAGAATATTTGTATGGTGTTAGAGTTGAGAAACTCAAATTTTAATGTATTTCCCAAAATGTGCTCTTGTTAGTTTGCTCCAGCAATCTTAAATCTTCCTCTTCTTGGGGATTATCAATGAACTGAGGGCTAATCACAAGTGCTGGATCATAAAGTAGTGAAAGTCATGTTGCTTGCTTTTCTCATAATCTAAATCTTCTGGAGAAATTGAATATTGCTGTTAGTGATGGATTCACTATTTGTTGCATGATTTGGGGGGTGTTAGGGGGGATGATCTTGACTTCCACTTAACTAAACCAAACAAGAATGTTTGTACTGGGCAGATGGCAATGGCAGATGATCATTTACAAAGCAGTTCATCATGAATGACTAAAATCACCAGAGACTTTTGGTTTCAATTCAGTGCTATTGTTTCTCTGACAGCCAATGTTTTTTCAGTAGTAATCTGAACCCAAAACTAATTGAAGGTTAGAGGAGGAATTAACTTCTGCTCTTTCTTGTTTCAGATATTATTCTTTCAAAAAAAAAAGAAGAATTTAAAAAAAAATGGAATAATATTAGTGTATGCCTGACATGCAGAGCAAAGTTTCATTTTATCTAAAACAAAAACTTTTTTTCATTCATGTGAACTATAAACTGGAGATACTAAAATCAAGCAAGTACAAAAATTTAAATATCTGAAAAGTGTTTTAGCAGAGGATCAAAACTATAACACCAAAAATTTGAAAGCATATTTGAATAGCAAAAGCACCTTCCGAAGTCTAAGCAAAGTATTAAGAATCAGGAAAATGTCATTAGAAACAAAGAAAACAGTGCTGAACTTTTATGTTATGAGTCTTCCTTAATGGAAGTGAATACTGGACAATTACCTCACAGATATTTGAAGCAACAGAACAAATGGAGGCAAAAAACCAAAGGGATGCCTATACTCAGAATCAGAGACAGTTAAAATTTCTGGCATGCATAATGAGAAAAAAATGTTTGGAGAATATAACACTGAGCAAACACACCAAAGGCAACAGAAACAGAGGGGAAAGAGCATGTAAACTACCTAACAAGATTGTGTAAATGGATAATAAAACAGAAAGAGGGAAGCATAGTGAAAAGATAAACTTTACAAAGAAAGCTATGATCACGCACGTCCTGAAGGTATATAGATGAAAAAAAATGTTTTTATAACTAATTTTCTACTCAATTTTGTTAAATTAAACAATAAGGGAATACAGAGATAAGATGGAGGGGTTTTATAGTAAGATATGAAAGAGAATAGCATTAAGGGCTAACAACAGGTAAGTTCTAAACTTGATATTCCCATATAACTAACAGGAAAGTCAATGCTCAGCCATGTGTATCTCTTGGATTTTAGTGTTCTCATTGAGATGATGAAAAAGAAGAGAAACTAAAAAAAATACAAATTAAATTCTGGATACCTGAATCAATATAAAGATGAAAAAACTATCAATTTAAACATCGTTAAAAACATTGAAGTTGAAGGTAATAATAAAAGAAATTGTAGAATTATTTGAGCTTGAAATTAGGTAAAACATAAGCATTTCTCTCTGAATCATAGATCAGTTCAGAAACAAAATAAGGACTATTCAAGGAATGCCTAGATACTATTATTATTAGGAAACCATTTCAATGATAAAGTTTAGTTGGTGGGTTCTGAACAGTACAAAATTGTTGAATCATTATATTTCCTAAGCAATCAAAAAGACAGATGCTATTGGACTATGACCAAAACATTAAACATAGCAACTTCCTTTAGTGCCTAAAATACATAACTTATTTTGATGACAAACTGTCTCTTTTTGAAAAAAAACAACTGACATAGTTTAATGAACATGCTCAATTTTTTCTTTCTTGCATCATTTTCATAATGCTATCATTTTTTGCATGCACCATTTGCTTGATGAATTAATAAGAGATGAAAGACAATCAGTATGATGGAAAGACATTCATGTTACAAAGGTCAATTGTATTATTTGCATTTTTAATCAAGAAATCCTGGAAAAAGATTAAACTCTATGAACTTTGTACTTTTGATCAAATATTGATCCAAAATCCTATTAGGATCTAATGAGCCTTTTATCATTATTTTGGGGATGCTATCAGGAAAATGTGTAGTTTAATAGAATCTTTGAAAACTAACTCCAAATTATTACGGAATGAACTTTAAATGATAACATACCCATTAATGATAGCAAATAAATTTAATTATATATACAAAGATTACAAATCAGATTTATAAGAAAAAATAGTATTTTATATCTATTTTGACAATATATATTATTATTATTCTTTCCTGTCTTCTCCTGTGTGCAAGGATGTGGTGGAACATGACTTTCCACAACTTCCTATCATCTGTATCACTTAGCAACATTTGTATTTTAATATCCCTCGCATTCCCTGTTCTGTGAGCCATTTACACAAGCTCATTATATAGGTTTACTTGCTGTTTCATTCTCCTTCTCTTGCCTTCAAAATGTCTTGTGAGTGTCAAGTTCTTCAAGTCCCCTTTTCTCATTATCTCAGAAATTTTATCTGTCTCTGGTTTTATGTATAATTATTCTTCCTTCTTGTTACATACTGCATCCATGGTTTTAATGTAACAGAATTAACTATGGAAAATAAATGAAACCCTAATTCTGCATAATTAAACAGTGAGGAGCCACTGACAAGATATGAGAATTTTTTTTTTGTTTCTGGAATGACTAAAAAATATCTTGAGAAATTTCTTTGTCCTGGACCTTTTTGGACAGGGAATTTGATTTGAAGCAATTTATAAGATAATAATGAAAGCAATTTTTATTCCTGGAGCAACTGAGAAAGTAGTTGACATAATATCCCAATTAAAAATGCTTAATAATTTCAGAATTAAAAATATATAAGATGGTTTGTTTTTAGAAATATATATTAAAAGGGTCTATCAATATATCTGTAACCTGATACTGTTATTAATTGAATTTTGATCTGAAATTTTCACTGTATATTACTAGTATTCAGTTCAGCATATTGATCAGAAAATAAATTATGTTGAAAAATAAATATATATTATATAAAACACATGCTTTTTTTCAATCATTAGGACATGGAATTATTGATTTACTCATGCATATTCTTTGGAACCAAATACAAGTTTTATTTAAAATGGTCGTGCTGGTTGGGGTTTTTCAGTTTCTAAAATAAGTGACAGATCAGCTAAAAGCTCTGCCAAGACTGTTTGTATATTTAATAAACATTTGTCTTTTTAATCATTTAACCCTCTATCAATTAATTTAGTCATGCCAGAACTTGTATTTGGTAATAAATTTATGTTTGTTGAAGATGTTTGGCTTGATGTTAAACAAGACAATCTTTCTAATGTAAGGAACTTGATCTTCACTGAATACCTCACTATTGGAGTTTCTGCTCAAATGATTAAATACTATTGGTTGCTTGCCATGGAGCAATGGTTAGACATCAAGTCTCAGATAATTACAACTAAAGTGAGTTCAATCCTCAATGGTCTCCCCATACTTGTGGCTTTCACTAAAGCTAAGCAAATATCAGTCATAATATGTTTGTGTTGGCAATATTTTCATGATGAAACAAATAAAATACTAGAACTTGTCATGTGATTTAATAATTATGCAATGAATAACAAAAATATAGAATGTTTCAACAGAATTGATTTCTGGATAAATCAAAACTCCAAAGGTTAATTAATATTTGAATCAACTGCAATAAATTAAAATGAATCACTTTTCTCAGGAGATGTGCTCTCTATAAGCAAAATCTAAAACACAAATAGAATTTTGTTTTACATTGTTTCATACAACAAATATTTTTTTTAAAAAGTATTAGTTTCACTTTTTTGCTTTATTAGCTTTACTGATTTTATTTTTCCATTTCATCATATGTACTAGAAGAACTATCTGGCATAGCATGGGCTTTTATAAAAGAAAGAAAAAGTGTTTTTTGTGACAATATATTTGTATGTACACTGGTCTTACACACACACACACATATATATATAATATATATATATATATATATATATAAAGATTTGACAATATATACGGCAATGAAAAATTTAATTCTGGTCGAGCACTCTTGGGAGAAAGCATGAATTTGTAAACAATGACAACTATCACTTATAATGCAAAGCTCTTCTAGGAATTAAGCCCTATCGGTCATTGGCATGTTTATTCGAAGAAAATGAATGTTCAACGGTATAATCTCTGAATGATGCCAGATCTGTCAGGTTTCCATCCCGGCTTGAGGTAATCAGATATCTAGTCACACTGTTGAGCTGTGATGCAACAAGACAGTCTGTCTATGGATAACTATATATATATATATATATATATATATATATATATATATATATTAGCCAAACTACTTCTACCTTTTTTAAATCACTGTCATATTTGTGGAGAAAAATTATACATTTCAATATTACTCAATGAACTTGCCAATGTGACCTCCATCTTCTGGCTTTCTTCTTCTATATTTTGGATAGGAGTCATTCCCTTGTTCCTTTGATGTGTATTTGATGCAATACTTGATTGAGTGAATTGATGAGTAGATTTCAACATTGATATGACAGTTGAATTTTCACAACAAATATGAATTGTAAGGCACTACCCATCTTGCTGATGTAACCTCCATCTTCTGGCTTTCTTCTATATTTTGGATAGTCATTCCCTTTTTCAAATTTAAATTTAATTTACATCAAAGGGAAAAAAATTCACTGGGGAGTTTGTGCCCCATGACGACCCCCTTTGATCAAAATGAACATACTTACCCAAGTACACTGGGTAATGTAGTTTCAGAATATATATAGTTGTGGGGATTTATCTTCAAACTCCTAGGAGGAGTTTGATAACAGACAGGCAAACAGAAGCTACAACTTTATATATATAGATATATAGGTCTGTGACCAAGTTGTTAGAATGTTTACTTTCTAACCATGAGACCTGGGTTCAATTCTCACTATGGTCAATTTATCAGGAAGGATGACTTCTTGATGTTGTCAGCTTGAAGAGGGGATCCCAGTGTGTGACACCTTTGGAAAGTGTCTGAAAATATGTTGCAAATTGACCCAAACCTTGTGAGTGAAATTTGGTAGATCATGTTTGGAGGCTATCAATTGTTGCCTGAGCATGAAGTCACAAGTTTTCATGACCAAAAGTGGAAGTGTACTGGTGTTTTTCCAAGTGGCATTCATGCTAGATAATGCACTCTCTACTAAAAACTGTAACTAAAGACTGCTCAGTATAGTTGCAGTATAAATGCCATGTCTACAACAGAGATTGGCTAGTCAGTCTACCAGATGAACATGCCAGAAAAGAAATAGTAGCTACTATATATATATATATATATATATATATATATATATACATACACAAGTATGGAAAGTGCATTCACTTTTAATTGTGCATGTATGTATGTGTTGGTTTCCTTTTCTTTTCTTTTTTTTTTCATAAAGGGCCGTGGAGATGTTCCCTGTCTCTTTACTTTTTTTGTGTGTATATATATATATAAATATGTCTGGGTGCTTATGCATTATAATCTGATTGTGTTTGTGTTGTTTTACGTGCAAGTTTAGAACCCCATTCACACACTTGGGATTAAAATGTATACATATATTGTAAGAGGACCAGATAGCATATTAGCGTCTATTCTAACGTAATTTCAATGAAGAAATAAATTGAATAACATATGTATTTCTTCTTTTCTCCTCAGTAATTTTATAGTTTTAAACTTAATAGTGATTAAGTTTGAATTTTAAAATTGGCAGTTTTTAATTTTAATATCAAATTTTATCATATAATTTAATAATTATTGGTTAAATTTTTTTTTAATATTACCCGTATTTTGAAGATCTGAATAGCTATTATAACATGAATTCATTGTCAAGCTTTTTGAATTTTCCTATATTTGTATTTTGATTGGTCATTCTAGCTTTTGTAACAACATTTTCCCCATGTGAAGAATCGTTAATAAATTGGAAAATTTTAAAACAATTTATTTTACATTCAACACCATCACTTGATAAGACACCGGGGGTGTTGAAACAAAAAGGCTATTTTTGTAGTGATTTTATAACATGTTTATGTTATAAACTTTTTTAAATAAATAATTATATATATATATATATATATACACACAATACCTCATGATGAGTAGACTGAACACTTACAAATTTATCTGTGAAACTCTAGAATTAGGGTGTTGAATATAATATCAATCAGTAAATTAGTTTATGGACTTACACACATATGTGTATAAGTACATAAACTAACAATAATAAAATCCTTCATTTTGCATAAATATTTTCTGCATGATCTCTTCAGTAATGAATATTAATCATATAGATGCAAAATTATAGGAGGTATTATCAAAAATTATTGAGTCTGTTGCTATGGCAAAGAAGCTCAGGTACAGACAGTGAAGCAGTTTGGTACAGGGTGACCTTGAACTCTGTTGAGCATATACACTAAGTTATAACTGTTTCACTCATTTCCATTATTTATAGCAGTGCTTGGAAGGAAAATGTGTAGAGTGTGGGTTGTGTCCCTACAGAGGTTCCACAAGTGACCATAGATTATGCAAAACATTCCCTAGGTCTGAGAACAACTATATTCCTCAGATTCTCAACCTTTGAAAATTTTTCCTCTTCAAAAATTAAATCCCACTTGAAAGAAACAAGATTTCAAGACATCAAGGAAATCAAAAAGAATGCAATATGTCATTTGCTTACTATCCCAAAAAAAGATTTACATAAATGGAAATGATGCTGGATAAAGTTTGGGGCTTAGGAGGAGGACTATTTTGAAGGAGATTAAATGCTGAATTGATATATGTTGTAGTTTTCATTTTATAGCACCAGTCCTGATACTTTTTGATCAAACCCAATACAAAAAAAAAATTTTCAGATAAAAATTCAGCTAATAACAATGGGTTAGGTTGCTCTGTGTGTGTGCATGTATATATATATATATATATATATATATAAAATACAAAGTTTGAGCCTGGCCTGCCAATCCTAAAATTTGAAAGTGAAACTTTAGTATTTTTGGTTTTATTTCTTAGTCCTTATTCGTTATTTATATATTATTAAAAATTTATTCCTGTGTTATACTGTCATGACTATTTACACTGTAAATTCTACCTGCCTTACACTTTTCTACCAAATTCAAGTGATGCATGAAACAGTCATGCCTGTGGGAAATATCAACTCCTAAATCTTGAGAGTTCAAATAAACATGAGTGTGCAGGTTTTTTGATGAGGTGTATTTCCTGGAACAAAATGATCATGCTTTAGAGAAAATTATTTAAAAATGATAAGCATGCTATATGAAAACTAAGCAACTTACTGTCATTAAAACTGAAAAAAAAAAATAATCATTTTGGAACTTGTATTTGATATATGCAAACAGATATGACAGATACAATTATATTTTATTGCCCTGGGTATGATGATAAACTACGTCCAACAGCAAGGCCTCTGAACAGGAAGTTTTGAGAAGCATGGAACCACTTCTTAATTGCCGGTGTTCCCAGGTCCACCTGACCTGGGGTGGTAGCACCTGTTAGGGTCCCAGTTACAGGCAAATAGTTAACACCGAAACTGTGGTAAAAACACTATTAAAGTTTAAAATACCAGAAATACATGTAAAAAATTATTACCAGCAATAAATTTTTGTAGAAAAAAAAACTATTACTAGCAATACGTTTTTGAAGAAAAAATATTACCAGAAACAGATTTTTGACAAAACAAAATATTACCAGCAAAAAAAATTTTGTCAGCATCAAATAACCCATTGGTGTTGATATACCATAAAACAAAACAAACCAAATCAAACCAATTATATTTTAAAAGTGATCACAGCAAATCAGTTTTAATAAATGTTTGTAACCATTAAATTGTTGCCATATTTATCATCTTGCAAATATGACACAAATACAGAATATTATTGATAATTACTAAGATAAAACTTACTCTAATTGATTCTAAAACTAGTTTGATCTCTCTCTTCGATGTTATATTTTGGTGTTCTTTGTATACTAGTGGGGGGAAATATCCTAATGCCTATTAGATGGCATTGTATAATGCAATATAAAAAGAAAGAACACAAACTGTTTCTCTCTCCTTCAGGATGTTATAATGGCAAGACATGTCTTTTTCCCTTCTAGAATCTTCTTAGTCCCTGAACCACATGTCAAACTGAAGATTTTGATGCCTCCAAAATGAAACTGCTATGCTTTAATCATTAAAGAGAATCCTTTTTTCATTCCATCAGCATGGGTAATGCTAACCTCTAGGTTTTACATTTTCCTGTGAAATGAAGTGATGAGATTATATTGAATAAACTGCTAGAAAAGTTGGTTCACTGTTTCATTCTAAATATAATAATTTTCTGACTAGAATCTATGTTGAACATTTATAAATCTAATATTTATTAGTGCACTGAATATTGATCTGGAGCTCAGATCAATATTCAATATATATCATGTATCTGTAATGTTATTAGTTTTGACCTGGTATCAGTTACTTTCCTACCACTATTATGTGGGTTCCATCTATCTTTTGTATAAATATTTTCATACCTGATGTCCTAATGAACTCTCTTCCTCTTTGGTAACTCAAGCAAAGAAATTTAAATGTACAACTAGATTGGCAATTACATCTCATATTTTTACTGTTTAAATATCGAGATGCAACCATAAGTTTCATTCTAATAGTTTCTTTTCTTGCACATCTTGCCTGTGGAACTCTCCTCTGGTCTCTTGATTCTCAGTCATGTATGATCTCCAAAAATTCAAATTCTATGACAATTGCCTTATTCTGCCTTTCTGAATTCCATTCTTTAATCTGTTCTTTCTCCTCACTAAAGGCTTGTCATTCTCTTTCACTCTCAGCAATCCCAGATGTTTTAGTGGAATTATCATTTTGTTTGAGGTGAAATGATTTTTAAAAATGCCAAATAATATTTTCATTACACATTATCTCATATGTCTGTTGTTCTGTAGATATTATTTTATATCTACAGAACAACCTATCATGTGTGCATGTGTATATATATATATATATATATATATATATATATCCATCCAAACAAGAAAATATCCCTCTTCAACAAATGAGTCTATGCTGCTATAAACTGATCACTTCAATAACAAATTGATAACCTAATAACATTATGGTTCTTTGTTTTACTATTTTATTCTAGTTTTGTTTGCATTATTATTTTGAGAGGGCATATTCACATTTTAAACCATTCCCATTGTTGTATTTTGTGAATGAAGTAAATAAATGTTGAATTCATTATTTTGAGATTGTTGAATTATTTTACCAAATTTTGTTAGGGGACTCACAGTTAATCTAAACAGACCTCCATATAAATATTAACTTTTGGTTCAGTTCAAAGTCACTCCTTGTTATTTTCAATGAAAACTTCAATGACTTTAATGATATAACTTAAACACAAAGAAAATAATAAATCTTGGCAATAGTTTGCTTGTCTTTTTCATTTGTCTTTCTTATAATTATTCTCATTTTGGTAATTAGATATTAATAACATTTTATTACAAAAATAAAAAGTAGAAATATCAGAGAATTGTACAATTTTCATGTTATTTTAGTCTATATGATACAAGCATACAATGCAGAGAAACATTTCAAAGTGTTGCATCATGGGAATTCTTGGTTTGCCTACATTTCATTTTTGCCTATTTTAATTCATATCCTTATTGGCTTTTCTATTTAGTGGAATTTGAATCAATCTTATTAGAATTTAATAATATTAAAAACTATTAACAAAAGTTTCTGTGGTTATGATTGATGCTAACTGGACTTAAAGCAAAATATGTTAAACATTTGCCTTTCATTTTGTAATATTTTAATGTTATATATGGTTATAAAATCATTTGTAAAACTAAATAATAAATAATAAGTGATAAATATCAATGCAATAGTCTCTGCAATTTCACCTTTATTTAATAATGTGTAACAAATGTATGAGTGAACGTTTGACGAGGCAAATATGGTGGCGGACACAAAAATGGCAGTGTGTGTGCGACCAGACTGGGAGTGAGGCCCGTATTCATTTGCATAAGCGTATGCCTCACCAGCATAAAAGCTGAGAGTTTGCGAGGGTAAGGGTGAGTTGACCAGTTGTGTGAATGTCACACGTGTTGTTTGTTTCGGTGTCGACTGTGGTGTAAGACTGAGCAGAAGTAGAAGAAGGAGACTACGAAGACGGAGAAGATAAAGACTTCAGTAATTTTGTTACAGAAAGATTACATAATATCAGGCAGATTTTGGCACCTTATTTTAGAGCTGCAGTTAGCAGACTAATATCATATATCATTACTACAATAGTGGTTCCAATCCACACAAAGTGTACCCATGAACAAATATATGATACATCTCCCCATTCTACTACATCCTAATTTTCATCAGGTAGTATCCATATAAAATGCAAATTTTATTGTATCCTAATTATGTACAAGAATGGATCATATGCAATATAGGTGAACAATCCAACTAGAAAGATTAAAAATAAATGCAATGCATCAAAATAAAAATTAGAGACATGTCATAATAGCTTAAATAAACCAACAAAGTTTTGTGGCAATTTTTAACATCAATTTGAGATTTTTCTTATTAAAAAGTTAAATAATTTTAGCACATTTAACATTTTGGATATTCAATTTTATGTTGTGTTTTTTTAAGACATGAGAAAAACAAATTAATGGATTTGGACAAAAAAAAACAAACAAACTCCAGAATGATGTCAAAATCTGCAAACACACTGCCCAGGGCTCCCAATCTTGCACCTTCTTGGTTAGGGTGGTTGTGGGTAGTATGAACCAACCCTGGGTGTATCACATTTGTAGTGTTAGGTTGTAACTAAGTTGATCGTAGAAAATGTAAGTAATTTCAGGCTTAATACTCTTGTTAATCTTGTTGCTATTACAGCACAATTTCTTTTTTTTCCCATTCTCTTAAAAATAATAAGTAAATCAAGCTGTATTACCACCATTTTCACTACAAAACAAACTCCAGTATTTCCTTTTTGCTAAAATAATGATAACACCAATAAATGTCAAACATAAGATCATTAATACAGTCTCTAGTTATATTACTATCTGACTTTTCCTCTTGTAATAATATTAAGTAAAGTCTATGAATACAAAACAAAAAAAGATGCTCTGATATTTTATTATATTAAGAGATCATCTTATTTGATTCAGGAAAATAAATAATCATTACTGCATAAAAATAAAAGTTTTTTGTAACAGCTTCCATCTAAAGAACATCAAGAATTAAATAACATCAATAGCTCAGAAACTGTAGAAAAGCGTCTGAATCTTGTGTAAAAACTGCAAAAGTTTTAAAGCATAAAAATGAAGGCAGTACCTATAATCATTGGTACACTGGTAATGATCACAAAGACCTTTGCTAAGAAGCTAAAGAAAGAGTTGAAATATCAAACTCTAGCACTACTAAAATCCTTAAAAATATTGAGGAGATTGTCAAAGATTTCAAGAGACCTGCTGTCTCTCTATCCTCAACAATGATGTCCAGATAGCTCTGATGAAATATATCCATATTCTAATAATCAGGATCCATGAATAGAGTAACAGTTATAAGCATGAATAACTAAATCAGTAAGTCCTTAGGAAAGGTGTGAATCTGTCATTTCTGCTCCAAGTTATGGTTTAAATTGCAGAACAAACTGGCCTCTAATGCTTTGAGTAGAGTCTAGTCTAGAAGAATGATTTAAAACCACAGAGAAGGCAACAGAAAAACACTCCACTATCTTTCTTAAGAGTTCCTTATAATTCATAAGTAATAAATAAAAGAAAACTGCAGAAAGCCATGACTGCCTATGTCCTAAACTTATGAGTTAAATAGCAGAATACTGACTTTTCTCAACTTGGGTGGCAAAGGACTACTCAAAATTCAAGCAGGCAATAGAAAACCACTTCATTATATTTCTGAAGTAGTTATGGCACTTAACAGATAATAAAGAAACAGAATCTGTGGAGAGCCATGATTGCCTAAATATTGAAGAGCTATCGTATTTAAAAAAAAGAAAGAGGAATGATCAGATAAAGATATACTACACACAACCATAACAGTAATAAAAAAAGTAAGGATGAGAATAACAGTTTGAATAACTCAGGAAAGGTTGAACATATCAGTCAAGATATGGTAGGAATTGCAAGAACACTACACTAATCAACTTGTGAAATATGGCAATTCATAGAATTTGTGTTATTTAATTTTATGCAATTTTCTACCCATCAACAATTATCTACTCTGACATTTACATTTTTTTCTTTATTCATAGATCTATGTCAGAAGATAATAACCATTCTTTTGCTCAGACCTCTTAGGCTTAGATATGGACGTAACTTGAATTATACAAGTTTAAAGTGTTCCACAAACTTCATAGAGCCATGAAAGAGAAAGTAGCTTTTCAGATATTTGTTACATCTAATAGCACTCCAAGGTAAATGATCAACTTGTGACTGACTTACTGTTATGAGGCAAAGAGAAAACTGAATGGCAGTATTGTACAAAAACCACATGTACATTACAGCAGCCAGCCAATAAGAAAGGAGAGAAGCAACATTTCAAGCAGGTCCATCTTGAGTGCACATCAGTGGAAATGAAAGCAGATTTTCTCACAGAGCATAAAAAATAGTGAAATATCTTTGATTTCTTTGCTCAAGACATTCTCTTAATATGATAATTCTACCTTACTTCTTTTCAAGATTTCTGAAAAGTTTTTTTGTTGCTTTATTTTTTAATTTCCTCTGAGTTTAATTACATTTTTTTTTATTTAATACATCTTGGTTATTACATATTTTTGTATTTTAATCTTCAATAAACATTTGTCATTGCCACAATTTTCATTGAATGCAAATCAGTGTTTTACTTTAAAAGAATATAGAATTTTATTGCTAAATATCAATAGCCAAATGAATAGCCATCTAGCTTTTGTTTTTTTTTGGCATTCAACAGAAATGAAAATCAATTCAAATAAAATATTCACATGTCAGATAGCAAAAGATATTCTGTTATCTGTAAGGTGTTTTCAAAAAGAGTTCAGTTGGTGGATTTTTATGACATATCAAATCTTGTTGAGTTATTTCATATCTAAACCATTTTTATTATATATGAATATGTATGCATTTACTTGATTTGTTGATTGGTAAAATATTGGTCATTTATACTAGATTCTACAGATAAGTATTGGTTATTTATGTTGAAATTTACAGATACATAATGGTCATTTATGTTTGCGTCTATAGGTAAGTACTGGCCATTTATGATCAAGGTTGTAGGTCATAGGTATAAAGTGTCGCTGCCAACACTGGAGTTTGAACACAGATCACCAGAGAGCAAATACAAGTGATCCCATTTTGAATAAGTAGATCATGTGATGGTAAAGGAAAAGTACATATGGGAATTAGTGTGGCATCTAAGTGATTACTATTCAGATCACTATTCGGTGGTTACTTTTTGAACAAGTATCATCAAGCAAGTTCTATTAGTGCGAGTGTTATTCAAGGGCGTCTGACACCAGTATTGTTCAGTGGTGTTACTATAGTTATATCTGCAATTACAAAGTCTCTACTACAACGAGCATTATGAAAGTGACAACAAGTATTTTTTGATATTACAAAAGTGGCAATGAGTATTTGTTGACATCACAAAATCATTCATGTTTGACTCTAAATGTAAATATTTTTTTAGTTTACAGGTAAATACTGGGCCTTTATTTTTAGGTATATAATCCTTTACTTGCTAGGTTGCTTTTTCCTGTGCACAATGCTTTAGCCCTCTGCAAAAAGATTCTAATACATATTCAAGCCATTGCTGACAGGGAAATTTTTTGAAAATGTGAGATTTAGAAAATGTAACAAGAATATATCTTACTATTTAGACATTATTAAAATCACCTAATAAGTAAAAACCATGGCAAATTTACCAACTTTTAAATTAAAATGAGATTTAAGTTTTGTATCTCAACTTCATGAATTTAAGTGTAGTACTAGAGAGGACTGTCAGCTAAGGCGTCATAATTTTATTCTTGAAATTGATAAATATAAACATAATTTTTATTCTTGTAATTTCTTCTTTCAAACTTTTCACCTATGATATTATATTCTAGTTTTTTACTTTCCTATAAACTACAATCTACAAAAATTTAAATGCAGTGTCAATCATCATCATATGTCTTCTTGCCATCAAAGTAGTAAGAGAGAAGCAATAGGCTTGCTAGATTATGTCTGAATTCTGTTCTGTTTATTGTTCTTCCTCAATAATATTTCCTCACTTTCCTTTCACACACTTGTCTTTTATTCTCAGTACCCTCTTGTGTCTTAGTGGCTTTATTGCCTTGCTTACTGTATCTTACTCTTCAGTACATATGAGATTCTTTATCTAGTTTGTTTTGTTTATTTAACTATAAATCAGAATTTTTACAATTAAAACTTTACATTGTACTCAGTGAAAATAAAAAAAATATAAATGTAAAAGATGTCAGCTGCTGTCAAAAAAAAGAAAAAATATAGTTTAATTTTTTCTAAACAATAATATTATCAACTCTTTACATTTCTAGGTATAACGTCATTAGATGTTTTATACAATAACCATAATCTTTATTTTCCAGCTTTGACATACCTTAAAATTATTTGGTCTTGCAGAATATGAATTATTTTCCACATGACAACCTCTTTCCCTCAGACATAATTTTGCAAGTATATTGCTTCTCTCTCACTGCTTCCATGACAAATGTTCAGATGAGTTCCATTCTTCAATGACACCAATTTAGACCTTACATCCAAGACCCACCTTGTTATGTCCATAGAATTAAATCACCCTCATTCTCTATGTATTCCTTTTGGTAAAAAGGGTGTTCTACTCTGAAAGTTTCTTCCTAAGAACCACTATTTTGTCATACAGATTTCTCCATGGATGCTTCCTTGATCATAACAATCTTAATCTCTTCATAATTAAGGTCAACTTTTATCTATTTACCTTATCCTCATAATCTTCATTTCCTACTTCCCCCTCTTACTTTCATATCACACACACTATTCAGTAAACCTCTACCATGAGTGGTCCTTGGGCCTTGTATTGGATGGACTTTAGTCAAAATAAAATAAAAAAAAATGATGGCAAATAAATCTCCTCTCTCATTTATGTTTAATATTACATTATTATGGAGTTAAGTTATATATAGATATTGGCAGTCTATGAAATCTAGATAAATATGAGCTTACTTTGCAAATAAATTCTAGAAGATATATTTTTAGAAATAAAAGAAAAGTGTGGGGAACTTACATACTGTCAAATACAAGATTTCATTTCCTTTTAATTAATTTGTACAATAGAGTGTTAATTAATGTTATATATTAGTTGGTCTCAATAATTATTGTTTCAACAAACCATAAATAAAAATTCTAGTTTTGGTAATCATTCATAAAATAAAACTTTACGAAATATTTTATCTGAACATAAACAGGATGAAACGTTTTTTTTTGTCTATTTTTCTTCTTCAAGATGAAATTCTGCCAAAAAAGGCAAATAACTTTTCCTGAGAATTTTTTCTCTTTTTAAAAGTAAACCCAACAAAAGTATCTGCCTAACCTTTGGGTTTGTAGTTTTGTACAACACTACAAACTGCTAAAAGCAAAAACCTAAAAATTCATGTTCTTAAATAGCCTTGTCAGATTGCAGCTCTCATATGGATGCTATACATGGTGCCAAATTTGTTCAGAACTGTCAGGCTATGAGCAAACAAAGACTGTAGGTCTGAGCAAGAACTATCCTTCTTTAAAATTTGTGAACTGGCAATACAGAATCAAAAACAAAGAACTGTACCAAATAACAGAAACAACATCGCTTGAGAACTTTCAATAGCAGCAACAACTAAAATGGATAGAATATGTAACTTGAAGAGAAAATAATGACATAATCAAAATGTTTATGTTTCACGGTACTTCAAACAAAAACTTAAAAAGGAAGCCCCCATCAATACCGAAAAGAGTAATAACAGCTGAGAAAATTATTTTCCTGAAAAGTTCTTTTAAGAGAAAGATTTTATAAATTCCAACTGACAATAGCACTGAATGCTCGGTCAATGAAATCCAAATGTTTCCATATAAGGAAATGGTTAATATCACCATTATCAGAAAATGAGAAACACAATGTTGTTGCCTATGAATTAGTTGGTACTTTGCATTTCATTTATTCACAGTTGATTAAATTATTTACTCTATGTTGGGTTTCATGATATAAATACATGTTCACACAAATAATATTAACCAAACAAAGTTGGTAAGGTATTTAGGATATATTTACATTTATATGATAAATAAAATCTTGATGGATTTCAGCTTACAATATCTGTTTTTACAAGAAATATTTATAATTTATTTGGTAGTATGAAATTTTTTTTATATAACTTAAGGGTTGGTCATCATATTGTAAATAAATATATATTATAATATAGGTACTGATATTGTTTTCAATTTCAGATATATATTTCAATTTCAATCTTTGCTTTTGGTCTTAAGAAAGATATAACCTCAAAAGAAAAACAAGGTATTATAAAGTTATTGATTGATGAGAATACAACTTTGGAAATTGGAAAAAAAATTTACAGATATTCATAGAATAATCAAAAAAGAAATTGAAAACAGTGGCAAGATAAAAACCAAAGAAAAATGACTAAGATAGTGACAAAAAGTGATTTGAAAAAAAAAAAAAAATGAAAAGTGGATTGGCCAAGATTTTTCAGCTCACCAACAAAAATATTTGATAAAGTTAGTGTCTGGAATTTTAAAAAAGAAAAAAGATGCAAATATTAAGGACATTGGTTTAAGATATAAAAGCAACTAAACTACTATCTTTATTTTCACTGAACATGTAAGGTTGGAGAAGGAGTATGTCAAAACTTTTTCTGAACTGTAATTTTTAGTGATAAATGTAAAGCTATACTGAAAGTACTTGACAGCTTGGCTCGGGGCGGGTTTATTCACAGAAATAATTAACCAAAATATCACAGAAGACAACATGAGAAGACGGACTAATCTTTTATACTAGTTTTGTAAGCAGAAATTTTTTTATATTACATTGAGCCATAAATAATTTCCCTTCTTGCTTATCAACTTCATTCTTCAAAAAACTAAATTACATTTTATTCAATTATATATTCACCACAATTTGTAATTACTTGTTGCCATTTATCAAATAGCTCTTTGATACATTTTAAGTAAAATTTTGTAGCTTTTGATGTGAAAATTTTTTAATCTGTTTTACATTAGAGAAATGAGAAAGCCTTTTGTAGCAATTGACAAAAATATTAATTGGTTGATGTAAGTTCATGTGAAAATGGAAGGGCTGGGTAGGACCAGTAATGGCATCCCAAATTTCTAGGAACAGGTTCTATATAGGCAGATAATCTTTAGGAATATATTTTGATTATTTTCTTTTCAATCTGAGAATGGAAACAAAACACTTTATATAGTATCAAAAAGAATTAAACCATTTTGACAATTTAATAGAAAACATTTATTTATTAAGACATTTCCAAATTTAAATTCTGTTCTCATCATATTTCTGTTCAGAAGTATGATGCTTTTTGACTCTAGTGTCATCAGCTGTGTTATGCTTTCTTAGCTGATTCATTTCAATCCCCAAAATTTCTTAATTGATTCACTGCAATATCAAAGATCCAGTGGAAGACCTATCAAATTTATGACTATAAGATTTTCCATATTTTTAACTTCAAGACAATTTCTTTCATCATAATAAATTATGTTCATCACAGAAAAACCTCTTTCAGCCTCTGCAGAACTTACAGCAATGGTATTAGCTATTTAGCTATTATATGTCAGCTATTAATATATAACATTGTTTTCAGATAATCCAACAACTGGTTTACCAAGCTTTTAAGAAACAGTTTGTGCAAACTGGTATGATGCCACCACCAGGGAGAACAGGTTAGTGGAATTCCCATTTTGTTTTTCTGTATTATTTTTGCTATGTACTAATATAGCTAATATCTTACAATTATGTGAGAGGTATATCTTGGAGATTTATGTGGAAGGCACATTGTTTAAGCTGAAATTCACCTGTTATATTAATGATATAAATATGAAAGTTTTACTGGCCTGATTCACTTAATATCAATTAATATTTATTGACAGTATAGGTAAAGAATGCTATTAGGTTGGTGCAAAAATGATATCGTTTTTTGACGTATTTTTTTAACATCAAAAAACGATATTATTTTTGCACCAACCTAATATAACTTTACAGAGACTTGATTCTTTCATTATTACATTTTTTTCCCTTAAATATATATAATTTTATCTGTATATAATACTATGAACAAACAAGCATTTTTAATGGAATGAAAAGAAACAAATTTTTTTCAGAATAAAAAAGGCAAAATAATAATTGAAAATACAGCACAATATCAGATATTTAATTCCCAATAGAGGAGAAAGGTATGTTTAGACTGCATTCAATATATTCTTATAGATTTTTAGAAATTCTCAAAATAATTTTTAATTATATAGTCATATTCTTGTTTTTATCACAATATTTTTAGCCAATATATTATTCAGTGTTTAAATTAATTTACTGAAATGTGTAGGTGAGGGTTAGATTTGAACAAACCTTGAATTTACATCTCCTACCACAGGAGCTTTTAATATCATGTAGCAACACCTATACTATTCTGACTAATTTTCTTTACCAGAATACTGGAGTTTTTTAATCCCCTCAATATTCCTTTTAAGTTTTATCCAAAATTACTTCTTTGTTTTGGTTTCCTCTAATGTAATTTCAAAAGAAAAAAAAATAAGAATTTTAAAAACAATGTGATAAAAAGCAAAAAAATGAAGATACTCATGCAATGATTAAGCTTAGACAATACTACTGAGTATTATTTTTCACCCAAATATGGAATTATGCTCAATCTAATATTAACATTATAGAACATAATACTCAAGATGTATGTGTAGCATAAAAGTTAGCAGAGTGAAAAGTGGAATTAGTTATTGAAGTTTAAATTCTGGCTGATTCTGCTGTGTTTCTTTTTGCTAACTAGCAAAGTAGACTAAGCTCTCTAGCCTTGGATAACAGCCAGTCTAGATGAAGAACAACTCTAAATTTGGAACTGTGAAGACAGAAATGGGAAGCTACTTTATTATCTTTCCCAAGAGGTTAGGGTAATTGGCAGATAATAAATGAATGGAATCTATGGAGAGTTATTATTGCCTACATCCTAAAGTGAGATGACATATAAAAATTATAATGAGATGAGTAAAATTCATTATATATTCATATGTAACACCCCTGAACTACTTCACTTTATTCAAGATCATGTCGTTGTGGAGAAAATATTCATTAGTGTTTTAGAGATACAATTTCAACAAAATAAAAACACTTTGTTGTAACTTAATTGTTCAAACAAAATAAAAGTTTAAAAACAACACTGAAATATAAATACATCAAAGTGTATCATAAAATGCAAAGATTATTCATAATTCTTGATTATTCCTTTTAAAAATTGTTATAAAAGGCATTTGACTCCCACACACTTCCTGACCAGCAACAGATATCACAGGAGAGTCCTTAAGAATTAGTAATATGAACGATTAGCCAGAAACAAAGATTTTCCATTCACTCATCCTTCAGCAAAAGAAGACAATTGTATTATGGTAGCCTTCTGGGAGATATTTTGTTGCTTTGTGGTTTAACATACTTATTCAAGATATCAGGCCAGAAGACCATGATAGATGAGGATGCAATCTCAGCTAGCAACCAAAAGCCAATCTAAAAGGTAAAGTGATTCATATAATATAAAAGAGAGAAAAAGGCTATGCAATTCCTTCTCAATTGTATACTAAACAATCCCAAGAGAAAGTAAAAATAAAAAGAGAGCAAAAGTAAGAAATCCTTAAAAGTCATGTAAGAAAGAAAATGCAAGAAGAGTCAGTTTAAAGCCATTATCAGTAACTATAAACTTCAGAGTTGAAGATAAGAAAATAAACAGCTTTATGATGGTTGTTTGGGGAAATGAGGAGTTTTGGATTTTTGCTAGTTTAACTCTTCTGATAAATAATGGCTATGAGCATGTGTGTGTACATGCATACATATTTTATATATATATATATATATATAAGAGAGAGAAAGGAAACTATGTAGACATATATCTCTGTCTGTTGGTACACATTTATACACACATTTTATAAACCAATATTTAGTCTATAGGTTTTACCATTTGATGGCATATGATATAGAAGAGGAACCAATGATTTTATAATAATAATAATGAGAAAGGCAAAATTGTACATGCATAATGATTTGGCATATATAATAATTTTGAATAAATATTAAAATTATTGAAAAACTAAGAGATATTGCTCTAAAAAAAAAATAGAATTTCTAAAAACTAAATATTCTGATACAAATTATAAGTAACTCTTCTTTCAGTTTTTGTATAGATATACATTTAATATCTGCTACAGACAAAAAGCATAAATATTAATTGCAAAAGTTTAAATCATCCTTTATTCATGTTTTTAAATTGCCTCACTAAATCAAGACTTTCATTTCATGCATGACATCAAACCAGTTCAGAAATATCTAAACTGTCAGCTGTATAAAACATATTCCTAAGATCAATGGTTAACGAAGTAAAAAATGAATGACACCTGTAGGTCTTAGTGAGGACTATCCTTCTTTGAAACTTGTGATCTGGTACTACAGAATCACAAAGAATGTCACCAAATAACAGAAACCATATCAGCTGAATAATTTCAACAAGAGTAATAACTAAATTCAATTGTCCATGAAACTTATAGAGAAAATAATGACCTAATATATTGACTTTCCATGCTACATTAAACAAAAGGTTAGGAAGGAAACTTCAATCAGTACTAAAAAGAACGATAACAGTGGAATTGAGAAACTCGTTTTCCTGAAGAACAGTTTTGAGAGAAAAAATTTTATAAATTTTGACTGAGAGTAGCACTAGCTGGTTCAGTCAATGAATGCTGGAAGTTTCCTTACAAGAGAATGGCTAATCTTACCATTACCATTATCATTTTGTGGAGCAGTTTTATTCATCACAGAGTTTAGCCACAATAATGACAGACATTCCTTGCCATCTTACAAATGTTCAATTTTCAAACTTTGAAAGATGCATAGAAAACTGACTGTAAATTCAAACTTTGAATACGGCACTGATTCCGACGTCCAACTGTTACCACACGAAAGATTCCATAGCTGTAGCTGCTCAGCATCAGCCTGTGAAAACAATGCAGATTACTCTCTCTGTGGCAGCACAATGTTGTCTGTGGTCTTTACAAATACATATATTGTGGCTAAGCTCACAGTTACTTATCTTTAAAAAGAAGTGGCCATTGTTTATTAAAGAAACACAACATGAATTGGGAATGATTATATCAAATTAATTGCTAGGTTTGGTTTGAGGAAAGTTTGTTCACTGTGCCATGCTAGACAATTTTTCTCACCTGAATCAATCTTGCACATCTATAAATTTACCATTCATCCATGCAATGAATGCTGCTGAACATCTGGTCTGGTACATCGACTATGTATCTAGAGATTCTTGGCAAAATTCCTAGAAGAATCTGTATTGTTATCCGTCCTGACCTGGCATCTCAGCCTCAGTCACATTCCCACTGACTTAATGTAGATTACCTGTGTCTTTTCTAGAAATATTTTCATGGCAATTATTCTGATGTGCTTTTCTCTTTGATACCTCAACTTTACAAATTTAAATGCACTACTAGATTGGCAGTTAGGTCTTATCCATTTATTGTTGAAATTGTTAGATGTAACTAAGTTTTATTCTAATAGATTCTTCTCTCCAACTCACATGTGGCACTTTCTTCTGGTTTCTTGCTTTCCTATCAGCTATAATTTTCAAAAATTCAAATGCAGCATCAAACATCATCATCTGTCTCCTTCAAACATGTTCTTTTATTGTCCTTGTCTCTTCAATATCCTTTTCACAGTTACTTTTAACTCAGCAACTATTTATGTCTTAGTGACTTTTTGCCTTTTTCAGGTGAAATGATAAAAACTGACTGAGACTGAGTAGCACAATTTCAGAATGAGTAAAAGATGAGAAAGATATAAGATTGTGTTAGAAACAAAGGAATCAAAAAGTTTAATTGGTAGGTCAAGATACCAATAAAGAAATGTGCACCTATATAATAATATGCAAAATATCATCCTGGAGAGAGTTATATTTTAATCATTTCACTCTAAACAAGGCAGGAGTGCCGCTAGTAAACAAGGGGGGTTGCAGAGAGTGAAAGTGAGAGAAAAGACTGAGTAATGGGGGATTGAGGAAAGGATAAAAGATGAACAGGGTTTGATCAACGGAAAGTAGTGGCTGATGTTGCATTTAAAATTTTGAAGATTGTATTTATCAGGGAAGTAAGTAAGTGGAAGGGAGTTCCACTGTTGGGAAGTGCAAGAAAAGAAACTGTTAGAGTAGAAGTGGTGGTTACATTTAATTATTTCAACAGTAAAAGGGTAAGACCTAGATGCCAATCTAATAGTGCAATTAAATTCATGTAGTTGGGGCATTAGGGATAAAAGCTCATCAGAGCAGTTGCAACGAAAAAATTTGTAGAAAAGACAGAGGGAAGCCATGCCATGTCGGTGAGAAAGTGACTGAAGTTGAAATGACAAGTCAAGATCGATTAGATTGCAGATCCTTCTTTGGATTTTGTTAAGAACCTTGTGATGAACAGCAGAGACACCAGATCAGATATGGCAACAGTATTCAATGCACAAGCAAATGGTGGATTTATAAATGTGTAAGATTGATTCTGATGAGAAAAAACTTCTAGCACAACACAATGAACCAACTTTCCTTGCAGTAGATGCAGCTATTGATTCAATGTAGTTGTTCCAGTTGAAAACAAGAGGCCAAGAAAGCACAGTGAGATGCTCTTCTGGAGTCAAGCATCAGCCATGCTGATGGAAGGCAGAGAAGCTTTTCTGTGATGGCTAAATGAGAGAAGTTTAGTTTTGGAGGCATTAAAATTTAAAATTAAAGGTAAAATAAATTTTCATGAACAAGTATATTTTTGGTCAGAATTTTTATAAAGTCACATTAGTACAAGCAGGTATGAATAAACTAAGTACCTGTTGATTATAAATATCTTTTTTATTATATGGTTCCAAATATATAACCTTACAAACAAATCCCTGGAACTTATCCTGTTTGCAAGTCATAGAGTTCTTGTAGTGTCCAACAATACATTTAAATATATGTGTATGCAAACCACAACCAAAATGCATAAAAAATGAAATGTACTCATTCAGAATAAGCAATATTCATCCTTTTAAAAGAAAATGTGGAGTTTACAAAACCAGAAAATAAATATGTAGGGCCTAAATCATTCCATTAACGCTTTTTATTCTGAAAGCATTTATTGTAACAAAGGCATAAAATCAATTTCCCTCTAAAAGTTTTTAGTTATGTTATATTGTAACAAGCATAAAAACATGGTAATAAATTAATAAAAGGATAATGTTGTCATTAAAGGTAGAAGGAAAATATCAAACAGTATTTATGCTTATCCAAAAAAATTATTTAAGCTTTTAAAGGCTTAAATAAATCTAATAGTGATAAAAGTGTTCCTATTGACATTCATTCTTAATTTTACTTTGAATAATTTTAAAAAATGGATAATTTAATAATCAGTTTATTGACTGCACTATTTAATTTCCAAGGCTTTTAATAATGCAATTGTGGGTAACTTTAAATCCTCCTGAAGTATGGATGGATATAATTCTTTGTGAATATAGAAACTCCACATGTGAACCTTCAATTGTTTTCTTAAACTTTAAAATTAAGTATTATCTCTGCTTTTCAGATTGTCAGGGTATAAAAAGTATATTTTTCTTACAGATCTTTAGTTGAAAGTTTGAAGGAAAATGGAAACAAAAAAGATACTGATACTTTGTATTAGAAAGAGATAGTTGAAATTTCTGGGATGCATAATGAGGAAAGAGTACTTAGAGAATTTGAAACTCAAAAGACATAATGAAAACAAGAATGACAGATGGAATCATCAAGTAACTTCTTTAACAAGCTTGTGTAAATTATTTAAAGCTCTGAAGGATAGAAAGTTGTTGAGAGCCATGATCATCTATAAAAGATAGCAACACTTATTTGATGTACACATCTAAAGATTACTGAATACTCCATGATTCTTTAGTATTATATGGAGCAGTGAAAAGTTCTTAACCCAGTCAAAATTCTGATGTTTGGTCAGATTTTGGAAATGATATATAATGAACTCTCCTATTATTTTCAACATATGAGCATTCAGCAGCTATTAGAATCAAACAACCAGATTATCCATAAATATGATTTAATTGTAGGGATGAAGGCTGGGCAGAATCAACCACACTTTCCAGAAATAGTGAATACAGAGAACTAGTACATATAGTATCCCACAACTTTGTGAAATGATCCTTTTCATGTTTTGATTTAAGAGTTGTCCATCTCATAAACTGGTTGTTAACTAAGTCTAAATAGCCCAGTCTGCACTACTATTTAACCCATAACTAGGAGGAGATGAAGTGATGGATTCATACATTTTCCCAAAGTTATGTGTACATAAGTGAATGCAAAGAACTTAACTGGAATTTGAACTTTGCTCTCTGATTTCTCATTCCAAATCACTATCCATTGCACCATCCATGCATCCACCCATATATATATATATATATATATATATATATATATATTTATAAAATCATTATTAATATCATTCAGTGGTATATCATATTAATATTATTCAACATTAGGCTTAAAAATCTGGAAAAAGTGCATTCAATAGCTTGTGCTTAGATCAGATAGTATTTGCAGGTGTGCTATAGAAAAATAGATGGCAATATATATTTGTTTCTTATTCTATTCTTAATAACAGAAAATTTATAAATTTCTTGTTGAAGCATATTTCAATATCAGTGGCTTTCTTTTCAGTTAACAGGTGTAGAGTAAACATAAGAATTAAATGTATGAGAAAACAAGAGTAAAAAATATATTTTAAGATTAACATCAGAATTTTTGATGTTATTAAACTAAAGATTTTATTGTGGTATTTGCAAAAGAGATAGAAGAGAACACATTCAAAGATACTTAAATAAATCTAACTTTGTTTTTTTATAAAAAGTATATGCTTCCTGGAACACTAAAATCTTAACCTGTTCAAGTCTAGCTTTAACCGTTATCTTCCCAACATATCCCCATAAACTGTGCCTCTTAATCTCTAATCCTCTAACTCAAGTAGCAATTGGTCCTTGTTCAGGGTGAATCTCAGTCTAAAAACAGTATTCATTCATGTCGATGACAAATTATTTTCCACCCTACAACCTTTTTCCTGCAGTTGCAAGCATGTCACTGCTCTATCATTATTTCTATTGAAAGCGTTCAGTCAAACTACATTTCGTAATACCACTATTTCTAACCTTTACAACTGAGACCTGCCATGTCATATACATTGTAGTGAACTGTCCTCGTTCCTATCGTATTCCTCTGGTGAAATTTAAGTTCCAATTGAGCATTTTACTAGAGTACTAGATGAGTTGGTCCATCATTTTACAGTTGAAGTTGCAAAATGTAAAAAGTTCCACTTGAGCATTTTACTAGAGGACTAGATTAATTGGTCTCACCTTTTTACAGTTGAAATTGCTAAATGTAAACATGTTCTATGCTAATGGTTTCTTTCTTCACACTTCTTGCTTGTAGAAGTCTCTTCCACTTTCTTGCTTTCTAGTCAACTTTGATCTTCAAAAATGCAATGTCAATTGTTATCTTCTCTACTTGAATCTTTGTCTTTTATTATCCTATCTCCTTAATGTTTTTTCTCAGACTCATTCACTTTCAGTAAACCCTCGTGTCTTAGTGACCTTGTCTTTCTTGGGGAGAAATGATTAAAAAAATGTATAATTTTATTTGCTGTGTTGAGTAGAACTGGTGATTTTTTTTTATTAAAATAGCTTTTTTTTTAATATAAATTACAAAAACCTGCTACAAGTTCAGAACTATTATATAGATCATATAACAGCATTGAGTGGCTAAAAGAATTGTTATTCAAAGAAATTCAGTGAAATAAGTTGTAATAGAATAGTTAAAAGATAAGGTTATAATGACAAGTCTTGGTACTTTTTTACCATGTAAAAATGTCACAAAGAAAAATCAAGAAAAGGAGATAATGTATTGGTAGACAGGATGTTAACCACCATTTTTGGGTGTCTATAATTTAGACAATCTTATTATGACTGTCAGAATTTAACTGAGTAATTCTCTTAATAAACATTTTAGGTTGGCATGATTGATTTAAGTAAGAAAAATGGAAGCAAAAAGAATTGATATTTTGAGGACACATAATGAGAAAAGAGGTCTTGGTGAATTTGGCACTCACAGAACATACTGAAGACAAGAGAGAGAGAGGGAAACAATAAGTAACCTACCTAATAAGCTTGTGAAAATGGATGGCAAAACAGGGGATAGGATGGGTAGTGAAAAGATAAATATTACTAAAGATAAGAAGTTGTGGAAATCCATGGCATATAGAAGAAGAAAAAGAATTTTCTTAATGTAATCTCATTCAATATCATAATGAAATTATAATAATGTGATTCTAAAATAATGGTTATTGTTTTTTGGCACTTCTCTGCTCTCTTAAGAGGGTCCAGTCATAGCTTAATTCTAATATGAGGAGGTGCTGAAAATTTCAATACCTGACCAAGAAACCCTTCCAAAATAAATTCAGATGTCAGATCATTTTGGTTGGCTTATGCAAAAATTGGATAGGCTCAGAACAGCACATCTCTTTGGCATCTACAAGCAAGACATTAATAAAAAAAAATAATAATAATTTATTTTATTTTTTTAAATTATTTCAGACAATGAGAAAACTTTAGTGAGGAGAAAGGACAATAAAAGTACAGGATTCAGGAAGACAGAAGATGATGATTGATGTTGCATTTAAATTTTTGATGATTGTAGGCAGAAGGGAAGTTAGCAACCAGAGGAAAGTTCCACAGATGAGAAGATCAAGGAAAGAAACTATTAGAATATTACAGTTACATCTATCTATTTCAACAATAAAAAGATGAGACGTGGTTGACAATTTGGTAGTACTAGTACACACAGTTGATGTACCAAGTGGAAGAGCTCCTCAGAACAACTGCCATGAAAATGTTTATAGAAAAAACAGAGATATTTAAATATTTATAGGAAAGCCATGTCACTGATGGCATTGGTGGATGGGGAGATCATTGATGGAGATAAGAAACAACATAGACCCAAGAATCCTGACATTAATATGAAATAATCTAGAAGTATGGCTGTTCAACATGATTTTCATTAGCTGATTTATTAAGAACAATTAGATCAAGTCAAATATCCAGTCAGAGGCACCATATTCCTTGAAGTTGTGGAGTAGGCTGGTATGCTAAAGCCGGTCAAACATTTTATAAATGCAAAATTTTAAGTTGATTGTTAAATAACAAATACAATGATGGATTTTTTTTAAACATTAAAACATTTTTTTACTCTACATTTTCTTGATCATTAATTGATAACTCTCCCTGTTTAAAGCTTGAAAATTAATTAAGCCTACTTTTAAGAAGTTATCATTAATGATGATTTTTATCACTATTTGCAGCATCATTAATGACAACTTTTTACAAGTAGGTTGACCTTAATTCCCAGGTCACAGACATAGAGAGTTATCAAATTTTATTATAAATTTAGTTTACTTGTGTAATAAGTTGTTTTCATAAACCAACATGGATGCCACATTAACCCATTTGTTCTGAATGCTACATTAATCTATTCATTCTGGATGCCACATTAATTCTATTCATTTTAGATGCCACATTCACCCAAGAACACTCTTTATGCCTATAGCAAAATGTGCACTCACATGACTCAACTCACTGTCCTGGGCAGCTCAGCTTAAGGATCCAAGATCAAGTTTTGTCAATGTAATTATGTTATCATGTCACCTTTTATGCGGGATCCTTGCTTCTTTTTTAAAAAAATCATCCATTGCATATACCAGATTAACCTATTCACTTTTCATGCCACATTAACCTATTAACTATGAATGGTTGGAATTTCTGTTGTGGTTAATAAATCAGTAACAGGCATTTTCTAAGAGAGAGAACTTACAAAGAAACATTTTTAAAAAAATCCTTAATACATTTTTTCGGTGCTCTTTAGATGTTTCTAAATGCATTTTTTTAGCCTAGATAAAAAAAAAAAATCTTTTTTTTAATCCTGTTTTTGACAAGGCTACTAAACCCTCAATTCATGTTTTATCACTTTACACTGTTTTCATATTCTGAGGTCATTAAACATATTTTATTATTAGGTTGGTGCAAAAATAATGTCGTTTTATCACATATGTTACTATGTGAGAAAACGACACTATTTTTACACCAACCTAATATTAGTTTTGACTAATTTCTTCATCTTTTTATTGCCTTTTTATCATAAAGTATTTCTGCAGTTTAATTTAATAACCAAAAAATGGATTTGCTAAAAACGTTTTCATGAAATGTATAAAAAATTAGTTTTATTAAGCAATTTAATTTAATACTGGTCATATCATAAATAATTACTGTTAATTGACGAATATCAATTAAATGAAATCAGTAATTTTAAATAACCAAAATTATGGTTCTTATGCTTCCTGCTAAATGATAAAAATGATTATGGGAATAGCTGCTGCGGGTTAAGTAAAGTAATTTAATGTGACAGAATAGATAATATCTGGATGTAACTTCTCATTAAATGAGAGAATCAAGAAAAATATTAAGTATAACATTTGAGGAATAAAAATTATTATATTTTGACTCCAATGACTACAACTGAAAAAATAAGTATTTAAGGAGATAATACAAGAAAGTTTTAATTCAAGAAAAAAATTCATTCAACTTAATGGATGTAGTATTAATAAATAAGAAAAGTCTTATGCAAAAGTTATATGGAAGAAATTCATTGGGAATGATTTTTCTACTCTGAAAGTTAATATTTCATATCTTGACTTTAACTTGACATTTGACCTTGACATTTACCATTAGTGGGAAATATACCATTATTTCAGCCATCAGACAGACCCTTTAATATTATTCTCCCCTACCATGTAGGGCAGACTGGGTTCACTAGCTCTGGTTGGCAACCAGTAAAGAATGGACAATTCTGAATTCAAATCCATAATTTTGCTCTGGTGAGGCAGATAAAATACAGCCAGTGAAAAGTTTGTGGAGCTCACAATTAATTGTAATGTGGAGTTGTAGACTCTATGATCTCAACTGAAGTTAAACAATAAAAAGTCTTCTTTTATTTTCCATGTCCCATCAGGATGTGGGCAATCACGGCTCTCCACAACTTCCTATCATTTGTAGCTCTAAACAACGATTATCTCTTTAATTCCTGTCCTGCCATCCATTTACACCCACACATTAGGTAGATTACTCAATGTTTCTCTTTGCCTCTCTTAACTTCAATATGTCCTGGGGGTTTAAAATTCTCCAAGCCCTCTTTATGTGTCCCAGAAATTTCAACTATCTCTTTCTTATTTAAAGTATAGGCATACATTTTGTTACCATTTTCCTTAAAACTTCCTCTTTGTTTATATATTTTATCCATTGTATTCTCAGAATCCTTCTGTAGAACCATATCTCTGCTGCTTCAAATCTCCTCTTCATCTGTGAGGAAATTTTTCATGTAGAAGGATTGATACTACATAGCAGTTTGGTAATTACTAATGTAATTCATTTATATGTATAAAACTATTGTGAAAGTAATCATTTGTAATTGAATAATCTATTCTTTATCTGACTGTTATCGCCACCTTACTATTTTGGCTTTTTCTCTAATTTTGTCTGATTTGGCAAACTGAATTACAGTTCTAGTTGAAATCATGTCTATTCAATGCACACTAATACCCTTAAATGGTATAAACCCACTTCTCCTAGTATTCTAACATATGTCTCCACAAAATGTCTTCTTGCTCAAATGCAATGATGTTATATAGAAGTAAAGTGCATTTAGGTTAGGGATTCTTCCCTTTTACTGAAACCATGAAATCAAATTTGTTTCAAATCACCAGAAGATATTGGCACTGCAAAATACCTCCATTTACCTTAGAGATACCAAGAAGGATTTAGCATGACATGACAATGCAACTGATCAACCATTTTTGAAAATTCTAAATCATATAAAATGTGTGGAAAGTCTACCCTTATTGATATTAATATTTTGTTTTCAAATGTCATGGTGAACAGAGATTGGTCAAAGAATGTATAAAATGAGCTACCTTTAGTCAAATTTCTCAGTTTGCTTATGTCTCTCCTTAGCAAGTGAGGAGTTAATTTTAAGAGACAACGCCTTCACGCAATTATCTTTCATAATTTGATTAATAAAAGCCATGAGTTTTCTTGGGGAAAAAATTCTCAAGATGGAATATCAGAACACTAAAACAGTGTAGCCAGATAGAAAATATAAAGCTATGTTAATATTTTGGGTATAAGTAAAATGAAATGAAAAACAATGGAGATTTCATCAGTGACATATACAGGATCATGTATACAGGCAGAGAGAAAAATGAAAGAGGAGTAGGACTGATATTAGATTGAGACATGAAGAAATGTATTCAATGATACTGTCAACTATCTGAAAGAATTCTTGTCATTAAACTGAAATGAAAGCCTATCAACATATCCATTATGGTTGCTCATGCACCAACTGCACAAAGTACACAAGAAGATATCAAAACATTTTACTGTACATTAGACAATGACAAAGTTCAATGCAAATCGCAAGAAATTACATTTATCATAAAATCAACAAATTAACAAATTATGAATGCACACATAAACACATATAAATTTGATAATAATAATAAACACCAAATAGTAAACTAATCAATAATAATGTGTAAAACAGTTAACAAACAACAATATAAAATAGCTACAAATAACTGCATTCACATCGACAAATATTTGTAATCAATACCTTCTAGAATAATTTGAAACATAACCATTACCACCCTCCTAATAACCATTACGATATAATAAGTCTTCTAATCTTAATGCACCATTAATCAGCATATATAAATAGTTGAGCACAAACACAACACAAATGGCCAGAAGATTTAAGTGTTTAAGCATGAAAAAGACTGTTGCCACTGAGTGTTGACTACTATGCCCCCTTTTATATTTACATATGCTCTATCCCTGATAGTGAGCAATTTAACCCATAAACATAGAATACCTTAAAATTAATAATTTTTTGCTATCAGCACTTTATTCTGCTCTGATTTTCTTTCACCACCAACCAACTCTTGAGAAGCCAAATGTCAATATGAAATGGATAACAGGTGGAGGTTATGGTGAAACAGGAAGATTCTAGTCCTGAACCTGCACATTGACAGAGAATTTAGTCAGCACTATCATCATAAAGAAAGCAAAAAAGAAAGAAAATTCTTGGATATAAGATAAAGCCGGTTATATATATATATATATATATATATATATATATATATATATATATATATATACAAATAAATTGATAATGGAACAAATTTAATGTTCTGAAACATAGAAATTTCTGTGTCGCGATGTAAAATATTTTTTAAATAAAAATATTAATATATTATATATATATATATATATATATATATATATATATATTTCTGTGTTAAATAAAAGGTATACCCACAAGGAAAAATAATTAATACTTGCCAAACTAGATGGAAAAAATTCTCCGTATACTGAAAATGTTATTTTTAGTTCTTTATTCAAACAATATTGAGCAGTGCCAAGTTAATAAGAAACTTGCATGAATTCATATATTTAAATATTTCAATTATATCATTACATTATCTCAGTGCAGGCAACAACTTCAGGCTCTGAAGATCTTTTTTGCTGCTTCATTGTTTATATTTATACTATGTATTTTAAGCCCATAAAATACTTTCGAAAATTTGGGTAAAGATAGCCTAGTAATAAAAAAAGAAATAAGGATAAAAATCTTCAAAAAATTTAATTATCTGGCAGATACAATAAAGAGAAAATTCCCTAGGCACCAAGAAGAATATTGATATAGATCATAAAGAAAGGAAAATAAAAAAAACAGATCACTTCATCCACAAGCAATCAGCAATGGATGATAAACTAAATCTTACTTAGTGCTTAACCTTTTGTTGATAAAATATTGTCTATTGATATTCTGGTGCTAAAAAATATGGCTGACTCTGGGGACCTTGGAGGTGCTTCTTAGCTGCTCAGGAAATCATACTGTGGTGACTTATCTGTCTCTACATTAATCAACTATTTTCCCCATTTTCTCTGAATGATGATGTACATAAATATAAAATGTGTTATTCTCCTGCTTTGTTTTTTTAAATATTGCTACAAACCTGCAGCTGATGATTTTTAAAAACTGTGCAGTCTTCATGCTCCAAAAGGTATGAGATGCAATTGATGTTATTCAATAAGATTTTTTGGCTTTGAGTACAGAATTCTGATTATTTGCAAGGTGAACAATCTTTGATAACATTAATTTCTAATTAATAAATGAGGTTAAGCAAACTTGTGCCGATTATAAAAGGGAGGTTGCTTAATATTATAAATTTTTACAAATGGGACTATAAACTACATATCATTTCTCCAAAGTTTCTTATATCTGCCATACCACTTCAGGCTTTCAACAATTTCCTGTCTTTTGCAGCTCTTAGTAAATTTTGACTTTTTGCTATCTCACCTAAACCCTGTTCTGCCATCCATTTACACAAGCTCACTAGATAGGTTATGCACTGCTTTTCTCTTCAATACATCCTGTATCAAATTTTCAAAGTTCACTTTCTTCATGTGCCCTAGGAATTTCAACTTTTCTGATGTTAATAGTACTTTGTTTAGCTTTTGAAAGACCACATCCACTATATCCCAATGTGCCTTTGGGCATTTGGGTGTTGCACTTTCCATTTTCTGTTAAAATACACTTCCAGATATTTAAATTGTTATATTTGTTTGATTTTGCTATCTCCAATTTATAATTTTTCAGTTCAGCTTTTGTTTTTGCAGAAAACCATACATTCTTTCTTATTGTAATTGATGCTTAGTCCTTTCTTCTCTCTTTCCTTCACTACCTTCTGTAGGTGTTCTTATAGTTTACTTTGTATGTTTCCTATCAATAGTGTTTAATCTGCATATTTGTTAAGATTGTTTCTGCCTTGATGAATCCTGGTAAGACTTATAATTCTCTCAGAATCACCTGACTGTACAGGTTGAATAATTTTGGTAAGAAGATACAGCCTTGTCTTACACTCCTTTCTACTTTTGCATATTTACTGAATTCATTTTTCCATATGCAGGTGTTTTTCTGCATTTTATTCTCTTACTCTCTCTCATATATTGCTTGAAGATTAAATTTAAGCATAAAACAGACTGCTGCCACTTTTGTGTTTACATATACATTATCATCTGATATTGATCATTTTAACCCATAAATATAGCATACATTAAAACCATATATATATATATATATATATATATATATATATATATATATATATATATATATATATACACACACACACACACATATATATATATATATGTGTCATCCACATACAGGCCTGTTTCGCTATTTCACAACTCATCAGTGTGGCTAAACATCCGACTGCGATTTCTTCAAGCCAGGATCAAAACCCAGCTGATTTGGCATCAGTCAGAGCTTCTGCCCCTGTGCCATCAGTGACCATCAGAGGAAAAGGGAAATTATATCATATTATTTTTTACGAATATAAAGAAACATCAGGCAGCCATAGTGCTCAATTCATTTTCAATGAAGAGCATTGCATTAACGGCAACAGCTGGTGTTTAAAATTATCCTATCTCTCAACAGTGTTCAAATGAAATATATATATATATATATATATATATATATATATAGTTTAAATTCACAATATTCTTTTGGTGGGAGGATCACTCTATAGAGAGCATTTGTAGATATAAACAGTGAAGGAATAGAAATTAACATTGTATGACGACTAGCCATTTTATATTTTAAGCATTCATCAGACCATATATGTTAATTATATATATATATATATATATATATATATATATATATATATATACACACACACACACACATACACACACACAGGGTGAATCAAAAATACTTTTACAAACTTTGGCTGCGGGTTCTTGACACCAAAACAAGGTAAATTGTTATGTTGGTTCTGTTCAGTCTGGAAACACAATCTGATACATCCGTGCAACCTCATGTTTATTACCAATTGTGCAACCGTATGTAGAAATTATGTCTGCCTGCTCACAATATGTATATCTTGCCATTGTTAAATGGAACATTCTTCAGTTGACTCACTACTACGCACATTAAACACTGAAGACAAACTAGTCACAAATATACATGAATGATAAATATAACCTAGTATACATAGCAACACAGTGCCATCTATTAGGTTTGTGCAAAAATAATGTCGTTTTCTCACATATGTTACTATGGGAGAAAACGACATTATTTTTGCACCAACCTAATACTGTAAACTTTCTTTAAACTTAAAAACTGAAAAATGAAGCATTTGTCATTTGTGGATATATGTTTATATGGAATTTTATCCTTGTTTTGGTGCGAGGAACAAATTTTGTAAAAGTATTTTTGATACACCATACGTACATACAAATATATATCTATATATATATATATATTGAGTGAGAGGTATGTAGACAGTGTGAACATAGTAATCAGCACTGCCTGGTGGCTTGAAGAACATATTCATTGGTAAGAAGTATGTTCTATTTCGACAGCTTATTCCCATGAACCCTACTTTGTGAGACGGGCTACTGAGAGGATGCTTCCCTGACTTTTTTAACCTTTTCAAGTTAGCCATTATCTATTAGGTTGGTGCAAAAATAATGTCGTTTTTTCACATAGTAACATATGTGAGAAAACGACATTATTTTTGCATCAACCTAATATCTCACTTATCCTCATAATCTGCACTTACTTCCTCTTATGTCTATATACCAACTTCATTTAGAAATTATGTACCTTGAGTGGCTTTTTGGTCCTGTACTGAGTAAGCATAGAGTAAAGATTCCTATGTCCATAGACTATATCTATAAAACCCTATCTCGGATACTGATAACTTTTCCCAAATATATATATAGCAATTTTTAAACAATTCACACACAAACAAAAAGAAAACATACCCTAACTTTTAGGATCTATGAATGTATTACTTCTCATAAGATAACAAAGTTAGTCCTCTAACTTACCAATCAATTCTGAATTAAATTCTAAACAAAAAAAATATTCTATTGGTCTAATTACTTTTTGAATTCAATTTCTTGTTTTCAATCCTGAATACACAGAAATTTGGGCCAATCTTACATTTTCAAAAAATGCCAAAATCTATTTTTCCATAGTTCTTAATTTTGAAATATTTTGGTGAAAAATTGATTTTTTTAGGAAGATCTGACAAAATCTATGGCATTCTACAAAATTGACATTAATCTTAATTTACCCTTAATATTTTTTTTGATTTCCATAGCCTCTATCAAATTTAATATTCATTGTTAAAAAGATATTTTTCATGTATGTTCGGTAATTTCATGACAGGGAGAATTTTACAATACAGATCTTGTCTCAAGCCTATATTATTATTCATATATTTTCACATTTATAATTTCTAAAAAGTCAGAATTAAAAATCAAATGGTGTTTATGAAAGATTTTATGTATAACTGCTGGAAATCTGTTTTAATTTTCTCATTGATAGGCAGTTGCCAAATTTTTTAATTTTTTTAAAAATTTTCTGAACACTATTCTTTAAGTAAAATTTCAAGTGAAACTTTTTACATTATTTATTCATTCATCAGTTGACTGAGGATATATTAATTTTCTGAATGAAAAGACTTGAGACTCAATAATATTTATTTTTACCGATAATGGACATTGATATTGATATAAACTGAGACTGTGATCATAAAAATGGATAAAGTGTTAATAGAAACAACACAAAAATGTTTTATTCATAATATTCACAAGTTATAAATTAATAAAGGTTGAATGAAAGTTTATAGAAATGTCTAAACAGTGTTTAAAAGTATATTCTATAAAAATTGTCTAAAAGATCAGGAATCAAAGGTCTGATAGTAAAGTGCTGTATTTAATCTACAGGCATAGATTGTTCTCATTCCACTGACCTTGTTTAGGGATATCTTGTATAGTTCTTATTTAGTATTGCTCTGGTATTCTTACCTGGTTAACAGAGAGTTTAAATCTGCACTACTTGATCCAGAGATTAAACTCAAAATTACAATCTTACCAAGTTCAGAAATCAATGTTTTAATCCACTAGGGTTTTGTCCATTAGATTAAATAAAGATTTCAGTTTGAAACTCCCTAAAGGTTATCCAGATTGATAAGCACCTGGTGATGGCTGGATGGTGCAATGACTGAAATATTGTAATAATAACGACAAACATAAGAACAATAGTCTAAGTTTAAATAATGTCAATAATTGTTCAGATAAGCTTTTCACTATGATACATAGACTTTTTAATTTAAGTGCAGTATTAGACTAGCATCAGGTTATCATCAATTTATGGTTAAATTGGCTAGATGCCACCATAAGTTCTATCCTGATAATTTTTTTTTTCTCACACCTCTTGTGGAAGTCCTTTCTGGCTCCATGCTTTCCAGCTAACTTTCATCTGCAAACATTTAAATGCAATGTCAATCACTAACTACTGTTCTCCTCTTTTCTATTGTTGCTCATTATTAAGGTTTCTGTTCCTAATTCTTCCACACCATGTAACCCCTTGTGTCTTAGTGACTTTATTGCCTTGTATGGGGTAATACTGAATAGAAGAAAAAAAAAAGATAGAAGGATAGCGTTGACAAAGACACAGGATAAAAACTTTCCAAAAGATTATGAGTCATTTAAAGGAGCAATAGTAAAATACTCTATTGATGAAGTTGATTAACAAATCTTACCTGAAAAGTAGAGGAAAAATAAAATTTTGATTTCAAGCCATTACAAAATTACTTATCAATGACTCATAAAATATATATCAGTGTGAAGTGGAGCTGATCAAAAGACCTAAGCAATCTTTGAAGAAAGAGCCTCTAAGTTGGGAGGAAAACCTTTCAGAACCTCTTGTATTCAACTGTAAAAATACCAACTTCAATCAATATTAAAATCACTTTGTTAAAAGCAATGTCTTTTCTTTTATATAATATATATTCCTTTAATGACAAAAAAACTCTACAACATTGATTTTACTCTGAAAATAGTTTAATTAACAATTTTATTGTTATCCACACCCCAGATTTTTTTCATTATGTTTAAAAGTGAAAAAGAATAATTAAAATATAAATCAAGATGTTCCAGAGAATAAAATCTTTTTAAAATTTTAGAATAAAGGAAGAAATATGATCCTTCCCTGCAGCTATTAACAGACTTGATCAGAACAAATTGAAAAGTAAGCCTAAGTCAATACAAATTTGCACTTGAAATAATATTCTCATTTTCCACTGATTTTTGGTGAATTGTTTTGGTTTAGAGCAATATGAGTTGCATGTGGGAAGTAAATGAATGAATGAGTGATTAGTGGAGACCACCTAGAGAGAGAAACTAATCAATACAACTCATTAGCTTATTAGGAAACAATCCAAACCATGCCTATTACCTCTTGGACTTTTTTGACCAAAAAGACAGGCAAATCATTGTTGTTTTAATTGAAGCTCAGAGAAAATGAAACCATTCTATACTGTTGAAATATTCAGCCTCAAGTAACCAAAGTTGAAAAATAAAAAGAAAGATTCTTTTGTTCATTTTTTTAAAAAGTTCTTGAAATTATTTTTTCTTGTGATTCAAATTCATCTTCAACATATTATTGCTTTTCTTGCTACATCTTAACACATTCAATACCAACACGTTTTTTTCTTGGTGCATGACAGGTAAAGTAATGACAATACTTATTTGGCAGTGAATATGTTAAAAGATGTGATCTTTATTAAATTATGTCAATGATTTATAATTAAAAAAAAAATATTTAAGAGCATTTAATGAACTTTAATTAATAATACATATAACTAGATCATTCTAAATAGAACATCTTTTTTTAACAAACCTTGTCTCTTCAGAATGAAGATGATCATGGCTCTCCAAAGCTTTGCCTTTAATATCTGAATATTGTGAATTACCTATACTTTTCTTTGAAAAGGTTCTGCAGTGATTTCTCATTGCATTTTCAATTTTTTTGAATTCAGTCGTCTTTCTCCAAGACTGGTTGCTCTATCAAGGTTAGAGAGTACACACTGCCTTACTCAAAAATCTATAAATAGTTATAACTGAATGTTTAATGTATAAAATTCTGTTCTTTTTGATTTTCCAAGGTTATAAATAGAGATTTTAGAAATGTTGTTATTTAAAAACAATTTAAATCTGGAAATCAGGTGTGATGACTTATTTAGCATTGCTGAAACATATAATGTATTTGAATGATTTACCATTGATCAACAACACTACAGAATATTCAAATAAACTATTATTGATAAACACTGTAGTGTATTTGAACTATTTATCATTTATCAACACTAGATCATATCTGAACTATTTATTACTATACTATAGTGTATTTGAGATATTTATTATTGATCAACAATACTATAATGTATTTGATTGGCATGGAGTCACATTAAATTATAGCCTGGGGGCTTCATCAAAACTGGAATGAGTAACAAGGGAATCTCATTCTCAAGGAAGTAAATCTGAAGCAAAACTAATGAGACTTCCTATCGAAATAAAAAATGTCCTCAACGTATACAAAACTGAGTTACTTTTTCATGTGTAAGCAGAAGACAAGGCAGCTTGGACAAGAATAGATGGCTATCTGGTCACTGTGAAATCTATAATACTGAAGCCACACAGCAATCAATATTTAACATATTGAACCTGTAATACTAGTTTACTGGAAAATCACTTCAGCATCTAATCACCATTGTACTATTAAAACTAATACAGACATGTACTTCAATTTTAAAATTTGTAAAATAGGTTGAAATAGAATATTCAATATGGTACCATTAAGAATAGGGTTAATTTAATGGCTGCTCCATATCCTTAGGAATAAGGTAATCTAATGGCTGAACACTTTGTTTATGTATTTCTGTGGGTAATTCAAAATGTGTTTTTATCTGCACATGGATCTAAATGCTGATCAAGTTCTGTCAGATATGGATTCTTTTAAAGTGGGACCATGTCTCAGGGTGACACATGTTCACATGTAAATAGAATAAGTTTGTTACTATAAGTAACTTTGTTTGAAGCTATTTGCTTCTCTGTAATGCTTAGTTGTTGTACTACATTGAAACTTCTAAAATAGTGAAATTTACCCAGAAAGTCCAAGGATAATTGCTCCACAATTGGTTAGGCCCAATGAGTTAAAGGCTTTAAATCTTTTATAGAGCCTGACAAAATCTTTATTATTATAAACAAAAACATGAATTGAATCATACAATAAAAGTAATAAATCTTAGTACCATAAAAGTGTACAAAATTTTGAATAAACATTATACACTTTTTTTTGTAAAATGAATCAAAACTAAAATGACTGAACTGGACTTCTCATGATTTTAAGGGAAAGGTTTTTATAAATTTCAACTATTTTTGATTTTATTTTTTACTAATGTTAACCCATTACAAAGCCCAAGAGTCATTCATAGTAGAGAGTTACTGTGTGGTGTTGTATTAGTGTAAAAAAGGACAAGAAGTGAAATTCTTGAGGCTATGAAGGAAAGATAATAGGTAACACTAGACTTGAAAAGGTCAAGATTTAATTAGTAAATAACATTTCAAGGTTCACTTCATTAGAAGTATAGTGTAGAAGTAGACTTTATAAGGAAGCAGGAACTCACTCCTAACAAGAATCAAGGGATAAACTTTCACTTTTGTTCAAAAGACTGTGGAGGGGTATGAACCAAACAATAGGAAACAAACAGAAATAGTATTTGAAATACATATGATATAACAACTAATATTGGTCAGAGGTTGAAGTTGAATTTAGTATAGCACTTATGTGAAAATCAAATACATTCTAAGTTGAATTATTTTGATGAACACCACAAAAACTATTGATATTTACTAAGCATAACTTAGCAAAGAACAATGCCAAATCAAGGAAATGGGAGTAAGGAAGATTGTGTTATGATAATCTTCTATGTGGTGATGGAAAGTTTACTTTGAAAAATTTATTTAAAATCCTGACTTTATCTAGGCTTGAACACCAACCAATGATACCAGTGGGAAGTATGCAATTATCTTATTCATTAAAGAAGCCTGATATCCAGTACTTCATAAAATAGGAAAGAAACACAAAATATGATGATAGGCAAAAAGAAAAATATTTTTAGGTTATTTTCATAATCATAAAGGAGAATTAAAAAATAAAAAAATGTCAGTTCCCAGGATATTTTTTTAATTTCAAATTATATTTGTTCAGTCCAAAATAAAAGAAAGAAAATCCTTGTTATTTTTCACTTTCAAAAGAATTTCATTTTTGTTTTCATCCTTATTCTCATGCCTTTCATTAATCAATTTAGGAAACATTTCAAATTTCATTTCTGTCTGCAATAATTTTGTGTATCTTACTATAAATATAAATAAAATCTAAAATGATATATTCCAAATTTATTTTATTAAAAATATATTTTTTATATTATTATTATTATTATCTTCTTTCACATTTTCATTTTCAACTGGAGATTTGTGGGTGATATTTTCCACCTCTATGCTATACAAACTGCACTTGTCTGAATCTGCTTGCTGATAGATGTTCTTCCAGAGAGAATTAGTATTTAGGGCTTGGTTCCAATTGTTACCAGTAGGCTTTCAATTTTGTGTTTCAGTTTGCCTTTTGTCAACCAATCCCATGGATGCTTTGATTTAGTGGCTTGATATCCGTCTCAAACTGTCCATGAAGTGGCACTGCCTCT
>OZ010571.1:130273513-130388513 GCA_963932145.1 Acanthosepion lycidas | reverse complement strand
TTATGTACATGAATTGATTCAAGAAGATCCACTGGGAATTCAACTTGGGAACAATAAATAGTAGTACAGCAAATATTGATCTCTGGCAGCTGCTGTTTCAGAAACAAAATAAAGGATTTTACACCCACTAAACTCCAATAGATATATTTGGTGTTGCCCAAAGTAGCTAGCTATTTACTCAGTGTAGATCAGTTGGGTACAAGGTATCAATTGAGGGTCATTTGTAACTCATAGCATGAGTAAAATATTTGCTCGATATCATTACTTTGATGTATGCTGAAAGCCTTGTTAGCATAATTACTAATTTTTGTTAGATCATTTTATTTATTCTGAGTTACTTTTAAATGCATAGATGTAGGAATATTAATAACAAGAAATGGATAAAGTGTTCATTGGCAATTATTGTTTAAGTAATATAAATATAAATTTTATTTATGAAACATTGATGTAATAAAATCTAACAGTGTTAAAATTAGGATTCTAATGAATAGAGCTTGTAGAAGAATTAGTTCAGAAATAGAGCAAAAAAAAAAAATGTGGCTTTGTTCAAGGTACTGGAACAAGAAATACAATTTTCACAATCAGAATGCTTTCAGATTGAGTAATATAGGTTCAGAAAGTAATCTCTGTTTTATAGATTACACAAAGGAATTCAAAGACATATGGCACTAATAATAATAACTCGCATGCAAATACAGAATAAGTTAATTGAATAAACAAAATAGAAATAGGAGTTTGACAAGAATGTATTGTCATATTGGATTTATTTCATCAGTACAGCACAATGAGTCTAAGGGAACTAGAAGACTGACCATGATCTACTATTAGCAAATATATGCTGTGCAGACAACACTTTATTAGTGACAAATTCAAAAGGAAAACTGAAAGAACTACCAAATAAGGCTAATCAATAAAAGTAAAAAAAAAAACTTAATTGTAAGAAAATAGAGTGTGTAACTGTCAGCAAAATGAACATTTCAAAAGTATGTGGTAGGCACTTAAGATATAAAAATTAAGCAGATGCTGAAATTTAACTCTCTGGTTAGTACAGTAATAAACAACAGAAATGATGTGATATTAGTCTAAAGGTGCATAAGAATAGTGAAGAGTGCTTTCTAGAAACTGAAAAATATAAAGGGATTGAAAAAGATCCTTACAAAGAAAAGGGTGTTGGATTGCTATCTCCTATATGGCTGGATAATTTCATTACAAATGAAGAAAATACTTGAACCTGTGATGATAGAGAAATAAATAAATAAAAATAAATAACAAGAAGACCAAAATTTCACCATCCCTAAAGAAATAGATGGATAATAAAAATTGCCAGGCAGACAAAACCATAGTTTAATCACCCAATAAAAAGCTTTCACAACCAGGATGTAAGAAAAGACATAAAAAAACAATAAGGAGACCAAAATTACCCCATTTCCAAAAGCACATATTTCAGCCAACCAATCAGAAAGCTTTCACAAGAAGGAAATAAAGTAGAGAGCCAATAAGAAGTGAGCAACCTTTTCAAAGTGGATCTATAGATGTGTATAGAAACATATAAAAAATTTATCAAAAAGAGTCAAATTAATTTTGTTCTTTTTTCAATGCTGCGATCATTGCAACATGCACAATGACAAAATACAACATTTGAATGACTAGCTGGTGATGTTACACTTGCTACATTGAAAACAAACATACCTTCCTTCACAATGAGGTGAAGCATGGCTACTACATGTAGATGCAAAACATCCATAACTTCTATACATATATAATTACATTTTCTCCTGAATGTTCCCAGAAACATAACCCCCATCAATCAACAGAGATGTGGTTCTACTGAGGAATATTGAGAATACTATGAAGAGAGACTATGAGAAATTAGTAAGTTTGAACGAGAAGAGGAGTGACAAAGAATTTGTTACTAACAATCAAATAGAAGCAGCTGGAATGTTTAGGTTACACTATTTTACACTTACAGGACCCATTAACATCAAGGGAAGTAAAACAAAACTGTTAGAAATCTACTTAACAAGTTTGCGTAAAAGACACAAATTTTGGAGAATCATGATTGCCTATGTCTTGAAGGAATGTGGCACAAAGAGAAGCTCTTGAGAGAGCATCCAGACATAAAACCACAGGAAATAAAATGATATTTTCAAAGTTATTTTCTGTGTCCTGTCAAAGTTGCTGCTTTCCTAAACTGCAAGAAAAATAATTCAGTCTTACTCTTAATTTTCTTCCTTGTTGAATATGCCCAGCACGCATATCTATGTTCTCTATCATATTCCAAGAATGTATTTTTCCTGGATAACTCAATAAAACAAGTTAAATTGCATTAGAAGAGAACCTGTTAAACTTATACAAAAGATTGTAAATATGGACAGAATGCAAATTTCTGCTAAAATAACTCTGGGTTTTGATCTAATTATACAAATTCCTATATATTTTGTGGACTTTACTGATTTAAAAAAAATAATTTCTGTTTTTTGTTTTTTTCTTTTTAATACTAAATTTATTTTAAAGCCAGAATGAGCAGTGAATATTGAAATTAAAAGAATATGTAGACATCATAATTATGCAAATATTTTGAAATAATATAGTTTCTTAAGATATTTTGATGCAAATAAAAAAGGTGTCTCCTTGATTTCCACTAAAAAAATTGAAGAATGTTCTGGTTAGTGAAAAACAATACATTATACTAAAAAAAAGAAACGGCGCTACTAAAATCTGGTCTAACATAAAACTTTTTGAAAAGATAGATTATTCATGATGAGGTTTAACTATCTGTCTATATTTCTGAGATGACGTATTATGTACATTATTTATATTATCCAGATTATTGCCCTCATCTTTGTCGCCATATTTATTACAACATTTTGGCCCTTCAGTATCCGCCTATATTTCTGAGATGACGTATTATGTACATTATTTATATTATCCAGATTATTGTTCTCATCTTTGTCGCCATATTTATTACAACGTTTTGGCCCTTCAGTATCTGCCTATATTTCTGAGATGATGTATTATGTACATTATTTATATTATCCAGATTATTGTCCTCATCTTTGTCGCCATATTTATTACAACGTTTTGGCCCTTCAGTATCTGACTATATTTCTGAGATGACGTATTATGTACATTATTTATATTATCCAGATTATTGTCCTCATCTTTGTCGCCATATTTATTACAACGTTTTGGCCCTTCAGTATCTGCCTATATTTCTGAGATGATGTATTATGTACATTATTTATATTATCCAGATTATTGTCCTCATCTTTGTCGCCATATTTATTACAACGTTTTGGCCCTTCAGTATCTGTCTATATTTCTGAGATGACGTATTATGTACATTATTTATATTATCCAGATTATTGTCCTCATCTTTGTCGCCATATTTATTACAACGTTTTGGCCCTTCAGTATCTGACTATATTTCTGAGATGACGTATTATGTACATTATTTATATTATCCAGATAATTGTCCTCATCTTTGTCGCCATATTTATTACAACGTTTTGGCCCTTCAGTATCTGTCTATATTTCTGAGATGACGTATTATGTACATTATTTATATTATCCAGATTATTGTCCTCATCTTTGTCGCCATATTTATTACAACGTTTTGGCCCTTCAGTATCTGTCTATATTTCTGAGATGACGTATTATGTACATTATTTATATTATCCAGATTATTGTCCTCATCTTTGTCGCCATATTTATTACAACGTTTTGGCCCTTCAGTATCTGACTATATTTCTGAGATGACGTATTATGTACATTATTTATATTATCCAGATTATTGTCCTCATCTTTGTCGCCATATTTATTACAACGTTTTGGCCCTTCAGTATCTGCCTATATTTCTGAGATGATGTATTATGTACATTATTTATATTATCCAGATTATTGTCCTCATCTTTTCGCCATATTTATTACAACGTTTTGGCCCTTCAGTATCTGACTATATTTCTGAGATGACGTATTATGTACATTATTTATATTATCCAGATTATTGTCCTCATCTTTGTCGCCATATTTATTACAACGTTTTGGCCCTTCAGTATCTGTCTATATTTCTGAGATGACGTATTATGTACATTATTTATATTATCCAGATTATTGTCCTCATCTTTGTCTCCATATTTATTACAACGTTTTGGCCCTTCAGTATCTGTCTATATTTCTGAGATGACGTATTATGTACATTATTTATATTATCCAGATTATTGTCCTCATCTTTGTCGCCATATTTATTACAACGTTTTGGCCCTTCAGTATCTGTCTATATTTCTGAGATGACGTATTATGTACATTATTTATATTATCCAGATTATTGTCCTCATCTTTGTCGCCATATTTATTACAACGTTTTGGCCCTTCAGTATCTGTCTATATTTCTGAGATGACGTATTATGTACATTATTTATATTATCCAGATTATTGTCCTCATCTTTGTCGCCATATTTATTACAACGTTTTGGCCCTTCAGTATCTGACTATATTTCTGAGATGACGTATTATGTACATTATTTATATTATCCAGATTAGTGTCCTCATCTTTGTCGCCATATTTATTACAACGTTTTGGCCCTTCAGTATCTGTCTATATTTCTGAGATGACGTATTATGTACATTATTTATATTATCCAGATTATTGTCCTCATCTTTGTCGCCATATTTATTACAACGTTTTGGCCCTTCAGTATCTGTCTATATTTCTGAGATGACGTATTATGTACATTATTTATATTATCCAGATTATTGTCCTCATCTTTGTCGCCATATTTATTACAACGTTTTGGCCCTTCAGTATCTGACTATATTTCTGAGATGACGTATTATGTACATTATTTATATTATCCAGATTATTGTCCTCATCTTTGTCGCCATATTTATTACAACGTTTTGGCCCTTCAGTATCTGCCTATATTTCTGAGATGATGTATTATGTACATTATTTATATTATCCAGATTATTGTCCTCATCTTTTCGCCATATTTATTACAACGTTTTGGCCCTTCAGTATCTGACTATATTTCTGAGATGACGTATTATGTACATTATTTATATTATCCAGATTATTGTCCTCATCTTTGTCGCCATATTTATTACAACGTTTTGGCCCTTCAGTATCTGTCTATATTTCTGAGATGACGTATTATGTACATTATTTATATTATCCAGATTATTGTCCTCATCTTTGTCTCCATATTTATTACAACGTTTTGGCCCTTCAGTATCTGTCTATATTTCTGAGATGACGTATTATGTACATTATTTATATTATCCAGATTATTGTCCTCATCTTTGTCGCCATATTTATTACAACGTTTTGGCCCTTCAGTATCTGTCTATATTTCTGAGATGACGTATTATGTACATTATTTATATTATCCAGATTATTGTCCTCATCTTTGTCGCCATATTTATTACAACGTTTTGGCCCTTCAGTATCTGTCTATATTTCTGAGATGACGTATTATGTACATTATTTATATTATCCAGATTATTGTCCTCATCTTTGTCGCCATATTTATTACAACGTTTTGGCCCTTCAGTATCTGACTATATTTCTGAGATGACGTATTATGTACATTATTTATATTATCCAGATTAGTGTCCTCATCTTTGTCGCCATATTTATTACAACGTTTTGGCCCTTCAGTATCTGACTATATTTCTGAGATGACGTATTATGTACATTATTTATATTATCCAGATTATTGTCCTCATCTTTGTCGCCATATTTATTACAACGTTTTGGCCCTTCATTATCTGTCTATATTTCTGAGATGACGTATTATGTACATTATTTATATTATCCAGATTATTGTCCTCATCTTTGTCGCCATATTTATTACAACGTTTTGGCCCTTCAGTATCTGTCTATATTTCTGAGATGACGTATTATGTACATTATTTATATTATCCAGATTATTGTCCTCATCTTTGTCGCCATATTTATTACAACGTTTTGGCCCTTCAGTATCTGACTATATTTCTGAGATGACGTATTATGTACATTATTTATATTATCCAGATTATTGTCCTCATCTTTGTCGCCATATTTATTACAACGTTTTGGCCCTTCAGTATCTGACTATATTTCTGAGATGACGTATTATGTACATTATTTATATTATCCAGATTATTGTCCTCATCTTTGTCGCCATATTTATTACAACGTTTTGGCTCTTCAGTATCTGCCTATATTTCTGAGATGACGTATTATGTACATTATTTACATTATTCGGACTATTGTCCTCATCTTTGTTGCCGTTGCCAGAGAAAATAAGAAAATAAACGGTTCTCTGAATGATGCTCTACTGATAATCCTACATTTTTTCTCAATTCAGGAAAGTATCATCACTAATATGCAGTTAGAGACATTAGTATATATACAACCGCATTGTATATGAATATTGCAAACTTATTTCCTCTAACGCGTAAAAGTCACCACAGATTCTTCTTTTATGGTCGTCTTTAGAGTTTATTATTAAATCTTCCAGATACATTCATGGGTGTGCAGTCAGCATAATAAATAGCAAAAAATAGAAAAACTACTTAAGGAAAGGCATGAATCCATGTTGTCCCCACCACCAGTTATTGAGTTAATAATAGATCTTGTATCTGGAAAAATCATTGTTATTCTAAAAAAGATCTTAATCCGGTATTCAAATAAAACATCATTTATGTCATAACTCAAAGTATGTGTCAGCTTTATATAACCCATAATATAGAGTTATGATCAGCTGAGGTCTAGGTTAATTTGTATGATTCTAAACCTATGATCTTGTACCTTACTAGTCTTAAAATTCAGTATTTGTCTATATTTTTGAAATGAGGTATTATGTACACTATTTACATTATTTGGACTATTGTCCTCATCTTTGTTGCCATATTTATTACAACATTTCGGCCGTTGTATGCTCTGGCCTACTTCAGGTGGTTGGAATGTCCAACTGAACCCTTTATTTCACTCACTGGGGTAGACTGTTCTAGTTCCACATGCCATGTTTAATGGATGGAATATAAAGGGGAGACAGGCTGCCCCCTTAAGGTAAGGCTTCAAGAATACTAGAAAGCTGTAACACAAGGGGAAGTGGAAAATCAGGAGTGGCTGACCACATATGGAGAGAGAAGCAAGATCACTGCCTTCTGTGGGATCAGGTTGAGATCATAGACAAAGAACATCATTGGAAAATTCGTAAACTTAAGGAATCAGCACATATGCTAGGCCACAAAAATCTCCTGAGCCGACCAAGCATAGAAATGAATACAATATGGGAACCAGTAATAAGGAGTGCCAGAGAAAAAACAACACAAGTTGCAATATGAGCACTGGTAAAAATGGTTGTTGAAGACATTAGGTTTATAATACCCAGAAATTCATACACAGATGTCCTCAAGAACAGTGGATAAAGGCATTAGTTAGATCCAGTGACAGGACCCAAACAATGTCAGTTCAATACCGAGTTAAGGCAGTGGAGAACTTTCAGAGGGAAATTAACAGGAGATAACTGATAACTGACTACCCCAGTGAGCAAAATAAAGGGTTCAGTTCGATATTCCAACTACCTGAAGAAGGCCGGAGTGTACAGCGGCCGAAACATTGTAATAAATATGGCGAAAAAGATGAGGACAATAGTCCGAATAATGTAAATAATGAGGTTTAACTATATCATAAAAGTATAAAGAATAACCAAACATGTTCATTCCCTTTTGTGTGTGTTATATTCCATGCTAACAGAAATATATACTTGACAAACATGGTGGATAAGATAAGTAAAGGTTTATTGTTATAACCAGTACAATAATAAAACGGTACAGTTATGCATAAGGTTGTCGCAAGTCAATCCAGCAGTGAGTGTTACTATTGGAAGGTCGGTAGTTCTCACGTAAGTCTGAGTCATATTCAAGAGATCCCAGCTAGACTCTGTAGTCTGTTGGCTTACCGCTAATTATAGGTAGTTACTCATGGGGTTGACAGGTTATTTCATTACATCATTAACTTTTTACTTTATTAATGATGTTTTCCTTCGTATTATTTTGCTCTGTTCTTTTACTTCCTTTTCTTATTGTTTACTGAGAACTTTTTTAATTTTGCTTGTTGAGATTATGTCACTTACTTTTAACTATGACCAATTACTCTACATTTTGCATATCAAAATAAGTCTAATTATATCAAAATAAATTTTCTGTAAATTACTTTACATTCAAAATGTAGTGAATTAAATACAAACAGTATATATACTTGTCTGAATAATTTATGAATTAAAAATAATACTTAATTTTAGAATTTCATACTATTATTTGAGCTTCTATGGTTAATCATTTTCATTATTTCATATGCTTTAGAATTTAGATGATAAAATTCACTTGAATAAAAGGCAGAGATTTTATGAGCAGAAAGAATATAGACAGGCAATAATCTCCCAAAATATACTATTTCTTTATTTATTTACCAAAAATAAACACTGGTTAGTATTGATTTACTGTTGTTTACTTTCAAAGAAATGAATCATTCACTTAAGTCTTTCTTCTATGCATCGGGCTAACTTTTCTTCCTCTTCTCCAATTAGTGCTTGGCTGGTCATGTGACTTAATGGTCAATCACCAGTGCACCTGCTTGACAAAGAGGGCAGTCCCAATAAATGTTGGGTTATCTACTGAGCAAACTTGGTAGTATCTTGCCATGGTAAGCAGATAATTGCCCAAATATTTATAGTAAAAATTAAAAATGGCTAGAAAAATTTCAGAAGATGGTATGCCAGACAATTTCACTACAGATGAAAAAAAATGGAGGCAACAAAAGTGTGACTTTACAGAAGGAAACTGAGAATTTCATGGATGGATCAAATAAGCAACAAGGAAGTCTGACAGAAAATGTCAACAAAAAGACATATTCAGAATGAGAACAAAATTTCTTGGACAAACAATTATATATATATATATATATATATATATATATATATATATATATATATATATATATACGTATGTATGTATGTATGTATATAGTCATCCACATACAAGCCTGTTTCACTGTATCACTGCTCATCAGTGCAGTTAGACATACAGTTGCTTCAAACTGGGATTGAAACTCAACCGATTTTATATCTAAGCTATCGGTGCACAGCAGAGAAAGGGACACTTTAATATATCATATGCAGTGTTTACAAAAGCCAGTAGCAAAGAGTGCTCAATTCATTACTGAAGTACATTGTAAAAATATCATGAGCAGCCAGTTTTTAAAATTACCCTTTTTCCCAAAGTGCTCAATCAACAAATGAGTGCATAAATGTATTCATATTTAGGGAGAACTTGTCTTATATAAATTGCACTGGCTTATACATTTTTGGTGCAAGCTAACTTACACTTTCTTAGCTAATTTTAGAACAATGAGTTTATTCTTAATGTTTAGCTCTGTATTTTTCTGTACAGAAATTGAGTATATAAATAGACAAATACTTTTTATAGTCAAATTTTCCATAATGTTCACATAAATTTTGTATACCTCCTGCCAAAAATGATGTTATTAAATTCCAGATTGCTCAAATACCTTGTTTTTATACTATGATAATGCTAATAACAGTGTAATTGTATTGTTCTAAGTTATGAATGAAAACCCACAATGTCTAATTATTTCTTGAACTTAAAGTGGGACAAATTTTCTAAACATTCACCAAAATCAAATAAGTAAACATCTTGCCATGAATACTAACTGCTCTAAGTATCCAAATTTTAATTACTGATTGTGTTATGATATTTCTTTCATATTGCATAAAACCATAAGTTCTATGTTTAGATTTTCTTCTCTCACACTTCTCACTTGTGGAACTCTCTTCAAACCTCTCTTGTGTTTTATTTCACACTAAGATTGTGTTTAAGTTTCAAATTTTTTTCTTCACATTTATAGTGACCTAATCCAATCATGACACTTTTTGCATAGAATATGGTAAAATGGAACAAGAAAATTATAGCTTATAATAGAAAATGGGTTTAATTTTTGGATTCAGCATCCCAAAACTGGTCAAGATTAGCCAAAATATCCCATGAATAATTTCAAAAATAAAAAAAATATATATGTATTTGTTATATTACTACTAAGATTTCCATAATTTGTCTTATCAGTATGAAAGAAAGGAATTGGAATTCTTTTTGAAAGGAGTCAATTAATCATTTCCCAAGTGAAATATTTCTGAGTAATCCAAGGTGATTTTTCCTAATCCTGAGATTGTAGTTGGTGTATACTAGAAACATGTGCTTCTAGTGTCTACAGGACAGTCATAATGACAGCAATCATTACACTGTAAGAAACTGTCCAACGAGAGATAAAAAGATATTTGGTCAGTACAATGTAGAGTATATACCATTGTTAGAACAGCAAAAGATCTTCCTTCCACTCCCTGATATCAAACTCAGCCTTATGAAAGACTTTATATAAGCAATGGCGGCACATGATAGTTGCATATTCCGGTACTGAAAAGTAAAATTTAGCACAAAGAAAAGTGATGAATAACTGAAAGCAAACATTTTCGCTGGAACCAAGATCAGAGAATTGATGTCAGATAACAAGTTCAGAGATAAACTATATCTAGAGCTGGTGGCATAGAATTTATCCTTTGGTGTGAAAGAATTTCAAATAATGCTTATTTAATACACATGTCAAGAAAGGGATGCTTGTTGTCGCTTAAAATGTATTTCTTGCATTCTTATATCAATTTTTTCAATGGATTTGGGTGATGTAATCAATAAGACTGATGAGATGTTCTATGAGGACATATCTGAGATGGAATCAAAGTATTGGCTACTTCAACCCACACAAGGATTGATGACTGCTGGTTTCTACAACAGGAGACCAACTCAAAACACAAACACAAGAGCTAATGTCTCAAATATTTATGAATACAGAAATGACTATTTTATATTTATTCACTTATGTTTTGTCATCATCAAAACTTTTCCTGAACATAAATGTACCATTTACTTATATACTACCATAATATATATATCAGCCAACATATATATAAATGTTGTAACGGAATGTCCCACACTCCCTATCGTATATGTGGACTGACTATATCAGTAGATATATATATAGTGTGCACAGGATATACCTGGCAGACCTACTTCAGAAATTACTAACTTGCTAAGCAATTCCCTGTCTTTCAGTAGTGTATTCTCTTTTACAATAAACCTCTCTTTCTTTCATCTATGCCCATGTTGCTGTTCCTTTCACTTGAGTACCACCATTTAAGGATGCAACAATAAAATAGTGTGCAGTGATTGCTGTTGTTAATAAAACAACACTTAAGCTAAAAAATATACCACCAAGAAATATACATTTGTTCTTCACTGTTTCATACAAGTCTGGGTTTGATGCATGCAGCAATTTTTAGACACAAACTGACCATTGTAAAATTTTAATATTAATATTTATAACCAACTAGTGGAGTGGAGCAAACTATTTACTTATGAAAACAGTCTGTTACTTGCTTAAATATACATGTAAGGTCATGAAACAAACTGTTTTCACTTGGTGTTGACCTCAATGTCCACTTTTATAGTTATATTTACATATGCTATATCCCTGATATTGAGCACTTTAACTCATAAATATAACATACATTAAAACTACACAATTAATACAAACATACATACAAACACATGTCTCCATGTCCAAAATATACATATGTACATCAAACATATAATCATATATGTATGTATATTTAAAACTAAACAAAATATATTTTGAAAAAATGAGTTAAGGTAAGGGAAGGTAATGCAAATATATTTTTGTTCTTTCTTTGTCTTGATGTATAGAACACTATAACCACTTGATGGTATCCTGTTTACATGTGAACACAAATTTTACTGTGTGAACACTTTGCTTTATTATTAGTGCTTTGCTTTACCTTATTTGACTTGCATTATATATATATATATATATATATATATATATATATATATATATATATATAAAAATTTCTCAGAATTAAATTGTAGATAAAGACAATATATGTAAAAGAAAAAATATATTTTCTGTTTATACATTATTTTTATAGATATAATTTATGCAAGTAAATGTTCTGTCTCTTAATTAAACAGTATTAATTACATTTACCAGCAAAAATGTTTGAGAAATCTTGTGTATATATATATATATATATATATATATATATTATATATATATATATTTGCTTAAATCTATTTTGCCTTGTTCTTTTTCTTCATTTTTTTTCCTTATTGCAAATTTTGTCAATCACACTTAACCAATAAGAATAACCAATTATTTCACATGGGCCTTGGCTAGAATTTGAACTTGACACTTCAATACCACATTCCATGCTGATAATTGCTATGCTACACACACATCCATATTTGATATATGTATATTTCAAAGAATCTGGCATGGTGAAGTACAGATTCTGAATTCTTTCACATTGATACCAATGTTAGGTATTCAAGCCCTGGTAAAATGCTTGGAAACACAAATTCTAATTTTTAAGGTGGGCAGGCCATCAGTGTTTGAATGATTGATGCAGCACAATCATTCTAACATCCATTAGGATTTGTGCCAGACTAAAGTAAGTTAAATAAATATCTTCGTAATAGTTATTCATAAACATATATCTTCCAAGAATATAGATTTTTCCTGAATGTCCAAATAAGTCCATTATCTATAAAATATTTTCTGAATGTATCCTACTTGTTAAATATTTCTTCCTTATAAATTCACCTGCATTTAGTGAATTATAAATTAATATGAAAGTAAATTTCAGTAAATTCCTTTACTGATATACACTTATCTATTTAAATGTGTCAGACGCCCAGAGAGTCACTAATGCTTAAGCATCTATCAAATTATGATAGATGATTGATAATAATGTGATTGTGTCTAAACATAGGTTCCATTGTTTGATGATGAATGTCTCAAATCTATCTAGTTGAGTATGTGTAACTAACTTCTGTTATTACTTACATACACTTATCATTCATCAACTTGCATTTGTTTAGGTAAAGAAGCATACATATGATAATGAAGTAATGTCCCATTAATCATTTTAACCTAACTTACCACTATGTTTGTAGAGATGCAGACATTACTTTATAGGAAATAATTGGAGGGAGGGAAAAAGTGAGAGAGAAAGAGACGAATGATTAATTTAATTATATTCAATATACTTTCTTCGGGGATCTATGATAAGACAATCTTTCCAAAAATAAAATGAAATATTTCTCAAATAATTTTTATCTTTTTATTTTGTGCCTCAAGAATAGTTTGCATTCCATTCTTTTGTTTTTGTTTTTCACAATTTTACTCTTTTGCTGACTGTTTTCTATATTGTATTAATCCAATTCTATAATGAAATATAACAGAAAAAGACTAAATGATAACCGGTTGCTTGATTGGAAAGTGTGCAGTAATTGACTGAATGCTTCTCTTAAGGTGTATTTTAATTAATGAATGAGAAGGACACTTGTCCAACTGACAAGATAATTTGAGAGGAATTATTTGATTAAATTTTATGAAATATATATTTTTGAACAAACATGTGGGAAACAGTTAAAATGGTTGTTCAAAATTGAAGAATAAAAAAAATGATACCCCACTTATGTATGAAGTTTCAGAATATTATTGCCACATAAGACTCAGAGAGACAGTTCTCATCTGAATTTTGTAGTTTCAGCAAGACTTTACTTATTACCAAATATACTCGTCTATAAACTGACTTCATCTATACAGCCTATCTGAAGTGATTATGCAAATCAAATAAACCTCAATAACTAAAAAAATTCTGAATGAATATTTGTTAAATTTAAACTCATCCATTTCTGCCCTTAGTACAATAATTAATTTAATTTTCTGTCATTTTTAATGGTTAGGTTTTGAGATGTTGGAAATTTATGAAAAATATTTGAAATATATAAAAATGGACTGACTGAAGTTATTATTCAGATTAAAATAATATTAGTTTAAGGCCTTTGAAATCTAATAAAAACTATTTTTTCTTTTTGTCCATAATATATGCTGAAACTTTATTTTTAAAAAGCTTGAGACACCAAGCACCTGGCTTCCATGTCTAAGTTAAGACTTTGTCATTTGCTATTTTTAACTGGATGCTAAATTCTTTAATCTTTAAGAAAGAGTGGATAATCTTTTCCCCTTTTGCCCTCAATGATAGATTTAACTCAGTCATTATCAGCCTCTCTTAAAAGAAAAAGAGTGGATTTTATTAAGTCAAATAATTGTCCTGTAATATCATATCCCTGAAGCTTACAAAGAAGGCCAGAATGCCAAACCCTATCAAACACTTTAGGGCTATGTTTCAAGCTTCTCTGTTATTGTCAAGTGATTGGTATATAAATTCAGTTATGGTTGTGAGCACATCAGCAGTGTACCGGGCAAAGCGGAAACCATATTGCTTGTCTGAGAGAAGATCAAGGTGCTTAACCACTTCAGTGTTGTTTAAAGCCTTGAAGACTTTGCCAAAAATTGGAGATATTAAAAGAGCTTTGCAGAGATATTTAAACAATAAAGAAGAACTTGAAGCAAAGGAAAAGATTTTAACAACTCATTTCTTGAGATGAACATAAACTAAAGTGAGGTATAGTTTTGACCAGTGTTCAGATGTTTGAAAAGGCTGGAATTGAGGGAATCAAAAAGAACCAAAGTTCATTGTGAATTGGGATCTGTAAAAAAAAAAAAAAAAAAAAAAAAATCTCCTAGGCAACCTCTTCTCACTAAAGCAAATATATTTTAAAACCTCAAAACTGGACCAAGAAATACATGAAAATTGACTTTTCTAAAGTAATTTTCATGGATGACTTTCTAGTGACATTTGGTGGACCTGTACGATGGGCTAAAGGATGTATGTGTGTATGTGTGTGTGTATATATATATATATATATATATATATATATATATATATATATATATATATATATATCCAGCCTGTCCGAAGTTATTATGCAAGTCAAATAAACCTCAATAACTCAAAATGTTCCAAACCAATATTTGTCAAATTTAAACTTATCCATTTCCACCCTTAGTAATATATTATTTATAATATTTAATTAAATTTTCTGCCATTTTTTTTAATGGTTAGTTTTTGAAATATTTGGAATTTATGAAAATGGACTGACTGAAGTTATTATGCAGATTAAACTAGTATTAGCTTTAGACCTGAAATCTAATAAAAACTTTTTTCTTTTTGTCCATAATATATGTTGAAACATGGGTAAAGGGAAGGATGTAACAATTGCTTAAAAAACAGAAAATAATATTATTGAGTGAAGGAATGTCTACATTGGAGATATCAAAGGAGCTTTGTAGAGATCACTGAACAATAAAGAAGCCTGTTGAAAATATAAGTTGAGAACTTGAAGCAAAGGAAAAGGCTTTAAGGACTTGCTTCCTTGAGATGAACATCAACTGAAGTGAGTTATAGTAAAACAACCACTTTTGAACAGCGCTCAGATGTTTGAAAAGGCTGGAATTGAGGGTATCAAGAAGGATGGGCCAAAGGATAGATTTTATCTAGTTCAGATGTGCCTGTGGCTAAAAAAAGGCAACAAAGAGGCAGTAGTGTTATATGAGCTGAAATTGTTGACCATTGAATTATTGGACTATTCAAACTCAATGAAGGCGCTAAACTGAAAAGTGCTAACTATTGTGATTTTATGAACAAGACATTTTTTGCATGGTACAAGACCCAGTCTTGCCATGCGTATTTATGCATGACAATACTCCTTTTCATGTATTCATGTATCTAAGCTTACCTGTGAATTCTTTGAGCATAAAAGATTTACGGGAGAAAAGAAAATGGAATGGCCACCATTAAGTCCTGATCTGAATCTGGTTGAAAGTCTATAAACAATTCTGAAGATGAAATTATATGAAGATGGCAAACAATATATTGGGAATTGAACATGCTGAAGTAAAAAAAAAATTAACAAAATCTCTGTTGCAAAGATTGCATCCACTTGTCAGGAGACGTGATAGTAACATTGACTTCATTTGCAGACATCTTTAGAAATTATTTGCATAGTTAAGTGAAAATTTAATTTTCTTTGCTCTTGTTCTATATGCTTTGTCACTTCAGGGTGTGTGCTCCAGGACTTATCTTACTATCCTTTGTAGCTCTTAGCAATGTTCATTACTAGACTGCAATTTATACAGAACAAGTATACCGGAATGAAAGTATTTTTTACATTCTTGGTTGAATACATACATCTTTGATCTTGTAAATGAACCAAACAAAATAACAGGCAAATAAAGAACAGTATGAACAATAAAATAAACATCTTCAAAGTTCAACAAATATTTATCATGTTTCTAAGAAATGATAAAAATGCTTAATTCTGACAGCTACAACAATAACTTCTTCAAAGGGCTAAAATTAATTTCCCAAATGAAAATATTTATTATTCTGAGTTCAGTCAATGGTAACATTCAGTGAAGCCTGTTAAGCTGTAAATAAACATAAATTTTCATTTTCTTTAAATTACAACAGATGATTGATTTAAACCAACTGTTTTTCTAAAATATGTATAAACTAATTAAAATTTATATATTTACTTGTACTTTGGCTGCTATAGTTTTAGTTTGAAAAATACACACACACATATATATGTATGTGTGTTTTTCAAATATATATGTGTTTTTTCATATATATATATATATATATATATATATATATATAGAGAGAGAGAGAGAGAGAGATATCTGTGCATGTGTGAGTGTGTGAAGCAAAAAATAATAATAATAGTAATAACAACATTAATCTACTTTTGTTTAACAAAATATAAAAAAATTATATTACTTAGCACCTTCCATAGTTATTTTCCTTTCCATAACATTGAAGAATATTCAAAATATTTTAGAACACTGTTATTTAAATTTGATACATGCAGTGAAACCTCAGTTTAATGGACTAATAGGAGGGATTGTCTGTTCATTTGAAGAACATTTATTTGTGCCCGAAAAACACACAGTACAGTATGCAATTATTGTAAGTAAATGTAAATACAGTACATATGTATGTATATTTTATTTTTAAGTTACTATATACCTTTAAGTAAAGTTTGAAAAGTTTTAAAGTTAAATCTGGAGGGGGGGGTGTTGGTTCTGGGATCATTAATTTGAGGTTTTACTTTAATATTATTTTCTCAACAATACTCATACTAATATTTTGGGTGTATAAACAGATGCAGAAATAAGATGTTTACACTCATCTTGATAAAGTTTGTCAAGGAATGAAATGCATCGTCAGAAATGTTTTCCTCGTGTCAATTCTGTTATATATATATATATATAATGCCAATTGGTAATCAGTAGGGATAATTCCAAAGAGAACATTAATTATTATTATCATCATCATCATCATATATTTATATTGGTAGTAAATTGGTTCTCTTATCATCCAATTTACACTCATGCCCAGTCTCTCCTGTTTAGGATTGGGTTTCTGGTTCTTTTTAAAGTTGTAAAGCCTTCTCATTCTCTTTCACTTCCATTAGTCCTTTGTGGCATAATGACATTATCACGTAGCTTTGGGTAAATCAATATTAAATGTAAATATACATATATATATATATATTTGTTTAAGGGGTAATTTTTAAAAAAAAAACTAAAGGAAGTGCTTGTCAATGATCAATGTAAACGTGCTTAATGAGAACTGTTTTGCCGATATCATTTGTATTTTTAATGAATACATGGAAAATATCCAGCAGTTGATTGCTTTATTTAGAAGCATACTTTCAAACAGGCTCTTGGCCAGTAATAAGCTTTGGCTTGAAAATAAATTGTCTTATTGAATTACTCTGCAACAACAAAATATTTCTTAGTGAATGTTTAGTTGCTCAGATGCATGTTACCACACTTATTGGTTTCATTCTTCTCAATAGTCAATAGGACTCAGTTCCAATCAATACTAATAAAAGGTTTTTTATTATATCCCATTATTAGGGTTACTGCTACTAAAGTCTCTAAGTTTTACAGTCCATGGTCTTAAAATTGTGTTAGAGTAGTCGTTCTGTTAGCAGATTTTTGCAGCCATTTAAAGCAATAGGTGGTTTCATCCCCACAAGTTTTGGTGGCTGAAACTGAGAATGAAACATTTAATAAAGTACATTAACCCCGAACCTGTATATGAATGTTATGATCCCTGTTTATAAATTCCAGTTGCATAAGGTCTTTTTTAGTTTTTTACAACCTTCCTTTCATCTGTGGATACAAACATCATCATACCTTATGCAACTGGAATTTATAAACAGGGATCATATCATTCATATACAGGTTCGGGGTTAATGTACTTTATTAAATTTGTTTGCGAAGATGTATTCTCGCCATTTAAATCATTAACTTCTATATCTGTTGTTTGTATGAATGATTCATGTAATGTAAATTGAACTGCACCACATACTTGATATTAAAAAACTGATGCAACATGCAACTTTCAGATAATAACTGTGACATTCCTGTATTTATTGAACAATTTAGTTCATGCCACATTGACTAAAAAAACTACCAGTACAAAAGAATTCTCCTATTACCATATTAGTACAAAAACTCACAATCTTAAAATTTAAAAATTCAACCTCAGCGTTGTGACCGCACACTCTAAAAAATTTCTTACAATTAACAATAACAAATTTCTAAAAACATTTTTTTGGATTACATCTATATTTTCATTGTCCTGTTGTTACCAAGAAGTAAAAAACAAAAACAAATCTATTTCCATACCTGATGATGTCTGTAGGAACAGATGAAAGCTTGTAAAAAGCTAAAAAAAGACCTTATGCAACTAGAATTTATAAACAGGGATCATAACATTCATCTACAGGTTCGGGGTTAATGTACTTTATTAAATTTGTTAGCAAAGATGTATTCTCACCATTTAAATCATTAACTTCTATATCTGTTGTTTGTATGAATGATTCATGTAATATATATATATTAGGTTGGTGCAAAAATAATGTCGTTTTTTGACGTTCAACTTCAAAAGAAAAACGACATTATTTTTGCACCAACCTAAAATATATATATATATATATATATATATATATGTATGTATGTATGTATGTATGTATGCCCACAAAAAATTAATTTGGTTGAGCACTTTGGAGAGAAAGCATGAATTTGTAAACAGTGACTACTACTACTGATAATGCAAGACTCTCCCAATGGATTGAGTCCTCTTGGTCATTGGAATGTTTATTTGAATATAAATATGCAAAACTTCACTGTCCTTTCTACTGGATGCCAATAGCTTATGGATAAAATCTCCAACTGATGCCAAATCAGCCGAATTTTGATCTTAGCTTGAAGTGATTAGATGTCTAACCACACTGATGAGCTGTGATACAGCAAAACAGTCTGTCTGTAGCTGATTATATATATATATATATATATATATATATATATATATATATATATATAATCATGTGATCTTTTTTCTGTGTATATTAGTGGAAAATAATACTGGGTAATAATGGTCATACACAATTTCCTTTCCTTTTTAGCTCTTTGTAATGTTTGTCTTTTTGCTATCTCTACTAATCCCTGTTCTGTCCATCATTTACTAAGTTCATTAGGTAGGTGATGTGCCCTACAAATTTCAACTATTTCTTTCTGATGCTAAATATAAATGTTTGTTACCATTTTCAATAAAACTGTCGTTGCTCATATGTTTAGTCCATGGTATTCTACAGAATCCTTCTGTAGAATTACATTTCTCTTACCTTAAGTCTCTTCTTCATTTGTGAGGTGATTTCCCAGTATTCATTTCCACATAAGAGGGCTGTTACTATCTAACAGTTCAGGGCTCTTCTTTGTTTCCAGCAAAATTTTCTTGTTTCTTAATATTTTGCTTAGATTTAACTCTTATAAATAATTACTACTACTTCTTTAATTATTTTCCAAATTTATTTTACTTCACAAAAGAATAGCTACCTAAATCTTACATGATAAAAGATATTTTAGCAAGTAATCTCTCTGTTCATGTCATGGCCATTCACCATTGGTTATCATGACTCTTCACAACTTCTTTTCTTCTACATCTTTCAGCAATACTGACTTTGTTGTGACCCCTTTGTGTCATGGTGGTATTCATATTTCCATCACATTGCTTTTCTGATTCTCTTGGCTTCAGTTTTCCCTGTGAGTATTCTTTCCTCATTATTTTTCTCCAAAATTTCTACTGTAATTTTCTTATTGTTTCAGTTTTTCTTTGTACTTCCTATTCCTTGTATACCTTCCTTGTTTATCATATTCTCTTTCTAGGATATTCTTTTCATTTGTTGGTAAAAGCACATCATGCTTGTTTCAAGTGTGTTCGGCATATGTGGTAAAACTGTTCAGCATTCACTATCATATTGGATATGAAACATTTAATAGCAGGCGAGCAAACTTTTTCATGTCTAATGTTATGTTTTTTTCAGTCTTTACTTGAATGTAATTTATTTTATATAATCATCTTGATTCCTTTTGCTTCATAAAAAGTGTTCCATAGTTAAAGGAAATGATCAGAAAATTGATGCTTAAATACAAAATATGAATAAAACTCTGGCACAAATCTGATAGTATATTATTTAACTGCCCTCACTCTTTATGAACAAAACAGTTGACATAAAGAGTGTTCAATTTCTAATACTTTTCAAGAAATCGCATTTTCTGATCTATGCAACTTCTTACTTTAGCTTCCTTTAAACAGCGTAAATCACACACACACACAAAACAACTACATTGATGGATTTCTAAAACAGAAATAAACTTAGTGTAGTAATGTTGATTGGTGCATAGAAAAGTGACCAAGTTCACTTATTAGTAATGTATATTGGAAGGATTCTTAATTACCGCCATTACTAAAACAATTAAGAAATTGCCTTGATGAATTAATGTTTCAAAGTGTGTCTGATACAATATTAAATAACCCTGAGTTCAATCACATTGTTGAGGATGTTTGATGTCATTTTTACTAAATGTAGAAATCTTTATAAAAAAAAAAAAAGGACCACAGAACAAATGTTAAGAATTCAACCACCCCCACCCACAAAATAAAATAAAACCAGTCAGCAAATGGCCAGATTTTGGAGCCAATCATTTTCCTATAAATATTTAGTTTTTGCAATAAAACTTTTGTATTTGGATGATTTCAATAATCAGTATTAAAAACCAGTTTATTTTACTCACCAGTATTTAAATTTATGTAATCATTTGGAGATATGGTGGGATAATGGATAGCAGCTCAGATTGAGGAATCAGAGAATTCCAGTCGAGTTCATTACATTCATTTATTTGCTAATATCCATCAAAAGGTATGAATCCATCTCTTCCCACCAGCTATGGGTAAATAGAAGAATGTAGTGGGTCCTATAGCTTTGATTGGTAACCAGTATAGGAGGAGGAAAGTTTAATTCAAATTTCAAACTAGTCTGGAGAGGGTTAGGCTCCATCAGGCTATCTTGCCACGGACACCACATAGCTGCAGTACATGTAGTGCCCCTATGACCCTAAGAGGTTATGGGATTCATTCTTATAAAGCAAAAAAATATTACCAATTCAAGGTGCTGTAAAAAATTTATTCTACTACTTCAACGATCAGTTGAATTCATACAAGCTTAGTTAGGATTACTGCTCCTATAAAAATAAACATACATAACTAGTTACATAATAAAGTAGATTGACTTTCTATTGTACCAGTAAAGACTATAAGAAGCTATTTTGCTGTTTATAATAACTTACATACTGGTATCATTAAATGTGAAAAATGAGCAGGATGCTTAGCCTCAAAAACTTTTAGTCTTGTAACTCCATGCAAGCAAAATTTGGTTGTTAAAATAAGTTTTATTTCTTAGCCTCTTTTACAATTATTTGCCTGTTAATGTGTATCCTATTTCCAAATTTATAATCTGGAAGATAGATGAAACACACATCACAAGAAATTGCTTTCAGGCTGATCTTTGAAAATTCTAAATAACTGAGTATGACATACAGAGTGAGCTTTGTGGTGATATCTCACATATCTCTTCCATGTACAAGTTGCCTTCTTGATAATTGCTGGATCCCATGAACTGGGTGCATTTTTTTTTACACTGTTGAAGGATAAACTATTTAAATTATTTGGACTATTGTCCTCATCTTTGTCACCATATTTATTACGTTTCAGCCGTTGTATGCTCTGGCTTTCTTCAGGTGGTTGGAATGTTGAACTGAACCCTTTATTTTGCTCACTGGGGTAGACTGGTCTAGTTCCACGTGCCATGTCTAATGGATGTCAGTTATCAGGACACATGGCACAGTGGATAAAGGCATTAGTTAGATCCAGTGACAAGACCCAAAGAGTGTGAGTTCAATACCTGTTTAAGGCAGTGGAGAACTTGGAGAGGGGAATTAACAGGAGATAACTGATAACTGACATCCATTAGACATGGCACATGGAACTAGAGCAGTCTAACCCAGTGAGAGAAATAAAGGGTTCAGTTCGACATTCCAACCACCTGAAGAAGGCCAGAGTGTACAATGGCTGAAACATTGTAATACAATATGGTGACAAAGATGAGGACAATAGTCTGAATAATGTAAATAGTGTACATAATACCTCATCTCAGAACTATAGACAGATACTTTTGAAGGATATTATACAATATTGTGAATGTATTTGCATAGTATATATATTAATATTTGCTTGTCAGATGATATTACAAATGGCTGATATAAAGAAACATATTGTCATCCATTATGAAGAAATAGTGCTACATTATTGCATATTCATTAAAATTGTCCTTATACCAGATTCATTATCTACATAAAAAGAAGAATAGCAAAAAAAAAAACACCCAGACAAATTACAAAATAATTTTCCCATGATGAGGCCAATATTAGGTTCCACTAGGATCCAGTGTACAATATTTCAATGCCTAAAAATAAGCACCTTGTTGAAAACCAACATAGAAGGTGCTGAAAACCCTTGTCTACAGATCTCTACTGTAGAACACTTGAGAGTAAGGGAAGATAGGATTCAAGGACCTTTTATGTTGGCGCCAGCATCAATAGAATCAGAAACAAAAATTTTAGGTTTGCTGCCATTATTGACATTTGGTCTACAAGTCAGAAACACTTTGTTAGCGCCATCATGAATGTCGACAAGTTATATCTCTTGTGGAGAGTCTATATTTATTGTGGACAGGAAAAACTAAATTTATGTGGAACACAATGTATAACCAAACAAAAATCAATATAGAAGCTAATATGGCAAAATATTTTTCAGTTGCATCAATTTAAGCTGTTTGAGAAAAGAAACTAGTCAGTAACTTGTGTGAAAGCAAATAATTTAAAAAAAAATTCTTTTTGAAAGATTATAAATATTTTGGATTTCAAAATATCCATGCCATAAAATTAACAGGCAGTAAAAGAAGGTATGTATTGCTACTACTACTATCAAATTTTTTTTGAAGTAGTAATAAACTATAAAGTTGAAGAAAGAAAAGAAATAAAAAGGAAAATAAAATCATTTTTTCTCATTCAGCTGAAAGTAAATGTTGACATATTTGAAACTTTGGCTCAGCTTCTGATATGAAACCAAATTTTTTATGAGTCTAGAATAGTCAACATTAAATAATTTGAGCTGATTATAATCAGGAACAGTTTCACACTTACGATTTTAAACTTTTTTTTCTAACTTATGGTTTTTTTATTACAACTTTCCAAGTTGAATGCTTACTGATTATAAGAGCTCTTAGAATATTGAATATGAGTTCAAATCTCATAAAAATCTACTACGTTATTGTTATTTCACACTTGTTACATTTATGATCATAGGGCAAGAAAATCAAATAATCTGCAACAACTTCAAGATTATGCACATGAAGTACAGCCAAACATTCTTGTAGATATTTCTGACAATTTAGTAAAAATTTACAAAAAAAACTATAAAAAATCATAGTTGAAAAAAGATTTACAATGGACAATTTTCTTGTGTCACTAATTTTGAAAATACATATACACTACAGTTCAAAAGTTTCTAGCCACTCCCAAAATTAGCATGGGATAAACTTGGCAGAAGAGTAAAAAAAAAAAAAAAATGAAAAAGAGCTCTTAGATTCTGTTGGGTTACCTCTTCCTGATTTTCAAAACCTCTACTAGGGGATGCTCTCAGGACTATAAATATGCTGCAATAATTTTTTATCATTCTCTTTTCACTTTATATGCTCATTCATCAACATGTAACCTATCACAAAGATAGCATTCCTTTTGGGAAATGCATGAACATTACATACATACACACGTATGTAAGCACATTCACTCACTACACATACTTTGCAATCAAAAGGTTTTCATATTCATTTGTTACACATATTATTGTCTTTGTTGCTTGTATATCTTTGTTGTTAATACATTATCATTTGTTTGTACATATATATTGGTTCTTGTTGTTTCTTTACATTTATTTACATAGACTCACATACTGAGTTTGTTGTAGGCATTTCAGAAGACACACATGTTTATCTCTCAATGTATACACTGGCCTGCAACTAGTCATTTAAAAAAGAATGGAATCAGTTATCAAACTTATACTTTGAGAAACTTTTACAGCAAATGCCAAAAATTTGTGCTGCAGTAAACAAGGTTAAAGGAGGATATTTTGTGGAGAGCAAAATTTAATCATAAAATGCTTTATTTTTTTGGTTATAATAAAATTTCTAATAGAAAATCATGTCTCACTTTTTTTTAACTGTGTATAATAATTTTATCTTATTTAAAGTAAAAAAACAAGTACTTTTGGGGCCAATTTAAAAATTACCAGGGGTATCTCAAACTTTTGAACGGTAGCATATGTAATGTCCATCACAATCATCTGTTCTTCTTAAACCTGTTCTTTTATTGTCCTTTCTCTTTACTAACATCTTTTATTTACTTTCACTCTCAGTAATCACTTATCTCAGATTTGTCATGCTATGGGGGAAAATCAGACCATAGCAATAATTTCAGTTAATACTGACGAATCTGTACATGCAGAAAAAGACTAAATATAATGTATATAGTAATAAAGTATACATTGAACTGAAAGCAGTGATGGCACCTACCCTGAATCCATCATAAAAATACAGGATGTGGAATTAGTAAACACTAATCACTTCAGATATATCATTGTATGGATCAGCTATAACAATTAAGCGTAGGAGAAAAGGAAACTGAACATAGTATGGTTGTGCCAGAGGTAGTTATGCCCAACAATGCAAATTGTTACAAAACCAAAACATCAACTTCAAAACTTAAATCATGTTCTTAAGTAACCTTGTCAGATTGAGAATTTCATAAGGATGTCATGCGTGGTGCCAAACCCATTCAGAAATATCTAAACTGGTAGCTTTATACAACAGCTTCCTAAGATCAATAGTGAAAAAAGGCTTTGAGTGTGTAAAGCCTAAGTGTTTTGGCAAAGATCATCCTGCTTTAAACATTGTGAACTGGCACTACAGATTCACAAATAAAAAAAACTTTGCCAAATAAAAAAAACTTTGCCAAATAAAAAAAAAATACATCATTTGAGGACTACCAACAGTAACAACGACTAAAATGGATAGCATATGTAACTCAAAGAGAAAACAATGATATAATCAAAATGTTACCATTCCACACCATATCAAACAGAAGTTTCAGAACGAAAACACCATCAATATTAGCAAGAGTGATACCGGACTTGAGAAATCTGTTTTCCTAAAAAATGTATTTTACGAGAAAGATCTTATAAATTCAAACTAAAAACACTACTAGCTGCTCAGTCAATGAGTGCCAAATGTTTCCTTATTATGAAACAGCTAACATTACCATTTACTATACATATATTTTTTCAAACATTGAATATGATGATAGAAAATACAGTCAAAATTTAAACAGACTAACTTTGTTGGACAAAGTCTATAGAAGTTTTGATTTCTTTTTTCTGCTAAACCACATGCACATGTGCATACATATGCACACACAAAAACAAACACACACATATAAATAACTCAATGAATTATGAAAATAAAGATAACACTGTTCTAAAATAGCTGTACTTTGTTCTATTGTATATTTCTTAAGCACAAAATAGATTGGCTCAACATTACTGTATTAGTTGAGGAATAACGACAACAAAAATTTCCTCCTGTCAATCAGACAAATAACTCTTAGATCATGGCAGCTGAGACAAGAAGATTATCTCCCTTGGGAATGCTTTTTGTTTCCTTTCCTTTACTTTTTTCCTTTCATGGTTATAAAAATATTGGCTAATCAGACACATAAGCTTAACTAAACAACAAATAATCAGTTAACTACTGTCAGAAGAGCATGCTTAAATAACTCCTTCTCTGAAGTTCTTTTAACACATTTCACAGGATAAGTATTTACAAAGAATTCTAAGTTATATGATAAAGTGTTATTTTTAACATAAACTTATTTTCCTTTTGAACTCTGAAGATAAAGAATTATTGCTATACACAGATTCATTTGAACTGCTATACTCATCTTGGTTTTTATAGTAACATTTTAGCCCTTATCCCATTTGTCTTTTTCAGATGCCTATTCTTAAGATGTCTCCCAAAAGCACAGGAATGTATTAATAAACAGGAAAATTAAAAAAAGAAAAAGACTGCTGAATTGTTGTATAATATCACTCCTCCTATATAACAGTGAATTCTGGACAATGTCCTCCCAGATGAAGAAGTGACTTGAAGCAACAGAAATGTACTTCTACAGAAAGATGCTGTGATTATCATGGACGTAACAAGGAAAATGAAAATGAGGAAATAGGGTTTAAAGAATTTGAAATTCAAAGGATATTTTGAAAGAAAGAGGGACACTGAGGCAGTGGCATAGCTAGGGAGGGGAGGGGGTGTCACCTCCAAGAAAATTTTTCAACCAGGCTAAGGTGCCAAAAATAGTCTGAAAAAGTGCTACAATCTTGGTTACTAACAAGAGACATTGTTGTAACATTTTATCGGATGATATGGTGTTTTAACTCTGCATCATTAATAACAACAAAGCGAAATACGAAGCCAAAAGTACAACAATTTTAGTCTTGCCTGTGTATCAATTCGTTGAGATACAATTTTTCATTGAGTGAGCGATATACTTTTGAATATATCTACTAGTGTTGGGACGATTAATCGGAACCGAGAATCGAAAAAACAGAACTTTTTGGGGTGTCAGAAACGGTATTGGAATCAGAAAATTTTTTGCCTATTTTCCGATTCCAAAAACGATTCTTTTAAATTTTTAACTTAATTTTCCATTATTGGTACTAATGATAAATATTTATTGTTTTTAAATTATCCCTAAAACTAAAATCATAATAACATCAAAATACGATGTAAATTTATTTTACTTGTATAAAGAAAAACAAAAAAATAAACTTTGCATAAATTCTCTAGGTAACCTTTAAAAGAATGCAGTTGATTTACAATGTTCTGAAAAATGCTTAAAAATTGAATAGAACATTTTTGTCAAGAAAAATACTTTCAAACATCATTGATAATTAAATGGTACCCAGAAAATGATGCAATGGAAAATTAGCAAAAGAAAATTATGTCAACCATGAGCCACTTGAGACTGTTGGATCTGGCTGTGCTGTCCATGGAAAACGAGCTTACAAGACAAACAGATTTTGACGATGTCATTGACCAGTTTGCCACAATGAAAACAAAACATTCATTCTAAGACCATAGTATCGAATGTTATTCTTTTGTGTATTGCCGTGTTTTGTATTTAGTTGTTCTGAAAGTGAACAGTTGCATTTTAAAAATCTTTTGATTTGAAATGATTATTTTGTGGTACTGGATTTTGTCTTGGATCATACATGTAAACAGTAATGTACCGGTCAGTAGAGTAAAGTAGAGGTAGAGCATGTATGAAAATTTAGCTATAGCTAACCATTCACCATAGGGTGAATCGGGGTCATTGGGGTGACATTTGAGCAAATCGCCCTGGGTGACATTTACTCTAGCTACGCCACTGCACTGAGGCCAATACCAAGTTGTGTTAGTTTGTTTCATGCTTGGAGACAAAGTTCAGGACAGATGATTTATTTTTATAAGATTGCATTCAAGCATGTCATGATTCGGTGTTGACTTCAGCGAGCATTCACTTTTATACATGACTCTTCAGTAAATTGAATCAAGTTCTCTCAGTCACTGCATGTTTGTCTAAAAATAAATATGCTTAAATTCACCTTCATCCCTACTGTGCACCAACAGCTTAGTGGTAGAATCCCCAATTGATGCCAATTCAGTTGAGTTTCAATCCTAACTAGAGGCAACCGGATGTCTAGCCACACTGATGTGCTGTGATACAGTGAAACAGTCTGAATGTGGATGACAATATATATATATATATATATATATATATATATATATGTATATGTGTGTATATATATATGTGTATATATATATATATATATATATATATATATATATATATATATATGTGTGTATATATATATGTGTATATATATATATATATATATATATATGTGTGTATATATATATGTGTATATATATATATATATATATATATATGAAAGTTGATATTGAAGTCAACACACAGAGATGACAGTCTGTTTCATGTTTAAGCAAAACTGTTAGGCCATATATACATATATATATATATATATATATATATATATATGTGTGTGTGTGTGTGTGTGATTTAACTAATGCCACGCTAATTAACAAAGAACATAATTCGTTAAGGAGAAAATACACTGAAAACAGATATTACACTGCCATCTTTCTTTGAATCCATTCTTAACACATCTAACATATGTAATAAAAAGAATACATTCTTAAATAGGCTGTGCAAGTTGACTGCACAAAAGTGAAGATAAAAATGCACACTAGACAGAGACATGCACACAATTACAAATACACATTAGCATCTGATGCCCACTTAGATATACAAGAATCTTCACTAATTTACATTCACATAGACTTATCTAGTTTTAATTCTCATATGTGTCTGACCAATGAGAACTGACCCAAACATAATTGAAAATACCAGTGTTTTCTGTCTTTGTTTTCTACCAATCTCTGATAACATTTTAATAAAAGTGAAACATGTTTGACTGATATTTGTTTCCTATTCTTTTATTTTATCATCCTGTTGGATTCTGATCCATATTTGATCTGCTTTTGATCTTTAACTCATATATACATATATATATATATATAAACATATATATATACAATTGGCCACTTGTATTTGAGGACTCCCATCTACTAGGGTGGCTAGTCAATCCTTATTGCAGATGCCTGCTGTGTGGTTTATACTGTAACTATGTTGAGCAGACCTTAATCACAGTTCCTGAGAATGAACATGTTATCTAGCATGATGAAGGAGGCCAACAAGCTCAAGTCCTTGGTCACAATGACTTGTGACTTTGTGCTAGCACAGCCATTGACTGGCCCCAAAGGTTCCATCTACCCATTTTCACTCACAAGGCTTGGGTCAATCCGTGGTATGGTTTTCAGGCATTTTCCAAAGGTGTTGCATACTGGGATCAGCCACTCCAGTTCGATAACATCAGAAAATCACTACTAAACACTATTAGAATGTGCACATATATATATATATATATATATATATATATATATATATATATATAGTTAAGTACCTTACCAAATCAGTGATACCTAAGGTTTAAAATGGATTTTAATAAAGAAAAATCATTCTTGAACTTTTATTTTAGTTTTAATTCCAAACTAATTGATTAAATTTAATATTTTCAGTCAATAAAATATTTTGCTGTATTTCAAAGCAAATTTAAAGAAATTGGATTTTTTTTAAATCGCTAAAATCAGTCATATTGACACACTGTCAGCACCACACAATTCTCTTTATTAAAAGAATCATTCAAAAATAAAATATACTTTTCCAAAACTTTATTTAAGGAAAATTAACTTTTTAAAATTATAAAAATTTTAAAAAGTTAATCCGAATTGAAACAAATATTACTTACTTTCAGTTTAAAATTTTGAATAAAAGCATTTTTTAACACAGAACTGAGTGTTTCTATGAGGTGTTGACATATATATCAGATAACCTCATAATTGCAAGATTATTATAATAAATTAATAATAATTTTCTTAACTATCCAGTAATCTTAAAAAATTAGAATATTTTAAGCATTCTAATATTTTATTGAATTTTAGGTACTTTGGCTTTATTACACAAAATGAAAATAACACTAGCATCTCATTTTATTAGATATAGTGACCAGAATTACACAAAAATATCTTGAAATACTAAAGAGTAAATTTATTCAATAAAATAACAATCCACTTTGACCATGGCCTCCAGGTGACTTTGGAATCTCTTGTGACTCATCTGTATGGTTTCCTTGTTTAATTTGGTGAACACTGCCATAATCCTTGCCAAAATCAATTTCATTTCTTCAAAATGCCAAGGAATCAGAGTTAAAGTAGAAAGTTTTGAGATGTGAGGTTTTGAAGTTCTGCAAGGTTTGTGATTTGAAGAACTCAAATCAAGTTCCACAGTTTGATTTGAAGAACTCAATTTTCAGCCTGAAATGGAATTACAGCCCAAACTGGTCTTTTCGCTTGAATTGGACTTATAGCCCAAATCAGAGTTAATGTGATGTTTTGAAGTTTCTAAGAGTGAATTGAGGATTTCAAAGTTATTTCTTCAAAATTAATATTGATATTTTCTAAGTTGGACCAGAGATCTGTTTAGTTTTGTGCTGGAAACCCACTTAGCCCTCCACATGAGCTAGCTGAAAAGCCCACACAGAGTGCAGTTTTTAAGCCACTTTACAATATGAGGAAGAACCATCTAGTTGCATGAATACCACCAAATAAATGATTGTAAATAACAATGATTTATTTTGTGGTATTATGCAACATTGACTACAGGTTACATCCTTCATGAGAATAGTTAATAATATGATTTAATATACAACAGTGGTGGTGGAGTAATGTTCTGGAATAGTATTTTAGGCAGAAAAATTGTAGATCATTTCACGGCTGATGAAAATATCAAGCTAAACAAACAAAACTATTTTCAGTTCTTGCTCAAATTGCTTTTGAATAGTACAGTCTGTAACCAAGGAATTTTAAGTTAAAGATGATATTAATGCAATAATCTTTCCATTTCTTCAAGCCTGACTATAACTCACCTTGCCAAAAAAGATTACTAAGATTAATTGGAAATCCCTCAAACTCTCCTGATATTAATTCAATAGAATGCATGTGGTCTACCATTAAAAAAGATGTTTATGGAAATATAAAACAAATATCAAGCAAAGAAGATTTGAAGAAGCAAAAAACAATGCAATAATAATAGTAAGGATGAAAAAGTAAAAGTTCAAAACAAAAATCTCTTGTTTGCACAGAAGAACAAAATTGCACAACTCAGAGTTTCATGCACAATGCAATCTTCAGGTGCTGAATATAGACTGACCATTACATAATTTAAATGTTAATTATTAAAATTTAAATTATGTAACAGTCAGTCTCTACACAGCACCTGAGGATTGTGTTGTGCATTGAAGTCAACACTCAGAGGCAACAGGCTGTTTCATGCTAGCATGAAACAGCCTGTTGCCTTTCAGTGTTGACTTCAATATTCACTTTTATATTTATATTTACACTTTATCCCATAAATATAGCACACCTTAAAACTATACTTCTTCATATATATGTATATATATATATATATATATATATATATATATATATAAGTAAGTATAGTTTTAAGGTGTGCTATATTTATGGGATAAAGTGCTCAATATCTATGTTCACTACTATATTTACCCATGCTCTATTTCTGATATTGAGCACTTTATCCCATAAATATAGTGAACATAGAAGTCAACACTTAGTGGCCACAGGCTGTTTTATGCTAGACGCAATCATCAGGCCACATGGCCTGACGATTGCATATAGCATGAAACAGACTGTCACCTCTAACTGTTGACTCCTATGTTCACTTTTATATTTATATATAATTTAAGAGGTCATTTGATAAAAATCGCCTGAGGATACCTTAAGGTTGAAACCAAGCCAGCAGATTCAACTGACCTCCTGATTTTAAAAGTGTATATATATATATATATATATATATATATATATATATATATATGTGTGTGTGTGTGTGTGTGTGTGTGTCTGTGTGTGTCTGTTTAAAAATCCTAACCTTGTTGGAAAGAAAAATGAGAGTAAAAAAGAGAAATTAAATATTTCCTTTAATTTATATGAATTATTTATTTAAATGTTATTATACTTATTGTTTTCCATGTGATTATCTCGTTTATATTTTTCATAATTATACACCTGCTTTTGACAATGTATAAACAATATTTTAGTAATAGAAGAGAGAAAAAGAAAAACAAAGCAAGCCTTTCTGTTTTACTTTTCTTGTTTTTTTTTCAATTTATATTGGTTTTTGTCCTGTACTTTAATGCTGTTTCCTAACAGTAATACACTCCATTAGAAACCAAATTGCATTTTTCAGTCTTATGATTATTATTAGAGTTTGAGAAGGCAGCAGAAACAAAAAAGAAAAGACAAAATACAAACAGACTTTCAACTTAGTTCCATTAGTGAAACAAGAAAAACTGAGGTGAAGACATTTTGTAAAATCAAGTTTACAAACAACAAATCATTTAGCAATCTCTATATATGATATAATAATCAGGAAAGGATACTTAGGATTTGTGGAAATTCTTTTTGACACTCATGGGAAAGTTATGAAGACAAATGGACAAAGAAATACTGAATGGGGAATAAAAATAAAATAAAATGTGAAGGAAATCATTTACAAGCTTATTCACTACTGAAACATAAAACAGTTTTTCTTTTTAATTTGATGAACGCTCTTTCTATAACATAAACATTTTTTAAAATTCTGAAAAGGTTATTTTTAACATTGATCTGAAAGCAAAAAAATCTTTTTAACTATGCTTTTGTTCTATTACAGTGGCAATTTACAGTCTCCAATATGACCATGGCTTTTTTTTTTATTATAGTACTTTACTAAAAATTACCTATAATATTTAACTATTTTAAAAGATAAAAAAGAATAATTAATCACACTGTTTTCATCTGTACAGCCCCTTTTCCACAGATGAAACATCACAAGCCCATCACTATTTGCTATTTCTACAGCAAATGTTCAGACAAGCTGTATTCTTCAGTTCTACCAGTTCAGACCATTGCAACTAGAAATGGCCATACAAGGTACACAGAGTTAAATCTTCATATTCATTCCCTTCATGTCCTATTAGTAAGAAGGAAGCTCTACCTAGACAGCTTCTTCCCAAGAATTTCTACTTTGTGAAACAGAGTCTGAAAAAGGTGCTTCACTGATCACTACTATCATAACTTCAAGTCTAGGGTCAACTATCTAACCTACATATCCTCATATTCTGCACTTACTTTACACTTTTATGAGCAACATCATTCAATAACCCTTTACCTTAAGTGGCTCTTCGGTCTTGGAAATACCCTTGAGAAAGTTAGAAATCAATCTCCTCCCATCAGTCAATCAATCAATCAACCATGATTACTACAATTTTAACCACTTCATATCTAAGGTTAATCATTATCTTTTTTATATATCCTCATAAACTGCACTTCTTACTTCCTCCTCTTACAACAACCTCATTCAATAACTCTCTACCTTGGGTGACTCTTGGGCCTTGTATTAGACAAAAATTAAGAAAAAATTACAAAGAGAAACTGTGTGTATGAAGTTTCATTTTCTTTTTGACAAAGCTGCTTCTGAATCTTTGCTAATGATTTGAGATTTTTTAAAAAATGAAGCTTTAAGTAAAACCCAAGAGAGGCATTTGAATTTCAAATGTGGTGAAATGTCATTTTGATGCCAGCCAAAGTCTGGCTGACCTTCAACAATCTGGAATGATGAAAATCTTGAAAAATTTGTTATCTAATCCTGATGAGATATTTGTGGTAGGTGAAAGTATATCATACAGTTCATATCAGCAAATGTTAACAGAAGATTTGAAAGGGAAATGCATTTCATGCCTCATTTGCTCATAGAGAACCAAAGGATAATTGTTTGAATGTTTGCCATTTCTTTTAATAGTAATGCACAAAGAAAAATAAGACAATTTCAGTTATTTTGGGGAACTCCCTAGTATATATATATATATATATATATATATATATATATATATATATATATATATATACACACACAGAGATACATACATACATACATACATATGTATATAGGACTCTCCTATCAATTATGATGTATGATAGATAGCTCAGTTTGAGAACGGCTCTGTTAGACTATTCATACAGATGATTTGATAAAAGTGGTGAAGACTCTCATGCAAAGTGGGCCCCACTTTTACAGAAGACTGGATAACAGAGATTATGCATGGTGCATCACAAAATCTCCAAATGGGCATCCTTGGGTTAGAATTATATTTTTGCTTCTTTTAAACTGGCTATCACCCAATGCAACAGATCTCCGTTTTGTCTGCTATTTAACTCATAACTGGGGGGGGAAGAATGATTTATGCTTTTTCAAAGGATCTTAGTGTGAAGTGAATCAATAAAAATTGATTGCAATTTGAACATGGCTAGGCAATTTCCCTATCTGTAGTAATAAAAATTACCCTAAATGGCCCAGTGTTGCCCATGCTTGATTCAAAAATCGTACCACTCATACAGCAATCACTATCACTTGACTTAAAATATTTTTGCCCTTCCTTGCCTTTAAAGGAGTGCCCTTTGCCATGCTGATGTTGCTACATGCCTTACTTCTTGCCTATCTCACACTATGAATTTTTTCTAAGCTCTATACTAAACATTAAATCTGTTACGAAAAAAGAACTAAACAAAATGAACACAAAATGATCAGATTTAAAAAAGGACTTGTAACTGGAAAAACCGAATGAAAAAGAATGTTAACAACGAATACTTTTTCACACCCAACTCAGTTCTGTGGAATCAGAATCAATATTGAGTTTAAGCAAGCGAATGAGCCAATTGGAGTAAAGTGCCATGCAGATTAAAATTTTTCCCACTTGTGACGAATGCAGCTATCAATTTTTTTGCATGCTAGCATGCTAGTTAACATTCGTGTCAGTCAGCTGTTGGCTCTCACGCTGGCCAATAGAATCTTCCTGCCTATTCGTGGCAGCCAGCTTTAGGCTTTCACTCTGGCCAGTAGAAAATGGCGGCAAACTACATGAAAACTGGCGTAGAAGCATGAAAAAAATTGATTATTTCCACTATTGATGGGAGTTCGGAAATGCAAAGTTGGTCTTGGCCTTCCTGCTAACTTGAAGCATGTGCATGTAAATTTTGGTGCAAATCCGTCAAAAATTGCGGCTGTGTATTCGTTACATGCACACACGCATCCTGCCTTTTATAGATAGAGATATATATATATATATATATATATATATGTGTGTGTGTGTGTGTGTGTGTGTGTGTGTGTGTTTGTGTGTAGACTGCGATGAATAAATTGTCATTACTTTAAATTTTGCACAGGTGTGCTGTTTGTTTTTGATTTTGTTGACTGGCTGTCTGTGAGAATAAGAGCACCATGAGATGATGCAATTCACTCTGCCAGAAATTTGGTAACAACATGCTGTACTGCTTGGTATTCATGCTGGAAGTTCCAATACAACCATCTCAGAGTGTCAATCTGAGGACTGCAGAGGATTTGAAAGATCTGGATAAGTCTAATGCTGATTACGAAGGTATGGCAGCCCAGAAAACTCACTCTGATCGTTATGATGAGAAAAGTACTCCTGAATTTGTTGGTGTAGGCAGCAGATTCAACACAGAGGCCTGCATCAAGTGCCTTGAGGAGGTAGTGCTGCCCTGGGTCAAGAGGGTGGCTGCTGGAAGACCCTATGTTTGGCAACAGGACACTGAACCATGCCACGCAAACAGGAGAACCCAGTCATGACTGTCAGACAATTTCTGCGACCACACAACTCCTTGTATCTGGCCAACTAACTCCCCAGAGTGCAACCCCCTTGATTATTATGTATTGGCTACATTTGAGTGAGAGAACAATAAAATTCTTTTTAATACCAAAGATGAACTGAAGGCAAGGTTTATGGGAGCATTTACCAACTTAAACAAGGATACCATCCAGAAGAGTTGCAGGAAATTTCGAAATCATCTTGAGGTCAGGATTGAAGCCAATGTGGATTTTATTGAATAAATTTACTCATTAGTATGTCAAGATATTTTCGTGTAATTTTGGTAAATATATCCGTTAAAATGTGATCTCAATGTTATTTTCATTTTTATGTCATTTAGATGACAATTTATTCATCGCACCCGGTATATATATGCAGTTTAGTAGGACAAGGCATACTTTAAAAAAATTTATGAACAGCTTTCTAAATTTCCAATGAAATTTTCTCTTCAGTATTTATAATTGTATAATACTGTATGTTTTACTTAGCTGAGAAGTGTAAACATTTTAAATGCATAGACTTTATGTAGTTTGTCTCACTAAAGTTTTCAAATTTGTTTATCTTAGAATCAATGTTCTCTAACTCTTTAACACTGTACTGAATAAAATTTGATTACTTTTTCAGTGAGTATAAAAAAAACACTTGAGACAGTATACAAAATTAGAGAGCTTGTTCATGCTTATAGTAATGAATTCACTATTCTTTTTCATCTATCATTTTATTCTGAGTTTGTTAAATTGTTTTTTTTAATTATTTCACCCCAAACACGGTGATAAAGCCACTAAGATGTAAGTGAAAGAAATTGAGAAAATGTTGAGAAGAGAGGACATTAAAACATCAGGATTTAATGAGACAGAAGATTGATATTGCATTTAAATTTTTGAAGATCATAGTTGACAGAAAAGCAAAAATCTGGAAGAGAATTCCACAATGAAAAGTGGGAGAGAAGAAACCATTAGCATAGTACTTGTGCTTACACTTAGTAATTTCAACAGTAAGATGATAAGACCTAGCTGCTATTCTAGTATTACACTTAAATTTATCAAGTTGACATATCAAAGAGGAAAGTTCATTGGACTAATTACCATAAAATTACTTATATAAAAGTACAAGGAATCTACATTACAGTGATGGGAAAATGACTGAAGCCAAAATGCCAGGTCAGGATTGATGGCATTTGAGATTCATCTTTGGATTCTGTCAAAAATCTGTAGATATATAGCCAAAGCACCAGACCAAATGTGGCAGCAAATTTAATAAGATATTTTTGCAATTTAATTCCCCCTCTTAACATTCTGACTAAAACTCTTTTAAAAATACTATTTTTCTGAAATTGTATTGAAAAAAAATTAATAATAAAAATCTGAGTTTTTTCAAACAAATTTAAAAAAAAATATTCCCACACTTTTTCTGACCTTTTCCAAATTTGGCAATGTTTAAACTGTACTTAATCTGGCTTAATCTTTCCACTTTTAACCAAAATACAGATTATCTACAGCTCGTAAACTTTCAAAATAAATGAAATTCTGATGCAATTTTAGATAACTGTAATTGTGTCTGTTTCAATTTTTTCTGGAATTAGATTTGACAGGGTCAAATAGCAAATATAAAATATCTCATGTGAATTCACATATGAAGAACAGACTTAAGGTAACAGAGTTGGAGTTCTATGCTGAGAATACCATGGACTAAACATGTGAGCAACAAGGAAGTTTTAAGTATAATGAAAACAAAAAGGATGCTTATACTAAGAATCAGAAAGAGACAATTGAAATTTGTATGATACATCATGAGGAAAACGAACCTAGAGAATTTGACATCCACAGGATATATTGAAAGAGCTAAAAGTGAAAAGTTGTAGAGACCCATGTCTTCAATGTCCTGAAGTGACATGATACACAGAAGATTATATCATTAAAGGTATAATCTTTGTCAATCTTTCCAACAAAGCTAAAAAAAACATTTTGTAGTAAGTTTTATTTCTGCAAAAACATATATGTTACTCTTTCAGAAGGTAGTTCTCTTTTGTAAAGGCTATGGATTGTCTTTTGGTATACGAGTCCTTCACAATCACTCTGCACTGAAACAGTGTTATTACTCCTTTACCATATCCACTGACCTGACAAAGCTGGAAGCAGCCCAAGATTTTTACCTACCTCAGTTGCATCATATCTTCTGATAATAAGTATGACAAAGACATAAACAAAGACAAACCAATCTTTTTGGTAGACTGCACAAACATGTCTCGAGAAACAAGCCTCTCAGTTTAAGTGTCTACAAAGCCATTGTGCTGCCCACCCTTATATAAGGAGCCAAGTCTTGGGTTATATTCCAGTGCCATCTCCAAACATTTCCTGCAGCATTGCTTCTACGCACTTCTCAGTGTATACTGGTGGAACTAAATTACAAACACACAATTCATTAAGTCAGCCAGGACTACAATTACTGAAGCTATACTACAAAAGACAGTGAACAAGTGAGGAAGCAAGAATAAAAGACAATCATTCTACAAAGATAATAATGTTTGACAACTGGTCACTAGAATGTGTAGCAAGAAGATTCCATAAGAGATACAAGGGTACACTTAAAAGTATCCTCATCACTTGTGGAATCAGATACCATTAATAGTTAACAGAAGTGACATCATGTCTACTAGACAACCTCCCTTTTTGAAGCAAACTGCAGGGAAAATTCAAAGTGATTAAAGGTAGAATAAAAAGGGAGCTCTATTCAACTCACACATCTCTTAGAAGCACTTCAGAAAAAATGATTTAAAAAAACTTTCTAAATCTTGGTAAAGCTATGAAGATTATATTATTATGGCATCTAAAAAGTACTTTTTACAGAACCCTATTCCAAAACTTCTTTCACTCCATGCAAGGCAATAATGCCACTAAGATGCAAAGGGTTAGTGAGAGTGAAAGAAACTGAGAAGACTTTAGTGAGGGGAAAGTGCAATAAAAGAACAAAATTGAAGACAAAAGATGACAACTGGCATTGTATTTACATTTTTGAACATGGCATAAAGCAAGAAATCAGAAGATAATTCCACAGGGTAGAAGTATGAGAAAAGAAACTAGGACATCTAATTAGTAACAGTAAAATGAGGAGACTTAGTTGACAATCTAGTATTATACTTAAATTCATGCAGTAAGGAAAGGAGCTCATTTAAACAATTGCCATGAAAATATTTATAGAAAAGGCACAGGGGAGGTATGTAATGGCAGTAACTTCTAAAAATATAAAGATCTCTAATAAAAAAAATTGAAGATAAAACATTGTAATACACTGGTTTTATTCCATATCAATACATATCCCCTATTCACTACAAAATACAGATTTTTATATCATTGTACAATATTTTTATTTTATTATATATAACAGACATGCAATTTTTTCATGCACTGATATTTTTTCATTTAACAGAAAACCATATTCAGTGAGGTAGCAAGAAAGAATGATTTAAAAATAAAATTGTGGGAAACAAAATTAAATATTGAGTTCTTTTCCAAAGTCATTTTATTTTTAACTCAGTCTGGCTTTTGTTTTTATATTTATGGAAAACTATGACTGATGCCTGATTGATATTTAAAATTTAGTAAGAAATAATTTATGGTCATTTCATCAACCTGCCGACTTTATTTGATGAATAGTTTGTCAGTTGGTGTTTTTTTATGACTGCATTTTTTTAGTATTTTTTAATTTTCTTCTATATGTCTCTAACTGAACCATTCATCCATTTGAAGTATTTGGTAATTTACACAAAGTGACATGAACTGGTACTTATTAAATATATAAATAGATGATTAAAATTATTTTCATTATTTGGTGTGTTTATTACTTAAAGTTATTTATGCTATCCAGGTTTAGTCTAGAGTCAATAAATCGAGACTGACACAGGTGTCTACCAATCCATATATGTTGCAAACAAGTGTCTATCTATATATATATATATATATATGTGTGTGTGTGCGTGCGTGTGTGCGTGTGTATATATTACTTCAAACATTATTTGTAGTGAATATCCATATTTGGTAGACATCCTGTTTCTTAAACAATGACTATTATATCTACTGGTCTGCATACTCAAGAAAAATTAATAAAGAAAAAGGAAAAATAGCACATTGCTGGGCTGTGATACCCCCTGTGGTTGAGCAGTCTAAATCATGCTGGATTAGATGGTGGTTTCACCTATAAAGGGGGACAGTTTTACACTGTGGGAGGTCACATTTCTTTATTAAGTTTTCTTAAGTGTTTAGACTGATAGATAAAATCCACACTGTTCAGAAATGGGTTATAATATAGAAATAGTTCTAGGGAGAACTTTTTTTCACTAATTCAGCTTTAGTGATGAAAACGCTTATTTTATTATAGTGGATGGTGAAAAGCAAGAGGGGAGATGAATTGGGCTTATTTTATTACCACATGGAGTATAATGCACCACATATATTTTTGCTAGTTATATCTGTAACATTTTGCCATACTAGAGTTATCTCCCTTATCTATAGTCTGACAATGGTGAATTGTCTGAAGTTGTTTATGAAGCTGGGAGATGAAAATACCAACTCTGTGAAGGAGCAGAGTGCAAGAATCATAATTAGAAAATGCACATTTAAAGTGTCACATATAATCTTTTGATAATAGTGAGGACATAACTGTCACCTACAAGGTACCACATTAAGTAAAAGAAAAGACAGAGAAAGAAAATGGGTTGACACTGTCATTGAGTGAACTGGAAAATCATTTACAGTGACTCAGACATTAGAATACTGCAAAGACATATGGAGAAAACTGTTCAGCAGCTCACCTGTACAGTGACCCTATGATCATATGTAGTCATAGCACTAATGATTGATTGATTTTCTTTTTTGTGGGTTATTTAATTAAGCTGAAGCATATTTTGGATTGTAAGTATAATTCTTGAATTCATACCTTTCCCAGTAGTATTTGATTATAAGTGAATATAATAAACCTCATGGGACTGATGATGATAAAGGACTTAAAAAAATATACTCTCCGTTTTTTGACAGCATGTGTAAACTAATTTTTGAAGTATTTGTTATATTTTTTCAATCCTATGTATTAGGTTGGTGAAAAAATAATGAAATGTCGTTTTTTGACGTTAAAAAATACGTCAAAAAACGACATTATTACGTCATTATTTTTACACCAACCTAATACAAATATTTTACACTGGAATTAAGTTAATCTGTCAAATCAACCATGTATTTTCTGAATTTTGCTTGACTTTGGGAATCAGTATTGTTTAGTCATTGCTAGATTATGTAAAGAATTCCTGGCTGTGGAAAGAAAGATATTGACTAAATAAACTAGGGCCTCACAATTTAAAAGAAGTCTCCAAAACTTTAAGAATTTTTTTTTTAATAGAGAACTTTTAAAATTCTAGAGTTAATTTTTAATGAGTCGTTGCTAACAGGTATTATATGAAGGTGTGCTGAAAAGTTTTCAGTCAGAAATCCTTTGCAAACTTTGACCAAATATCAGAACTTTTTGTTTTGAATCTCTTCTTGTTTGGGCCAAAGAACATTTCAGTGCCCTCACCCCAGGTAGCATTGGGTCTGTAGCTTCAAAAGAATTGAAGCCATATCAGAAAAACAAGAGTTTTAGCATACAAATATTTAGTAATTCTGATAGTTTTCACATTTCAGCTATTTTGAATATAAGGTTTCTTTAAATTGTATTTTTTGATAACCAAGTTTCAATAGTTGGAAAAATAAAATGTCTATTATTATTACCACCACAATTGTTCCACAACAATCTTGATTTATTAATATTCTAGTATTTTTAGAGCTTACTTCCTTAAAAGTTCATTTTTATACAGAGTGTGGCACATAATGGTAAGATTAGCCCATCATTAGCTACAGGGTGTGGTAGAAATACCACCCACATTTTAAACTGTCACCTATGTGATGCTAGTGAACTACAACCAAATAGCAATGTCTTACCATTATGTGGCAAGTATTTCTGCCACACACTCCAGCTGCAATCTGCGATTTCTTCTAGGTGCTGTGTCACTTCAAAACGTGAGCGATCATGGCTTACGAGCAAATTCCTGTCCTTTGTAGCCCTTAGTAAAGTTTGTCTTTTTGATGACACTAAAGCTGTTAGATGTTGTTGTTAGTAGCTTTTATAGTTTTACAGGATTCAAATTTAAATGTGATATCTGGCACATAACAATTTTATGTTGGAACACATATTGAAGAAGGAATGACCTTCACAGGCAAGAGACCCAGAAAAACCAATGGAGAACCTACTTGACAAATTTGAACATACGAATTGAGGAACAAGTAGCAGAAAGGTGAAGAGTGGTCATAAAGAAGTAAGTTTTGCGGAAAGCAACAAAAAAGAAAGTTATGGAGAGCTATTATCATTCACACCCTGAAGGAATATGGTACAGAGAGAGAGAGAGAGAGAGTAGGGTAAATAAAGCACACTGCAAATTAAACATCTCTTGTTTATTTTATTCACAGTGGCATGCTCTGATACAGCAACAAGTTAGTGACATATTTTTACATGAGACTGACAATCAATATCTGGTGTTTGTGAAAAACAGAAACATACTGTGTGAAAAATTATCTAGCAATTTCTTTTTAGGAAAAACTGGTTTTCAAAAGAAGTTGCTAACATGAACTTTCTTGAAAACTAGCAATTTAATTTTTTTTTTTTAGAATGGTTGCCTTCTGAGGCTAGAGATTCCTGTCTTCTCTGCTATATCAACTGGGGAGGAGAAGAGCTAATCTATACCTTTTACAAGAGCATTAGAATGAAGTGAACATAATTGACTAAGCCAGAATTTCAACTTGGTTTACTGATTTCTCATTCTAGTCTTGTAACTGTCATGCTACCTACATATCAACTGAATATAAAGTTGTTTTTGTGGGAGTGGGGTAGAAGTATTTGGATAAACTTAGTAATTGTAACATATGTCATAATAATAACTTGCTTGACCATAAAAAACTATAATGACCTCTTTGATGCTGGCACAGGAGTTAACTATTGCCAATGAGGCTTTATAAGGCATGATTATCACCTACTGTACTGTAAATAGAGCTATGTTTCTCCTCAATTTAGATGGGAGAAGTTGCTCAGCCATAGGGATTCCAACCCTGCAGCAGAACCTTCCTCATTACACTAAAGAGGTTGAGTCAGTGTAATATAAATGCCAGTGTGACAGTGGTTGTGGGGTCTGGGCAAAACAATTTTTGTCTTTGGCCCACATGCATCAGTATGTGCATGGTGCTCTCCACATTGAAATCACCTTATGTTACATCCAGTCTTGGCCGGAAGGCTGGGTAATTATACCTGTTTGATGTATTAGATAGCTGATAAATGAGGTGCCATGCAAGAAAGAATATTACTAGATTGCATTTCCCTACTACAGGCATTATTATATACATCATATAGTAACAGCTTAATACTTGGACACAACAGAATAGTTGAAAAAAAGTAATGACAAACATACATTATTCTCAAACAGAATTTTAATACCTATATATATATATATATATATATATATATATATATATATAATTGTTACTAATTTGTTCCACACAGAGAAACTATAACATATGTATATAACAAGCAGTGAGTTAGGAGAGAAAGAGAGGTTTTGTAATATTTCCCAACAGGAAAAAAGGCAGATGGGTGGTTTCCACCATGCTTCTGGTGAGATTATGTGGGTTCCTCTGTTCACCCTCCCACTGTGGGCTTCTGACATCTGTCTTCTCTGCAGCCTACATTGTGACTTACATGGGCAGCCATGTCTTGCCTTAGGGCATGATAAATAACAACCTAGATGGGCATTTTATAAACTGACATCACTCACTGGCTGTCACATGACCCTCATGACTTTGTCCCAACCAAAGGGAGATGATCGCCTTTTGCATCCCTACACTGGGTAATTTAGTGGCAATATATGGTGGTGTTTCAATTGAAATAACGTTAAGATTTTCAATGCTGATTTTCAAAACAGGCCCCTCACAAGTTGGAAGATTGTCAAAATACAATTTTTTACAGTTTCTCTTATGCCAAACTAAACTCTTGTAAAGCCCACGGAGAGGATTGAACTCACTGCCAATAACTTCTTAGACTAATTTGTTCATAACTGTGACACAGCAAGTGATTTCATTTGCCCACACTGTTATTTCTAGACAATCTATATGCTCTAGTATGAACATGAAGGAAAAAAATATTAGTCACTGGTGTAGAAACTTTGGATATACTGAATTAGAGCAAAGAATTCAAAGTGAAAAAAAAATCCTTCAGACAGAAATCTTTTTATAAAAGAAACAAAAGCTGAAGGCAGTTCCATTTCAAATATTTCTCTCAGAAAAATATCAACAGTGAAAATCAAAAAAGTATAAGAAATAAGTTGTTTTAGTCTGTAAGTTCTTATGTTAAAACAAAAATCTTTCTTCACACAAGAGTTGCTAATACAATTAAAAAACAATACTGTTTCTAACTGATTTGGTATGAAGTGAAGTTGTCATCTGTTTTCTCAAAGCAGAAGTAAGCATAGTTTTTCCATATCAAAATTAATGTTGATAAATTACAAAATAATAGAGGCTTTAAAAAAAGATGCTATTTAATTTGTAAACACATCAATATAAGATGAAAACAACACCTTTTGGATTTCAAACAGTAAAAATAAAGTAAAAGAAATAAAATATCAAGTTCTTGGTTTGTAAATTTAACCTCCAGATTGAAAGCATGCACTCACCAATTTCCTGTAGATAGTAAATTATAGTGAAGTAGAATAAATTTTGTTTGTAGTTTTCTAATATCTGACATATCAATTGAGGAAGACATGAAAATACACTTTAGTAAGAACGAAGAAATAGTTTAGCGAATAAGACCCAGAAATAAGATAACAGGAAAATAAAGGTTGAGAAATGAAAATTTCTAACGAGGCCCACTCAACCAGATAAAGACAATTTAAAAGGCTTTGCTGTTATTTGCTTCCAAAAATTCTTTCTGAATGAAATATGTGCCTGCATGAGTTTATTTATGTTAGAAGAGAAGAGAAGTGTGAGTATAACTCCTAAAATTGATGTAATTGGTTGTCTCATGATGGGAAATGGCTAGCAAGTTAACCACTGCATCTACAGTAGGTTATGGAAATTAATTTTCTTTGTAATTATTTTTTATTAATAATCCATTTGAAAGCTACTGCAAGTCAGACAAGATTCAAATTAGACTATTGTGAATTTTGAGAAGAAGTGAAACTCAAACAACTTTCGAATTTAGAATAAGAAAAGAAAAATAAAGATTGAAAGAGGAAAATCCTCACAAAATGGTATTTTATGAGATTTAGTTCCAAAGAAGATTTCAGATTGGACTAAACATCTGGAACAATAGTATTTTTCATTTTTACTTCAGGAAAGTAATGCTAAATAGCTAGTTTTTGTTCATTGTAGGTTATTGTTCCTTTGCATATTAGGAGTTGTAAAGAAAAACCCATAAATGTTTAAGTTTGTAATGAAACTTTATTGACTAATTCCCATAAATGAAGTTTGACCATTTCTTTTATGGCCAAGTAATTTGAGAGGGAGACAACTATGGTTGCCTTCACCACAGGAGTATTGCAGGTGGAGATGTTTCACATTTGCAGCAACAGTTAATTTTTTAGACACTCTTACTTGACATCATCTTGTACTCATCATCAGGAAAGAAAACAGGAAGAGATTCTAAAATAAGTGCAAAAACTATGATTTGTCACATGAGCTCTCAGTAGACCTGCCATTGACTGAATTTGATCAATCAATACCTTTTATCTGTTTCTCTCTTGTTACCTAAAAGAAAGAGTATGATTTATATATTTTCCTTTAGATAAATTTTGGAGAGACTCTCTTAGTGAAACTGCCTCTCTTTATACAAATTTAGACAAAACTGCTTTTCTTCATACATTTATGTAAAACTGTTTCTCTTCATTTTGGTGAGACAACCTCACAATCTCTCATGTTTAGTAGTATACTCTGTTGTGTCTGATTCAAAGACAAAAATCAGAGCAACAGTACTTACAATTATGGTTTACGAAATGGACAAAGTTCGACAATTATTTAAGACATTTTTTGTTTATACGTTCTTTTTATAGATACAAATATTTAAGTAAATGCTCTGTTTATAATAAACAGTATTAACGACATTTATCGGCCTGAATGTCCAAGAAATTTTCATAGAAAATATGTGTCCTCCAACAAGAATCGAACCTGTATCCTCTACGAAACCGTCACATAGCCTGACATGCCTTAACCGATTGGGCCACAGAGGAGCGTTTGGTTAGCAAGGTCTATTTTACTGTTTTTAAACACAATTCTCCATGATTTTCTCTGATTCATTCATATCTGCTCAAAGCATATCCAAATGTAAACAAATGAAGTCATACATTATGAAATGGACAAAATCCGACAATTATTTAAGACATCTAAAAAAGAACGTATAAACATAAAAAATGTCTTAAATAATTGTCAGATTTTTTCCATTTCATAATGTGTGACTTCATTTGTTTACATTTGGATACGCATTGAGCTTCAAATACAAGATTCTAAAATATATTCTTATCTTAGCCTCATCCAGTGCTGGGCTATAAAGAGCAGAGAACCCCATGCAAATAGACTAGGGAATCAGTAAACATTTTGGAAATTGAGCCAAATTGTCAATTTTGGGGATTTCTGAGCCAAGACAAAATTAAAGTGAATCTTTAGAGATATATTAAATTAAGATAACACTATATTTTTAATTTTTTTATTATAAGATATAATAATATTTTCTATTATGAATAAACAGAAAATTTAATGCAATTCTTTAGTGGTAGTGTTAATGATAAAAAAAATTACTGAGAATGTGGAGATTCTTTTTTCAAAATGTGTAAAGACTTTAAAACAAAATACTGTTCATCAGGGAGGCACTTGTAAATGTCAGTTAATTCATTTTTTTATATTTGTAATCATTTTTCTACAATTGCTTTATATCATTTTATTTGTTAATATAATTAGTAAACATTTTTTTTTAAATTTCTAAAATAAAACATTTAAATTTTGTATATATTATTATATATGTATGTTATAATTGTGCTTCATATATATCTATATATTTCCTTAGATATATTAAATAGAGCAGCAAAAGTCCTTTTTGAAATAATATTAAAGGAAAAATAATATAAAAATTGTTTTTCATGAATTGAACTCTGGAATTGACAATGGACAAAATATTAGACAAAATCTATATTGAACAAGTCTGCCATACCAAATATGGAGCAAAAATGTCTTCCAGTTTGTTTTGCTGTTTCTTCTCATTAGTATTCAGAAGAGGAACCAGGAAATTAAGGTATTGCCAGCAGAAAAGTATTTTCTCATCATCTTGCTTGACCAAGGGGAAGTTAGTAATCTTCTCTGACAAGTGAGGAACAGTGTAAAATGAACTTTTTTGGCAATCAAAGGGCAAAAAGTTGAATGATGACTGATTATTCATGTGTAACTTGTAGAATACCAACTTACCCATTAGTAGAGATTTGTCTATCCTACACATTTAAGGAAAAATATTTGAGAACAATTTGAAGAATATTAAAAGAATTAATATTCAGTTGCCATGGTCATATTTTTCAGACTTGTTATTTACACAGCCTTGTGGGTAATGAATTATTCTCCATCCTGTAACCCATATCCCATAGAAAAAAACATTGCTAGCATCTCACTACTCTATCACTATTGCTATAGCAGATGTTAAGATGAGATACATTCCTTATTTCCATCAGCTCAGACCCACACATCTAGGAGCTGCCATGCCATGTTCACAGTGGCAAACCATTCCCATTCCTTTTATGTTCCTTTCATTATGTTCCACTCAGACAGTTTCTTCTTGAAAGCTTGTAGAACAGACTCCTGAGAGGAATTTTTCCTGACAACTACAATCTTGGTTGCTTCAATATACACATCCTTATAATTCATTCATCCTTCGCCTTCTTTACAACAATCTCACTCAGTAATCATCTAACTTGGATGGACCTTGGGCCTTTTATAGGATAAAATAGCTATAAATTTTGAAAAAATTAAACTTTTAAAATTTCATTTAAAATGTTTCTATGGTATTCATTAGTTGAGTTGCAGTAAGATTTGGATTGGATTTAGAATTGTCCAAGATCTACACTGAGCTTACATTCCTATCCATATCCATGTTTACCCTTGTACTGATTGCAGATCCTGGAGGCCATCATCACTCTCTTGCTTTATTCATAGAAACATTAAGTGATTTTATTTCTTCCAGTCATTTTTAACATCAATTTTAGGTCATTTCCCTATGTTTGTTTATAACACTGACTATAAGAATTGTTATAATTTTTATATTCTTAACTACCTGGTTCTGTTCAAAAATGTCTTCATGTTTTTCTGTTTTTTTACTCACTTTTGCTTCCATAGTTTAATTGACCATTATAACTTCCAAAAGTATGTTCACATTATACATAAATAATACATATTGTTTGTATATAGAATATGAACCAACATATATTAGCTGTCAAGGTAACATGAAGAATGTTTTCTTCATCATAGAGCTGTTGATCATACTAAACCATAACAGGATGAAGGTATGTCTTTTTGGCAAAGTACTTTGTATTCTCTTTCTTGACTGGTGCCATTTCTTTTGAAAGATTATGTAGCAACTATAACAGTGAATTAAAAAATGCAAGGAAGCTAATTTTAAAATTTCTTTAAAATATAAATCAGTTAAAATCTAGTTTACTAGCATCTCAGTCTTGTTATGCATTCAATGTGTTTCAGTAGTGCTAAGAGATTTCCATATGGATGTCATGCATAGCACCAAACCCATTTAGAAACATGTAAACAGACTGCTGTATAAAACTTCTTTCTCAGATCAATGGCTAAAAATGGCTGCATACGTGAATCCTGTGCATCTAGGTGAAGACCAGTCTTCTTTAAACCTGACAAAGTCATGCTATAGAACCACAAAAAACTGTACAAAATAACAGAATGGCAGCAAAGATAAAGACAACAGTCTAAACAATGTAAATAGTGTAAATAACTTCTCGATAAGATAGTAAAGAAAAGTGAGAAAAAGGACTATCAGTTTTAATAAGATAGAACGATTAGCCCAAGATGTGAAAATAAAGCTTTTACAGAAATTTAACTAATCTGGGAAATGTTTTAACTGACAAGGGAAAATGTGACACAAAAATAAGAAGTACACGAAAACAATAAAAGTTTTATTTCCAAACATTAAACAAAATATTAAGAAACAGGAAGATTTTGAAAGAAAGGATAAAAATGTTGAATTGAAATCCTCCTATATGACAATGAATGCTGGACAATTTGCTCACAGGAGACAAAAGGCAACAGAGATCTAGTTCTAGAGAAGGAAACTGAGAAAATCATGGACTGAACATGTAACAAGGAAGTTTTCAGGAAAATTGGAATGAAAAGGACACTTAGACTTAGAATCAGAAATAGTTTGTTGAAATTTATGGGTCATGTAATGAAAAAAGAGAGTTTGGAGTATTTGATGCTCACAGCAGATACTGAAGGGCAGTGGAAAACAGTAAGTAATCTACCTACCGAGATTGTCTAAATGAATGGCATAAGAGAGCATGGGAGGTATAGTTAGAAGACAAACATTGCCAAAAGGTACAAAGAATAGGAAGCTTTGGAGAGCCATGATCTGAAAGAACACAGCATATAAGAGAAGAAAATATAGCAAATTGATTTACTATTGGCTTTATTTTGTTCAAATCCCTTTGAATTTAATCTTGAAAAATATTTTTCTTTTTGACTCTTTGTTTTTATATTTACTTCAGGTGCTTTAATTTAAAAAATTAAAAGATGCTCTTAATTCTGTTGCTTAAACCTTTTAACACTGAATTCAATTCTGATGTATGTAATTATTTTTTATCTTTCAGGATCTCATCTAAATATATCAACTTTGGTCTGGTTAAGTTGTAAAGGACAAAATGCATCATATGAAACATTTTTCCCAATTTTCTTAAAATCAGAGTCTACACGAAAACAATTGATTCATCTTCTATAAAAACAACACCCAATTGAACTAAAACAGTTAGAATCAGCAGTATGACCTGATGTGTGCAAAATGTATTCAGAATTATATTCATTGAAAAAATACCAGTAACTGAATATTGGATCTTTTATGCATGTGAGTATTGAAAATATAACATGACCTTGAGAAAAAAAATTAATTCAAGATGAGTTTTTCTACAATCTGGATAAAGAAACTTTTCACTATATTTCAATTTTTCCTCTTAAAAAATCAGACACCAAAATGTGTATATGATATCAGGAAGTTTGAGATTTAACAGAATTTTGTGCATTTCTTTGTAAATTTGAAGTCAAAATCCTCAATTATCGTTCAAAAGTTTTCTGAATTAAATTTTTCATAAATTCAAAATAAGAGTTACTTTATATTTTGACCTTGTTTATCAAATACAAAAAAAAAAATGAATATTTCCCATTTTTTGTAAATTTTCACTTTCGTTTTTTTGCTGAAAATATTTTCAATATACTTTATTTTGGATATTTTTTTAAAAATTTCGGTTATATGTACAGCTGTTCAGGTAACATTGATTTTTCCTGATCTTAAAATGCATTCACTTCTATATCATATAAAAACTGTCTTCACTTTTGTGTTACAGAAAAAATAATCTTCATATTTCTCTCTCAAACTGAAAGGTTGCTTTCTGAGTTGCTGGAAGCTGAAGATTTTATGTCAAGAACATTCTTCCTATGCTAACTTGATTATTCTGTAATGTATGACAATTAAAAGAAGAGTTATTGCCCCTTATCTCTATATGCATGATTCACTTTAAATCACCGTTCCCCTGTGTTTTTACCTACTCTCTGTATTTATATGCATTCTATTACATATTCTAATATACTTGCGGTTACCTTTATGTGATGATAAATTTCAAAGAGCCAACTGTACATAAAATTTGAAAAAAGCTGACATGTTCCTGAACAAAAATATAACTATCAAAAATCCATATTTCAGAAGAGTTACTGATGCTTGATGATACAAAAACTATAGTTAGAAACTCACAAGACAGAAAAAAGGATCCATCAGGATTGAAAAATATCCTAAGAAAATGAGCTAATCTATTTTGTACATGTAGCTAGCTTTGTCCCAATGTAAATAATAGATTTGTCCAATCTGTCTAAAGTATCAACACAACCACTACAGATGAAAGAACATTTAAAAGAGTTCCTACTGCAGGGACCAGGAATCCATTCTTTGAAAAGCACTACTCAATTGCTTTAAGGTGGATAAAATAACAGATATGCTCTGATGTCAATACCAAGGATGTCAGATAATATTTGAAACTTTCCTTCATCTATATAATAAATGCTAATGTCAGTGTGTTATGCTTTTTCAATCAAAGGGACACAACTCTCAATAGCTCATCTCATTCTGCTATATAATAAATGCCAATGTCACTGTGTCACACTTTTTTTTAATTAAAAAGACACAACTCTCTAAATTTCTATAGCTCATGTTACAGAAATTTTGGATTCCTAAGTTTTCATTAATGTGTAATATTTTATTTTGCAAGACCGATTGCTGATCTTGTCTCATTCGGACCAAACAGTTTCAACAATAAATGGATTTAAAAATTCATCTAGGCAAAGGCAAAAAATGAAGTATTTAAACATAAGATGTGTTTTAAAATGAAGTTTTAATATGGGGAAGAGGAAGAGGGAGAAATAGATATGTATGTCTAGAGAAGTAAGGTATATATATGTGTGTGTGTTTGTTATTTCTGTGCATGTATACATAAATACTGGATGCACATGCATAGTGTCATGGTTATCAATATGGAAAGTAGGATTAGTGTGCCAAGTTCAAATTCTATTCATGGTTCACTTTTGCACAAAAACCTTTTGAAAGGTAAGGTCAGCTGGACAGACTAGGTTCTTTAGCTTTGGTTGGAAACCAGTCAAGGAGAACAAAATTCCTCTGTTTTTGTTTCTAATGATATTTTCCAGTTTTTAATAATTTGTTTAACTTTTGGAAAACATTCTTTACTTTATTATCTGACAGTTGACATTTATTGAGAAGGTAAAATGGTTTCTCAATTGCCTTTTCCACAATTTGGAATTCAGAATTTTCTTTCTCTTGGAATGCTTTCCAGCCAAAATCAGAAAATCCTGTCTATCTTGAAATTTAACTCATAGGTTGGGGAAGAAAAAGTGGATCCATGCCTTTCTCAAAGGCCAAGGTGAAAAAGTGAATCCAACAGACTAGACTGAGATTTGAACTCAGATTGCTGATTCTATTTTCCATGTCAATAACCATTATCCCATCCTGTACTTCTTTTCTTAGATTAAAAGTAAAGCATTAAATGATATCTCAGGATCACTAAATACAATGTTTATGTCAGGTGCAAAAGTCACTTTTCATTTTAAAACTAGTGAGTAATACAGGAATATCCTAATATGTTGGGTTACAGACATATCATTTGAAACACTAGTTCTCATGCAATCAACGAAGTCTGGTTAGTACCTAGATGGGTGACTGCTTGGGGATGCCAGGTGCAGTAAGCTTGGAAACGTGGATGGTATAACAGATAATGGCATGGAATTGAGTTCCAATTCCAGTCAGGTTCATTATATTCACTCATGCACAAATACCATTTGTAAAGGTATGAATCCACTTGTCTTCTTTCCAGCTATGGGTCAATTAGTAGAACTTGTACTAGTAAATCATTATATCCCCAAAATTCTTAGTTTGAAAATACTTTCTGGTTTTAAATGACCTGCCAAAATGTTGAGAAGGTGTAAAAACAAGTCCATCAATCAATTCTAAAAGGTGGTTTCAACTGGATGAGCCAAATTCAATAGCACTCCTTCATCAAATATTCAATGGAAGACTAATTTTATTTGGATGAGAAATTAACTAGCTGTCATATTTACCAAATCTGATTGATTCAGATATTTTCCTTTGAAATTATCTTAAAGAGCATATGTAAATAAGCATCCGATACTCCAAGACCTGAAGAATATAATTCTACCAGAAATTAGAACAATGTAACTAGATGCATTACAAGCTGTCATGGGACAATGCCAAGAAACAGTTGAACTCTGTGAAGTTAAAAATGGAATTTGCAAGATGGTTTATTCCAGAAGTAGTTCAAAATTTCCAGGGTCCAAAAGAAATATCGCTGAAAGGGGAAATTTCTTTTGCTTGTTATAAGTTATTTAAGTTTTAAAACTGGAAATGACTTTTGCACTACCCTGTATATTCTAATACATATTTGTGAGTGCATATATATGGTGAATGTAATCAAAATAACATCAAATAAAGGTGGACAATTGATTTAAACTAATACTTAATAAAACTTTATCCCAGAACATACAGGAAAAAATTAAGAATATTTGAGCTAAAAAAAACAGCAAAAACAATGACAGCAATCTGAAAAAAGTATGAATTGATAAAAGTAATTATCTCAGAACTTTAGAAATCACATATCAAAAAACTAAACTAGATAAAGGAAAACTCTGACTTTAAGAGAAATGGTCTCTGCCATCTGATTGTGAAGCTGCAAAGTTTGGTTCAGTTTTTAACCTTAGAATGTAGAAAGAGAATTTAGATTTAACTTACTTTCATTTATTCATTTTTATAAGAGGAGGGAGTAAATGTAGATTATGAGGATATGTAGGATAGATAATGGTTGACACTAGACGTGAAGAAATTAAGATTGTAGTTGTCAAGGAAGCATTCTTTTGGGAGTCTGTCCCACAAAGTAACCATTCTGGAAAAGAAACTGTCTGAGTGTAACATTCTAGAATACAAAATGACTGAAGATGATTTGAAACAGTATACATGGAATGGCAGCTTGTAAGGTCTGAACTAGTAGAATATTTAAATGTAGCTTGTCTAAATATTTGCCATGAAAACAGTGATGGAATAGCAATAGGGTTTGTGATAATTTGTCCATTGGAAAGAGGCTGTAGGGCAGGAAGTAAGTCATCTCCCAAAAGACCATGTAAGTTTTGAACTCTTTCAATGCTATATAGAGAGAATTGAGCAGCTCCAGCTCAAATACAGTAGCAATACTCCATTTTTGGTTTAATCTGATTGTATTATGGCAGCTTGTCATGTTAGCATGTATTTTATCTTGTCAAAATTGGCTTCTTTTCATTTATTGATTCTATAACTGAAGATAAAAAACAAAGCAAGAAATTTCAGAATATTTTGATTTCTTTTTCAATTTCAAGAAATAGTTTAAAATGTGTCTCAAACATAAAAATGTGAAGTTTATAGTGAATATTCTGTGGATAAATTGTGTCAAAAGTACTTTGCAAAGTTTTGTAGTGGATCTGAAGTTGATATCACTCAAATGAAGACATGAGAAAAGGAACATTAAAAGATGCAAGAAAAAGCCAACACATAAGATCCAAAAATCTTTTTCACTAGCTAGTCTTTTATCACTTTGATGTATTGCATTAACATAAATTAGGGGTTAGAAAAAAACAACTACTTGACCGTATTTCCAAGTTCGATTTGCTACTTAGATGTTATAAACATATTCTGTTTTTGAAACAAATTATGATGAGCAATGAAAAATGGATTATTTAATACAATTTCCAATGAAAGAGATGGTAGGGTGAGCAAAATGAATTACTACTAATCATACCAAAGTTTGGTCTTCATCCAAAGAAAGTGATGTTGTGTATATGGTGGGACTGGAAGGGAGTTCTCTCCTATGATCTCCTCCCAGAGAACCAGACAATTCATTCAAATAAGTACTGTTCCCAATGAGATCAATTCAAAGTAGCAATCAATGAAAAGTGTTCGGCTAGAATTAGTTAACGGAAAGGGCACAATATTCCCGCAATATAATTGCATGTTTCTTTGCTGGTCAGGAAAAAAATGTTAATGCTTGGCTGGGAAGTTTTCACTCATTTGCAATTTTCACCAGATACTTCAGGCTCAAGTAACCAGAGATTCTTTACAGAATTCTCTTAATAAAAAAACGATCCAGTTCTATGAAATACTTCAAAAGGCATCGAGAGAAGTTCATTGGTGGGAAAAATAAATAAAAACATTCTGTGAGGATGGAATTAAGAAGTTGGCAGAATTATGCCAGAAGATAGTGGTAATGTTTCAATAAAGTTAATGTAAAAAAAAAAAAAAAAAAAACTTTTTTTATTTTAACTTAATAAATCATGAAGTCAGTTAACTTTTTTGGTGCTTCCCAACACTTGCCAAATTCAGGATAACAAAAAGGTACGAAAACACCAAAATGTTTTTATGGTTTTATTTTTGATGAAAAGAAAATCTAAGATTAGCGGATTCTCTTACAGAATGAGTTTTATCTGATATGATAAATTGATTTCTGCTTGAAAAATGCAATATCTATTTTTCAATATGTTTAATCAATTTTATTTTTAAAAGCAGAATTTTACTTTTTAAACCTTTTTCTAAATTACACATCTGTACAGATAAACCTTCATTAAAACAACTTAAATGGAAGCTGATTTTTTTCTCATTTAATTTCTAATTGAGGTCAGATGTGCTTAAAGAACAAAATTAATTTTTCTCACAGAAAAGGCCAAAAACAGTTCATCTGACACTGGTCTTAATAGTTATTCAATGGAGTTTTCAGCTAATTTGCACCTGCAAATCTTAAATGATATTGTTTGTAACACAAGTTCAAAGGAAAACTTCTTAATCAAAATCAAAAGAAGAAAAACTACATTTTTTTTTATTGAGTTGAGAAATGAATATTTAAATAAGTGATTATGTCATAGATCATAACATCAATTTAAAGTAATTAGACAATGATTATCAAATTGTTCTCAAGGTTAAAACCTCTGACCAGAAAAAAAGCATTACTGTTCTACTGAAAATAAGTTAATGAAATCACAGATAGAAAGGATTTGTACTTTTCTCAAACTGTAAAAGACACAATCACACTTACTCATATATATATGTGTGTGTGTCTATATATTTCTTATTACAGTAAATGTTATTATTTTTAGTGGGTATGCATATTTCAGCTGACATGCAAGTTTTTTTAATTTTCTTAAATAGTGAAACTGATGTCAACCAGCCTAGATCATGAAATCCTTATATATATATATATATATTGAAAAATATAACAAACTGAAAAATTTTTTGTGACATGTTTCTTGTTTCCAGTTTGTCATATTTTTCTAAGCATTGTTTGTTGATATAAAATAATACAAAATTATATATTGTTATATCATAGCATTTATATACATTAGAAGATTCCCTTTTTGTTAAAAACATGTTGCAAACTTTATCAACTATTATATGAGTGCCAGCATTGTCTTTGGTCAATTTAAATATATGATACGTTCAAACCTAATTAACAAAATCTCTCATTTATAGCATTGTTATACAGTCATCAAATATTTTCCTTTAATTTAGATGATGTCTTTCCACTTTTCGGATAAATTTCAAAATATGGATTTAATCATAATAGAACAATTCTGACTTTGATATGTAGAATTTTTCAACATCTTAAATATGTTGGAACCATTGACCAAACAAATAATGTTGCAAGAAGTGAAATAAGTGAAGTTAGCAGGTCGAGAGAATATATTGCATATAAAAGGACTTTTCCTCATACTTCTTGATCATATATTTAATGATTTGTCTAATTTTAAAACTAAGTTTTCACCCATTATAAGACGCAACAGTCACTGATGGAAGCAGATTACTGAATAAGGAAGTTGTGGGAGTGTAAAAGGAGGAGGTATGAAGTGCAGTTTATGAGGATGTGTAAAAAAAAATCAGTTAACCCCAGATGTAAAAAAGTTAAGATTGAAGTGATCAGAGTTAACTGATTTGCTGATTTGCATTTTACTGCTTATCAACCCTTTGTGGATTATTTAAAGATGAAACATATTGTAATCTAGAGAAGGTTATTGAATAGAATAATCAAATAAAGTCTGGTAATGAACAATAATACTTAGGACAAGAACAACACGTATATGATTCACCAGTGTCACATAGAAGAAGTAGTCAGCTGCTAGAAGTGAGTCAAGTGAATTCCACAATGAATCTCCAACTGTAGACCAACAAAGTATTTACTACTGTATTTATGTGAATGGGGACATACCCATTATCATCTGTAGGTATGCTGCAGCACATATTTTGAATAGCAAGAATGATTCTTTTTCTGTGAGTGAATATTGCATTAGCAATTTTTTGAGAATAACAATGATTTATCTAGATAGTATTTAACACAAAGCTGGTGGGAGAAGATGGAATAATACCTTTTCTAATGGTATTTATGCATAAGTGGATGAAATGAATTCAAACATGTCTCTGATTTCTCATTCCAAGCTGCAATCCATTATACCACACACACATATAGTGATCAAGGGAGCATCCTTTCAGAAGTCTGTTCCACAAACTAGTACTTCTTGGGAAAAAGTTGTCCAAATGGAACTTCCTTTGTGTCAATGGTATACCAAGAGAATAGTAATGATTCATCCTAGTGTACAGGGCTTGACAGATTTTAGTTGTGAAGATCTCAACTGATACTGCCTTTACAAATTGAAGATACATGTTATCCAGGAAAATTATCAATCAATTTCTTCACTTAAACAAATTAATTACTCATTCTAACATGGTTTCAAAAATTTCTAGTAGAGAACTTTAAAGCCCACAAAATACAGGGAAGAATATTTTCATCAGTTGATTACATCTATTTTGAAAGCTATTATGGATCTAATCATGACTCACTTCATTTTGAATTACCTAAATAAATCAATTTTTTATCACTAGAAACTATCTTGTACAAAAATAACTTTTCTATGTCTGACAAGAAGAGAAATACAATAGTTTGAACCAATTCTCCTTTCAATAAATTCACATGGAACCTATTTTTGAAGTTTCTGAATTTTTCAATGGCTTTAAATGATGTATTGCACCAGGTATAAAAAGCTGATTAAAGATAACCTTAATAATTCTCAAATATTACAGATGACACTAGGAACCTTTATAGCAACATTATATATATATATATATATATATATATATATATATATATATATATATATATATATATATATACATATATATACATATATATATATATGTATATATATATATATACATATATATATATATATATTATATGTATATATATATACATATATATATACATATATATATATATTATATGTATATATATATACATATATATATATATATATATACATATATATATACATATATATATATATTATATGTATATATATATACATATATATATATATTATATGTATATATATATACATATATATATATATTATATGTATATATATATACATATATATATATATTATATGTATATATATATACATATATATATATATATACATATATATATATTATATGTATATATATATACATATATATATACATATATATATATTATATGCATATATATATACATATATATATATATATATTATATGCATATATATATATATATATATTATATGCATATATATATACATATATATATATATATATATATTATATGCATATATATATACATATATATATATATATATATTATATGCATATATATATACATATATATATATATATATATTATATGCATATATATATACATATATATATATATATATATATTATATGCATATATATATACATATATATATATATATATATTATATGCATATATATATACATATATATATATATATATATTATATGCATATATATATACATATATATATATATATATTATATGCATATATATATACATATATATATATATATATATTATATGCATATATATATACATATATATATATATATATATTATATGCATATATATATATATATAATTATAAAGAGACTGTGACACTTCTATCAATCTTATATATATTTGTATGTACTAACAATACCTGTGAAAATGACACAGTTTTCATATTTGAATTATCTACGGAATGATAATTCTTAATTTGATGAGTGACTAAGCATGCAAATTCCAACACAACTTATGGAAATTACATGTATTGCATCTTTAAATATTTGAGCTTAACAACTTTAAGAAAATGTTGTTATAACAACCATAAATAATGATAATTCTTAATTTGATGAGTGACTAAGCATGCAAATTCCAACACAACTTATGGAAATTACATGTATTGCATCTTTAAATATTTGAGCTTAACAACTTTAAGATATATATATATATATATATATATATATATATATATATATATATATACTTGATAAGACACTGAGGTGTTGAAACAAAATGGCTATTTTTGTAGTGATTTTAACAATAATATATATATATATATATATATATATATATATATATATATATATTATATATATATATATATGTTTTATCAAAATTATTTTTACAAAATTTTGTGGGGTGAACACCAAATTAGAACAAAAGTCCATGTAAACATATGTCCACAAATCCTTCATTTTTCAGTTTTTAAGTTTAAAGAATGTTTACAGTAGATGGTATGCATGTGTAGAAGCAAACAGAGGAGATTTTGAATATTTGTTATGAGTTTGTGTATTAAGGGACAGTGATGAACTTTTGGACATATGTTTATATGGACATTTTATGCTGTTTTGGTGTCAGGAACCTGCCCCCAAAGTTGGTAAAAGTATTTTTGATACACTATATATATATATATATATATATATATATATATATATATATATTATATTTTGTTTTTTGGCAGCATGTCATTATTGAGACATGTTATTAAAGACTACAGAACTTTTCCATTTAATAATTATTCTTTGGGTTTTTTCTTTCTTGCAAGTTTTTTTTATATTTGGGTCTAAGCTGTTGAAAAATGACCCCAGTCATTGGTGTTTTGCTGAGTGCTTTTATTTGTCATCAATTCTCATCATGGCTGTATGTTTGCTTTGAATTTGCTTGCTTTTTATTCTTATAGATCATCTTTTGTTATTAAGTATCAGACATTTTGATAATAGATCTGCCAAGAAAAATTAAATTTTGTAAGAACCTAACATAAATTTACTATGTAAGATCTAGCAATTAAACCATTTTCTATACACTTTCAACTTAGCAAATTGCGTTCTCTTTTAATTGGAGTAACATTTTTAAATCACTTTAGATCAAAGAAGTACTAAAGAATAAAATGTGTCTCAGAAAAGTTTTGGGTACTTTGTCATAAATTTTCATTATATATATATATATATACATATACATATATATATATACATATACATATATATATATATATATATATATATATATAGATGTGTGTGTGTATGTATATATATATATATATATATATATATATATAAATATAAAAGTGAACATAGAAGTCAACACTTAGAGGTGACAGTCTGTTTCATGTGGCCTGACGATTGCATATAGCATGAAACAGACTGTCGCCTCTAAGTGTTGACTTCTATGTACACTTTTATATTTACACACGCTCTATCTCTGATATTGAGCACTTTATTCCATAAATATAGCACACCTTAAGACTATATTTCTTTATATATATATATATATATATATATATATATATATGGATGTGTATATATAATATATATATATATATATATTAAAAAGAAGAATTATGGAAAATAAAACATAATATATTTTTTTAAAAAACCAAAAACGTTTGCAGTTTCTCTCTTCTTTTTAATATACACACTTTTCTCTTGTTGGAACTACTATAACCTCTTCCATTGATATATATATATATATATATATATATATATATAATATATATATATATATATATATATGAAAGTAACTACTGTCATAGAAATCAGTTTCATGTCTCAAGTGATTGTTTCATGTTAATGCAGTGTTAATTCCTGTGTCTAAAATGTCTATATCTACAACTACTGTAGCTTTAACAGTGAACACTCTTTCCCCATAAATATAGTCAATTTTAAATAATTACATATATAAGATACATTGAAATAAATGCTTAAAAGGAAGATATGTTAAACAATCTTTACATCTGAATGGTAAAGTGTAAGCTGAGTGTTCAAGGAAAAATATGAGAAGAAGCCATGTCTGGATACAGAAAAATTGCTTTTACAAATGACATTGATGATGAAGAAAGAGAGAATTCTTGTTTTAGTGTTTATTGAGTTTGCATGATGAAGGGAACTGCAATAGAATTAGTAAGTTTAAATATAGTTGTTCAGAGAGAAAATCTATTTTCAATCTTAGTGTTAAAATCATGAGTGCCTTAAGTCCAATTTTATAAACCTACAAACCAAGATGGATGGGAAATGCATTAATAAGTACCAAAGAAATTTAATAATAGCAGTCGATGTTCAACAGGAAAATAGATCTGAGACTTAATAATTTATAGATCCAAGAGACCACTACTACAACGAACTGTGCCAGGAAGAACTTTCTGCTTCACTTATTCCATTCACCTAATGGCATGTGGTTATCTAGATAGTGACAAAGCTTCAACCTTTACAGTGGTTTTAGTGTACTTGAGTGTTCTTGTTGCTAAAAACCAGTTTATATTCTCTTAGGCAAATATTTGTCCAGATTTATTACAAGCTGAATGTTACTCCTCCCCATTATCATAAAGCAGTGATCTTGAACAATTCTTAATACTTGTCAATAAATTAATAAATGGTTTTCAAATTTGTAACTACTTGGAGTTTCAAATAGATAGGCCAGGATGATTATCCTTTGGGGGAGAAAAACCACCTGAAACATACTTATTCCATCTTCCTCTTTTATTAAATATTCAGGAATTTTATTATTCCCTCTCTCTCCTTAATTTAGGCTGTCAGCATTGGGGACAGAGAGTTTCATTAATGGAAATTACAAAAAAAAATTTTTAAATTCCAGCCACCCCTTTTATTCTGACCAGCCCATCTATTTGAAACTCAAATGTACATCGATCTATTTTCAAGATATTCCAAATGTAAATGTTTATATTTATTAATGAAAGAAAGCTCAAACGAAAAAAATAATGTCATCTGATATTATTTCAGTTAGACATACACTACAGTTCAAAAGTTTGAAGCTACCCCCAGAATTAGCATTGGATGAAGTTGACAGGAGAGTGAAACCTTTCTATCTAAAAAATCAAAAAGAGCTCTTACAGTCATTGAACAAAGAATGGAATTAATTATCAAACTTATACTTTGAGAAACTTCTGCAACAAATGCCAAAGATTTTTACTGTAATCAAGGCTAAAAGAGGATAATTTGATGAGAGCAAAATTTAATCATAAAACACTTTTCTTCTTTCTGTCATAATAAAAAATAATGGCTCACTTTTTTTTAATCGTGTATAATAATTTTCTCTAATTTAAAGTACAAAACAACTACTGGCCTCAAACTTTTGAACTGTGGTGTATATTAATTTATATTATTATTTAATACTTTTATTGAGGGTTCAGTAGACATTATTATTGATTTTTAATTAATATTGATTTCTTAATTTCAGTTAGTTTCTATTGAAACTGTTCAAATAATCATTCTATGGTAGTTAATTGAGAGAATGGATTGGAAACAAGGAAACCCATCTTACCATGACAGCTGCTCTACCATTTTAGTTCCAAAAGTCAATGGTTATAACCAAATAGACTTATTTCTTATATACACCTGAATACTTCTTGCCACCATATTGGATTTTCTGTTTTGTATACACTTGTATTATGAGTATTAATATTATCTTTGGGTTTGTAAGGGGCTGTAGAAAAGTAATACATTTCCTAGCTGGCCTTCTCTAGCATCAAGTGAGTGGTCCTCACAATCCTCAACATCAATGTGACAGGCAAAATATATTCCTCTCTATTGGGAAAGAGCTATATCATTCTCAATGTAACACCTCTTAATGCTGCTTGGTGGCAGCAGAATTAAACATGGTGGAGGAGTTGACCTCAATAAAAAAAATCCTACTTTTCTCTCGCAAATAATAGTAGTTCCAGTAGCATTCATTGACAAACTGATGTTATAGCATCTGGAACACTAATGTTTATGCAAATGAAAATGATTCATGATAATGAGTAGATATACTAGATACAGTTAGTGGGGAATCATGAAAATTCTGGAGTTGTGGCTTGTCTTCTCTATAGCAATTAAAAGATAAAATGTTTGATGGCAATCAGTTTGATGATGATAAATATCATGTAGAATTTTATTATTATTATTATTATTGTTATTATTATTATTAGATGAAGCATTATGAACTATTATCCAATTTTCAACTAGTCTGAATGGTTATATAATATCTGGTCTGGTGCTCCTGCTATATATCTCAAAATCATGACAAAATCCAAAGAAGGATTTCTAATATTATCAGTACTAACTTGGCATTTCTCCTTCAGTCACTTTTCCAGTACTGTCTTTCCTATGTCTTTTCTATAAATATTTGTATAGTATTTGTTACAATGAGCTCTTCTCCTTGCTACCTTAAATGCATAAATGTAAGCGTACTACTAAAATGGCTAATATGTCTCATATTTTTACTGTTGAAATAGCTAGATATAACCATAAGTTCTATTCTATTCAAATTTTGTCTTTTCTCACACTTCTTGCCTGTTAAACTCCTGCCCAGTTTCTTGCTTCCCTGCTACTTGTATTCTTCAAAAATTTAAATGCAACATCAATTGTCATTTTCTATTTTTCTCAAGCCTGTTCTTTTGTTTTCATTTCTCATCACTAACGTCTTCCCATTCTCTTTCACTCTCAGTAACTCCTTGCCTCTTAGTGGTATTGTCACCTTTCTTGGAGGTGAAATGATTAAAAAGGAAAATTCTCATATTGCAGAGAATGTGGGACAATTTCACAGATGAAGAGAAGACTTGAAACAATAAAGATTGTTTTACGAAAGCTGAGAATATCATGGATGGATATATTAAGCAAGGATAAATTTTAAGGAAAATGGAAAGAAAAAGGACACTTTTAGTTAAAATTATAGTTGAAATTTTTGAGACACATTATGAGGAAAGAAGACTTGGAAAATTTGATACTCTCAGTACATACTGACAGCAAGAGGATCAGAAGGAAATAAGTAATCTAATAAGCTTTTTTGTTCTTTATTTTTTACAATGATGTTCACCTTCTACAAGGCCCAAAAGCCACTCGAGGTAGAGGGTTTACAAACCTTGTGTAAGTCTATAACATAACAGAGACTTGGAAGGGTAGTAAAAAAAAAATCACTGAAAGTTGCAAAGAAGAGCAAGTTGTGGAAATCCATGATCAGCCATGTCATATAGGAACATGGCAAATAAAAGATTTTTGGATCTTAATTTAGTTGTTTTTCCAATGCAACTTGTTAAACCATAATTCTACAGTCTTTAGTAAATAGTATGGATTAGAAATATGGAGAAGAGAATATCTTTCCAAAGATATAAGATGAAAAACCAAGTCTCTTGTTAAAATGGATTAGATTTCTACAATTACAATAAAATTATTGTAATGAATGAGAAAATATGTAATGTCTTTAATCAATTTTATACCATAAATTGTTTCATCAATACAAAATTAAACTGCATTAACTTTCAAATTAATCAGTGTGCCCTAATGAAGCTGAAGCAAGTCTAATGAAACTATAATTATCAAATCATTTGAAACTTTTCTTGCTAGAAATATAGATTGTGTTTTTATGTATATAAAAATTTTATATCTTATAGAAGTAGCATGTGTATAAATAGTTATATGTAGGAAAAAGTTTTTTAGGAAAAAATATTTAAAAATATTAGAATTAAGCTTATTTTTCTTTTTAATGTACAATATATTTTAATAATTACAAGTGGCTTTTTATAATTATAACGAGGAAATCTCTATAAAGTAAACTAAGATCAATAACTTATACATGTAGACATAGAGCTTCTGGATCATTAGGTTATAATAAATAAGGAATTATATTATTAAGCAATGTTCACAGAAATGTAACTTTTAATTTTAAGGAAATAATTACAGATTTAAAAAGGAAAACAATCAGAATCTTAATATTATTAGAAACAGAAAAAATGTCAGGATGAGATGATGTTAATAGAGAAAACAATTGTAATTACTAATTAAGCTTAATTACTGAATTTGTTCTCTTTTGAAATTTGATTTTGCAGAATTGCATTTTAACAGAGTTTTACTAAAAAGACGTCTAGAATGAATGGAAATTTTGAAAAGTCAATAAAAATGTTTCCATATATTTACACACACACACACATATATATATATATATATATATACATATATATATAGGTATTGCCACAATGAAAGATGCATACCAGAAGAAATAAAACAAAAAATTATTAGAAACCAAAAATAGTGTGAGGAACTGCTAAAATTCATCCTTTTATATGGCAATAAATGCTAGACAATTTCATCCTTCTATATAGCAGTGATTGCTGGACAATTTCATCTTTCTACAGTGTAACCCGGATATAAGAGAGATTTTCTCTGGTCCCAAATTAGAGCCATACTTACCTAAACAAAATAGACCAAACCCAGATATAAGATACTTCTTCTCCGGTCCCGACAACTCTTTTATATCCAGGTTACACTGTATATGGCAGTAAATGCTAGACAATTTCATTCTTCTGTATAGCAGTGAATGCTGGGCAATTTCTTCCTTCTATATGGCAGAGAATGCTGGGCAATTTCATCCTTCTATATGGCAAGTGAATGTTAGACAATTTCATCCTTTGATATGGCAGTGAATGCTAGACAATTTCATCCTTTGATATGGCAGTGAATGCTGGATAATTTCTACCTCTGATATACCAGTGAATGTTAGACAATTTTATCCTTTGATATGGCAGTGAATGCTGGACAATTTCTTGTAGATGAGTAGGTGACATAAAGTAACAAGAAAATGAAGACAAAAAGGAAATTTTGCATATATTTACAATCAGAAAGAGACAATTGTAATTTCTGGAACACATAATGAAGAGGACACGGAAAATTTGACACTCACAGAATATATTTAGGCTAAGAAATTGCTGAGGAAAACAATCTATTAGGTTGGTGCAAAAATAATGATGTAATAATCTCGTTTTTTGACGTTAAAAATACGTCAAAAAACGACATTATTACGTCATTATTTTTGCACCAACCTAATACAACTTACCTAATGAGATTGTGCAAATGGATGATAGAACAGTGAGTGGGAGGGGCAGTAAGGGGATGAATGCTTGTGAGAGCTACAAAGGTTTTGAAGCTTTGGAGAACTATGATTGCCCACATGCTGAATGACCATGGTATATATAAAAAGAAACTATTAAACATATTTACATTGTGTTAAATTTACTGTTTTATACATTACACATATGTCTGGCTTTGTGAAAGAAATTTTAATTCATCACCCAAATTGATTTATATGTTGTTTGTTTTAGAGAGTGTCAATTATTTGTTTACTTTGGGTGAAAGAGAAATATGTATGTTTGCTCATTGAAAATTCTTGGGTGTAAGATATAAGAAAGTTGGCACTAAAATGAAGGTTATATAATTCTTTGAAAACATGCAATTTTTGAAAGCATACATGGTTGTCAGATAAAAAAAATAACAGCCCAACATGAAAATTACAAATAAGAGTCTTTACACCTTCTTTTTAGAGAGTTAAACTAATAAAACTGAACAGCAAAAATGTAAGTCCAATAATTTAAATATATGGGTAGCTTTTTTACAGAAGATGGAAAGTTTGACAGGGAAATCTGAAGGCACATTTAGATAGTGAGAGATAACTTCTCAACGCTAAACAAAATATTAAAAAAAAAATTCATTAGAAACAAAGAAAAGACTACAAAACTGTTATGCATTATCAGTATGGCAATGAATGCTGGACAATCTCCTCACAAATAAAGAAGCAACAAAAACCTGGTTCTACAGAAGGATGCTGAGAATACCATAAACCCTGCATGTGAGCAACAAGAAAGTTTTAGAGAAAATGGAAATAAAAAGGAGATTTCTATTTAAAAGAAAGAGAAAAAGAAATGCAAGAGAGAAATGAAATGTCTAGGGTACATAATGAGGAAAGAGAAACTGAATGCAAGAAGGAGAGAGGAAAACAATGCATAACCTACCTAGTGAGCTTGAGTGATGGGAGAACAAGATTTAGAAATGATGACAAAAAGACTGGTAGTTTGTGGAGAACCATGATTGCTAACATGCTGAAGAAGAAACTGTTTTGTGCAGAATGGAGTTAAAACTGAACTATAAAAGTAAAAGATAAAAACTGTCACCTGAAAAAACTTGTAGATCTTCATAAAAGAAATATTAGGTTTTAAATATTCTTTACAAATACTTGGTTACTGAGAGTGCCAACTGTCGCATGATGGCTTGTATGCTTGTCATTCTCAATTCAATATTGTGGACTTAACCAGATGAGGCTAAACTTAGTAAATGACTATTAATTTCAAATGTTTATTAAATAGTTATCACTGAAGAATATAGATGCAATCATATAGAAACCCATAGAAAATTACTTGATTTTAATGAAAGCTTAAATGTCTTTAGACTTAGTCTTTACACCTTTTTTTAGAGAGAGTTAAACTAATAAAAACTGAACAGCAAAAATATTTTTGTTTTTGTCTCTCTCTCTCTCCCCCAAAATTGCAACAACAGCACCAAAGTAAAAAAAAAAGAAGTTTTTAGACAAAAGAATGTTTCACATTGCCAGAATGAAGTAGACAGACAATTATAAAGTATTCGGATGAGTACGAGTCAAATAAGACTCACATTTACTTATCAATTACTTCGAGTTCAGATAAAATTTCATGTCTCTTCTATTATTGTTCCAAATCAATACATATAGTGGCTTGAGTGGCTTCATTTAAGTGAAATGATCTGCTACTATAACAATCATATATCTACTGATGTATTTTTACAAAATATATATGTTGAAATATAGATATCTTTGTGTGAGGGGGTACTGAAAAGTTCTCTCTTGATTGATTAATTGACTTGTTTTTTTACAGATTTGAAAATTCCCTAAACAAAATAATCTGGATTTATTTTAGAATTTATTTTAGAATTCATTCTTAGCTGCCTAACAAAATTTTCAGCACCCCCTGGCATATCAGATATTTATTTTAGTTTCAAATCCATACATTTATTGGCTTGAGAGACATGAAGAAAAGTATAACAATCATATAACTGCTATTGTATTTTTACAATATATATATATATATATATATATTTATATTGAAATATACATATTCGTGTGTGATGGTGCTGAAAAGTTCTCTAAACAGCCAACTTCAGAAAATCTGACCGAATGACCAAATATTAGAATTTATTTGGGAATTACTTCTAAATTAGGTAAGGAACTTTTTAGTAGCAGATATCTGTTATTTTTCTGAAAAAATACATAAAGCTATAATATACATTACCCATAAGACTAACATCCACATCTTGATTGTTATGTTCATAATGTTTTGGTTATTGCACTGTCAAGACTTTTTCAAGTATGTGTTGTTGAATCCTTGGAATCTTGAAAAAAAAAACATCTTTATTCAATCTACAGGTTTTGTAGATTGATTTCATTCCACATTTAATTCTTTGGGGATATTTCATACCAATCTTATTCATCTGTACTTCACTTGTTCATTTCTTCCAGAGAACCAGGGTATGTAGTATTTTAACTCTACCTGATACATGGATTGAACTCACAACCTCTAAGGAACCGGATATGTTTTATCCAAAAATTAAAAAAAAAACTCTTCTCATTTTCCTATTTATTTTCACTTTTTGATGAAAGCTCCACAAAAAATTCAGAATCGTTTAAGCCAACTTATAAATTTTCTTATGCTAGTAAGAAGATCAATCATGTATGCAAGGAGATGCATTTGTTTTAAATTTAGAAACATGTCTGTGCATATTACAACTTAAAAGTTACATTGCTGATAGACTTCAGCAAAGATTCTTGCTTTTGTTTTGCAATCAAAATGCAGTCACATCTTTGAAAATTTGCTACTTGATGAAAAATACTTAAAATGATTTTCTTTCATTAATTTCTACTTGCAAATGTTTCCTTTGTCCATTCTCATCAGTTGTCTTTTGTATTTCTGATTAGCAAAAAGGTTAAATAAGATGCATTGGAGTTTTTTTCAGGGGAAGTAATCAAATCACTAATCTTAATGTATTTTTATTTAAATTCTTTTAAATTTTTTTTTCAAGGGTTACCATCAATTCAACTTAATTAGGAAAATGAGCATTATCAAATGTCAAAAAGCTTGGCTCCAAGTGAATACAAAGATTATTTGAAAAGGCCAAATTTATCTTTTTCCTAAGTTTTCAAGAGAAAATTCATTCTTGTGATATCTTTAACATCCTGACATTTTCTTCATACATGTAGGTGGAGATATAACCCTAACAATTTCAGTTTTAATCTTTCGGAGTTGAAATAATGCATTGCCATCTCTAAGAAAGATAGTAGTCCTATTTACTGAAAGATTGTTCTGAAATAGTTAAATCAAGATGACTATTTTCTGTCTGATTTTCTGGGGTGAGGAATTGTTTATACTAGAACTAATATCCTTGTTTTTGTTGTTATTATCACATTTCAGCCACTGTTCCTAAATTTCAGCCATTTTCAGCTGTCTAAAAGTTACAAAGATTGACAGACATCTGAAAGATGGTATGATGGCCAAAAACGTTGTTATAATAACAACATGGATGAGGATATTAGTCTGAATGTAAATAATATAAACAAGATAATTATATTTAAACTGGATACAGAGAATAAAAATGATTTTCTTCAGTGAAGAGATACCACAGTAAACTTCCATTGACATGATTCTGTATAATTTCATAAACTAAACGTTTTACCATTCAGTCATTTAACAGGGTCAAGCTGCAAATTTTAGATGATGAAGATGTTGGTTATTCACATTAATTTTTACTAATTTTTTTTTCCTAATGTGTTTTTCTTTTACTTGTATCATTGAGCTGTCTGTCAAAGAACACATTTTTTTCAGCTTTTCAATCATATTTTAATTTTCCAACTTAATGAAGTTTCATTAGAAAAATAATTACAAAAATGATTGACAAAAAAAACTACTAACCATGAACATTGGCAATTATCCTTGCATGAATTCAAGAACTATTTTCAGAAAACTTGAGTAGGTCACTTTAACGAGGAGACAAGTTCAAGTATGGCAGAGGGGATAAAGGGAAATGACTCTGATGGTCAATTCATCTTCAATCAGAAAATTAACCCAATCATTGTCCATCTCTATAAAAAGATAATGTTTCAAGGCAGATTTCTTTTGACACTTTGACTATTCCTACTCTGCAGATGCATTGAGTACTAAACTTGGACACCGGCGTCTCAGCTCACAACTCTTGAACAATGATAATTATTTTGCAGATGTTTTTGTCCTTTTCCAGTTTCTCTGATATTGCAGATGATGCAGCTTGATTTTTTTCTTGTGAGCATAAAGTCATTTCTTCAGGTTTTAAGAATTTAAATTTTAAACACATTTATATCTTTCTGATCTGCATCGTAAAAACAGGATTTACTGTGCCATTGTGTATATACATACATATATATATATATATATATATATATATATATAGATATATATATATATATACATACATACATATAAGTATATTTCTGATTTGGATAATTTTTTTACTAAATATTCAGTCATGACAAAGTTCAGAAGGCACTCAAGCTAGAGGATTACTGAATAAGGTTGCTGCATGAATGTAAGAGAAGGAAGTAAGTGCAGACTGTGAGGATATGTAGGATAGATAATAATTGACTCTAGACTCAAAGAGTTTAAGAATTTAGTAATTGGGGAAGTATCCTCTCAGGAGTTTGTTTGCCAAAGTAGCAGTTCTTGAGAAGAAGCTGTATGAATAGAACTTCTTTCTTACCAATGGAATACAAAGGAAATGAGGGTGATTCAACCCTTGTGTATGCAGCATGGCATGTTCTATCTATAAAAATATGAACTGGTGGAACTAACTGAATTGATGAATACAGGATAGAGATGAGTTGTGACAAGTCTTCAGTGATGTGTTCTAGTTACATTGCTAGTTTCAGAATTTATGCTCCATACTTGCTCCACCAATAACCTAATCTGGTTCAGAAGATAACAGTCCCTCACCTTGATCATCACACTAAGTGGATTATCAAAAGACAAGCTCAATGTGGTAGTTAATTTTAATGGTTATTCCAGCCAATCAAGAAACTTCACATGTATCTTTCATTCTTATAAGGCCTAAGCTTAATTTGAGCAACAAAACATCCATCATTACACTGCTAGTAATAATAATATCTTTTGAATAAATATTATTATTATTGAATCAATCAAAGTAGAAGTGACTGTCAAAATTATAGCCTACGGTCATGAGTATTGGAGATAAAATTAGCCTTAAATTTGCATATAAAACATAGGACATCTTTTTAGCCATTTTTCTGGAATAAATGCATTTTATATGCCATTCAATGCAAGAGATGATTTTCTTAATGAGTTTAAAGTAAATTTAAATTAGAAATATTGTGATATAAAATCACTTTTTGAACAAAAAATATGAATTCTATCAAAAGGGAAATTTGAGGGATGCTGAAAAGTTTCTTTTTATTTTCTCACAACAATATGATGTACAATGATACATCACCTTCAAACTTTAGTCCATGAATAATCAGTTGAAAAATAGAAAAAAATAGAGTTTATTCACAATTAGAGTATTTTATAGTATAACACTTTTGATTCATCATGAAATGGTCAGTGACAATACAAAATGTGATGTTTGATTAAAGTTTGGGATTTTCTATTATTGACTTAAGATATACAAAGTGAAATTCATTTTACTTTGATTCTGGTAAAGATATCTTTATTCCAATTTACAATGTTGAATGAAAAAAAAAGATAAATTCAAAAAAGAATTACATTTCTTCATTTCACTTCTTTCCTTTACTAGTTACTGATGACTTTATAGATAATTTCACATAATCATTGGTATTACTTTAGTCATGTGACAAGCTTACAGGTAATTGCCTTCAATCATCATTATGAGCCACTAATGTGTCCTAAAAACATACTAACTAAATTTTATTAAAACCTGTTACTAAATATATTTCAGTTTCAGTATTACTTTTATTATTACTCATGATATTTATTATTCCATTAAATGATTTGAAACATTTTATATACCAGAAAGATGTTAGTTACATCAACATTAATGTCAGTTTAGTCTGATGAAGTCCTGAAGGATGAAATTCATCACAACAAATTTGTATCCACTTTTTCATTAATTTTTGATAGATAGGTTGGCCTATCATCCAGTTCACACTCCTCTCCAGTTTTTTGGAGTAGAGGTTTAGCCCTAATTTCCTATTTAAGATTGGGTTTCCAGTTCCTACTTTAACTCTATACTTCTATCTCTGCCTAAACTCTGAAATTTTATTTACTATTTTTTATTCAATAAGATTAATTATATCCACTTACTGTCCAGTTTACATCTTTTACTGATCTTTTGAAAAGCAGTAGAGGTTTATCCCTTATTTCCTGTTTAGGATTGTGTTTCTGGTTCCTTCTAAAGTATTTTAATACTTTGATTTCCAGTAGCCCCTTGCATCTTAGTGGAATTATCACCTTGCTTGGGGTGAATTGATTAAAAAAAAAGAAGAAAAATTGATAGATATTAATAGACAGATAAATATAAACAGATTGAGATAGATATGAATAGAGTGAGATGGATAGATAGATATGAATAGAGTGAGATGGATAGATAGATAGATATGAATAGAGTGAGATGGATAGATAGATAGATATGAATAGAGTGAGATGGATAGATAGATATGAACAGAGTGAGATGGATAGATAGATATGAACAGAGTGAGATGCATAGATAGATATGGGCAAAGTGAGATAGATAGATATGTGCTGAGTGAGATAGATAAGAACAGTGTGACAGATAGATAGGTAAGTAGATCATTCTACTCATATTATACATCATACTGATAATAAAATAATATTACAAGACATTTCTTTAAATCTCTGATCATTTAGTTAGTAAAACAGAGCTTCCCAGAATAAAAAGAAAGAAATAATCATGGATTTCATATGAACAAAATATTGTAGGTATAAAATAAAATTAATAACCAAATAAACGATAAAGTCAATGTTAAGAACTTTCAAGAATTTAGTATTTTTACAACAAAAAATGGACTTTATTTTTGCTTCAACAAACTTATAAATTATATACATTCATTTTTATCCCTCATTCATTTTTTAATATTGTGATATAAATATAAATAATTATTATTTAATTATATAAATTATTAAATTTTAAATTATATTTTTAAGTGTGACAGTCTTATATGCTGAATCAGTATTTAATTTTAGTTTAATATTTATATGGTAGAAAGTACTATTTTTAATTTGTATACAAAAAATTAGCCTCAACAAATCCTTTGATGTGTAGAAGTTTAAAAATAGTTCCTATTTGGCTTTCTAAATGTTTTCTCATTTTGATAGAATTTAATTAATAAAAACAAAGTAATTTTAGCCATTAAGTGAAGGATTTGAATTACATTGGTTTGCACAGAAATATTTGATTCATCTTATGATACATGAAAATTAGTACATCTACATTTGGTCTGTGTTTCAGACACAGGCAGCTTATGATATTTATTTTGTTAGGTAGCTGTCTTAAAGACCCATGCTTAGTATTAAAGAAAAATGGCATTTTTGTAGGTCCTCTGAAAAATCAGTTTTGTTTCCCTGAAGTCTGAAACATTATACTTTCTTTTGCTTGTGTTTGCCCTTTAGGTAAAATTATATTATAATCTAATTTTGTTTCATATAATCACATAAAAGTACAAAATACAAGCATTTGAACTTGTCAGAAGCCACAATTTACTTATGAAATAAGATAAAACAAAGTAAAGATTGACTTCTGTTACAAAACTGTCAAGAAATGTTGCAAGTAGAGCCTAAAACATTGCTTTGAAAACTGTAGCAAAGACATCTTGCTTTATTGATTCGACATGATTTTCCACAAGAATGGATTGTCAGAAACCTGCTGCTAAAGTCTTTAGCCAAGATAAATGCAAGGAGTGGTGAGGGACTTTCATCTTCAAGTGAACCTTCTGCAAGATTCCGTGACATAGCAGCACTTACAATAATCACACTGACAACTTGTTCATCCTGTCATTTAATAATGGAGAAAATAGATTATAAGGGAAAAATGGAAACATTGGTAAGACATAATCTACTTCTATGTCTATTGCATTTTTTCTTCTGGAAGATAAACAGAGTTTGTAAATCAAATCTTTTATTCACAATGGAACAAGGACTAAAAGAAAATTACTATATTCTTCCTGATTGGCAGTTGGGAATTAATTTTGTTGCTGTAAAAAATAACACAAAAAATATAAACAAATAATAGATTTTAGAGGTTATATTTATTCACTTATCCTTTGTTACTGGATCCTTCCCATCAAAGTAATTCATACCTACATTAGCTTGAAATGATTTTACTGAAGCCAGAGGGCAAGTATGTTTTTTCTTAAAGAAAGTTATTAATATTTCACAAGTTTTTTTACTCTTACTTTTGTAGCATTATTTTCTTATCATCATTTTACATTCTACAGACAGCAACATTGATTTGAACTTCAGAAGTAAACTTCAACAGAGACTTTAACTTAGAAACTATATTCAGATTGCAAAAAATAAATTCTGATAAGTATTTGAGATACAGTATTTTTATCATTACACATTTGTTTTATTACCTTTGATTAAATTAAGAAAAAATTATAACTTAATCAACATTTTGACTTTCACCAATAATTTAAACAAAATTTTAGAAAGGAAAAACCCCATCAATATTAGAAAGCGCAATAACAATGAATCTATTTTCCTGAAAAAACTGTTTTAAGAGAAGGTTTTTATAAATTACAACTGAGAGTAATGCAGTTTGGTCAATGAATACAGAATGCTTCCTTCAAAGGAAATGGCTAATTATACCATTACAAGTTATTCTGCCTAGTATTTCTATACTTATTGTATTTATTATATTTCTGTTAAGATATTCTTTTGTTTTCTCAGTTAAGAGCTCTTTCTATACTTTCACTAGTGCAAACCTTAACAGCTAACAGATGCCATATTACTTCCAATGAGTCAAACATCCTCATCACCCACATCTTGCAAATATAAGAAGGAAATTTCATTCTGGTAGTTTTTCTTTCGCAAGAAGTGCCACTTTTTGGAAAAGACTTTCTCTTGGATGAACAGTGACCTCTTCTATTTGAGGGTCAATTGTTTTTTATCCTCCTTATTTTCATAATCTTCTCTTCAATTCACATCACTCATTAAGAAAGAAGTCCGACTCAGTCACATTTTTTCCCCTAGGAACTAGCACTACAGTGTAACCCGAATATAAGAGAGTTGTCGGGACTGGAGAAGAAGTCTCTTATATCCGGGTGTCTCTTATATCAGGGTTTGGTCTATTATATATACATTAACACAGGCTCTAATTTGGGACCAGAGAAAATTTCTCTTATATCCGGGTTACACTGTATATGGATTTGATGTTCAGAAGTAAGCTTTAATGGAGACTAGAACTTAGAAACTATATTTGGGTAACAAAATATAAATTGCTTAAATAAGATTCTGAGATGGATTATTTTCATCATTATACATTTTTTTTTACCTTTAATTAATTTCTTTCTTTTATATTGCTTTCATCACAAAACTTTAGCTAATCCATTAATGTGTAATAGAATTATTCACTCCCCTTATATCAAAACAAGAGCATTCCAGCTTGCTACTGCTACTACTATGAGAAGGTAGTCAACAATATAAGAATAGAATAAAATTGAAAGAAAAGACATTAATAGAAAGACTCAATATGAAAACCCCATTTCACTTTGTTTTAATAGTCTAATTAGTTATCTAGCAGCATAATTATGATTATGCTCAATTTATTGAGGCATTTTTACAGAAAAATGCTTAGTTTTGGTTATTTTCATGAAGACTGAGTACAATAAAATCGTTGAAAAATGTAAAATAGATTAGAACCTATAGTTATTAGGTTGGTGCATAATTATCAGGCAGTTTTAAACAATATTTATTATGAACAAAAGAAACATAACAATTCAACAATAACCTTTTTGAATAATTATTCCGGAATGTAATCACCATCAACGTCAATAACTGCTTCCCATTTGCTTGGAAGACAGTCGATTCCACAGGCAAAAAAAAAAAAAAAAAAAAACCCAAAAAAACAGCAATTTTTATTAAAAAATAACTTGCCTACAAAAACGACTGATAATTATGCACCAACCCAATAATAGATTACAAAAAGATATTTGAAAGGACAAGAAATGAAAAACTACTTGAAATATTATAAAAAAACTTGTGGAACCTCTCCTGAATCAAACAGCTTACATATGAAAAGTTTAGTGGATACACAAAAAAAAAAAGAGAAAAAATAAGAGAAGGATGAATTTTCTTAATAGAGTTCATGAACCTTTGCTATAAAATGATTCTAAGAAGACAGGAAGACATAACATGATTTATTATTAACAGCCAGAAACTTAAATAACAATGAAAAATAAAAGCTGAATTGAATTAATTAAAATACAATTCATACAGTGGTATGGCTAAAGTAAAAAAAAAAAAAAAATCAAGTGTTCCGCTTCTTAATGTGAATCACATTTTGCCTCGCTTATATAGATTTTGTTGAAATAAAATGATTTTTCTGATAACACTGTTTCATTAGAGAGGAATGTTAGGATGTACTTTTCCAAACTGTTTTATATATTTTAATCATTTCATAGCCTGGTAAGAAAAAAATTATTTATTGCAATGCACAACAAATATTCATTTTTCAACATAATTTTTTTTTATCAATACCAATACACTTGACCCAATGCTTCTCCAAAGATCATACAGATTCAACATCATAGATCAAAAACCAGCTAATAACTGTGTCTTGCTACAGATTTATACCCTTATATATATATATATATATATATATATATATATATATATATATATATATAATGAACACCTATTTGAAAAAACCTGGATAGCACAATTTTCAAATAAATAGGCACCTGAGGAGAAAATGTAAAAAAAATGAAAGCACCTGAAACTTCTGAACTGTGTGAAAGAAATCATCCAGTACCTTAAATCTCTGGTACAAAGAAAAAAAAAACAGTGAGTAATAAGTTAAAACAAAAAGTGCTCAATACACTAAGTAGAGCAAAAGTAAAATAAATAAATCGTAATGAGCCAGGTACTACCTTCCTCAGTTTCACCACATGGGATCATCAGGGTGAACTGATGATCCCATGTGGTTAGGATTTATTTCTTTCTTTTTTATGTTGATATATATATATATATATATATATATATATATATATGTTTGTGTGTGTGTGTGTAAGTATCATATGTACTTATCAGAGTATAGATTGAAAAGTATGCATTTTTCTAAGTATTCATTTTGAGAGATCTTTTGAAATAAATATATTCATTGGTAGCAATTACCTTTTAATTGCATTCTGGTTTTTAGAGAATCCAATAAGACATGCCCTAGAAAGCACAAATGTCCATCATTGAGTGTTTTTTACTGTAACAATTTGTTCAATGCATAAAATTAATAATCCCTGTATTTCAGACTTTCTGGTTAGTCTTCTAAATGTTATACACATCATTTTTATGAAAGAAAAATGTTTAAAAAAAGCAATTTGTATATACAGGAAATTTAATGGATATAGATATTTGAACTGGTGAGCCAAGTTCAAATTCTGTGATAGTCATTTTCACACAAATCTCATTGGGGAAGATGTAAATCTATCTCTTCTCCCCACTATCATCAGTTAAATAGCAGGGTAGATGAGTTTCTCTAGACTTAGCTGGTAAGTAGTCTAAGAGGAAGAAAACTCTGAATGTCAAACTATAGAGAAATTAATAGGCAACCATTCTGCTAGCTTTCCTAAGAAGTCATGGTAATTAACAAATATTGAAGAAAAAAAAACCATGATCACTCACATAATGAAGTTACATGGAATTTGAAAAAAAATATGAAATCAAAACAAAAGAATAATCAATGAAAATTATGAAATATGGTTTTAGAAACAGTCAGAGTGATACAACATTTAAACTGTACAAATACTACAGGAAACTTTAGTACGAGAGGATATTCTCAATAAAAAAAATTATGCAAACTTTGTGCACTGTAATATTTCCTCTGGATACACAATGGTAATAATAATTATTAGATGTTCACCAGAAAAGGAAGAAAATGAATTATTTTGGGGTTTTGATCTAATATCTGATTTTTCTGACTGCAGGTAAAATTTTTAAATTATATCAATTGTTTAAGAAATAAATGAAAAATGAAAATATATTGCTGTTTGCATCTATTACAAACTTAGCTGGAGGCTTTGCATCATTACAGCACATGGTTCTAGCATCCTGAAACATAGCTGGAAGTAATACACCATTAATTTCTTTCTGTCTGTTTCATTTTTGCATTTGTTGGGACAATAAACATTTGAAAAGTGTGGCCCATACACAATGAGGCCTTCTGGGAAGCAAGAAGAATGATGGTTATGCAAGTCAGTTAATAAATTTGAGACAATTGATGGTTGTTTTAAATTTCTAAAGATTTGAATATAACGAGCTGCTACCTGAAGGAAGATTTCTCAAGACTAGGATATTATTTTCTATAGAATAAACAAATTCTCAAATATATACAAACAAAATTTCTGAGCCAATTTCTGAGGAAGAGTCTAGAATATGTCATTATTTGTACAAATTGATTAATTCAGTGATGCAATTATATTAAAAAGCATTTTTCATGATATATCCCCACTTTTATTGGACAATATTTTTGCTGTTAAAGTATTTTCTAAGATGACCTATAGATTGAATTTTAAGTTAGTTCCAGTGGAATGTCCAAATAGAGTCACTAGCCTCATTAAGGTACTGATTTTTATGGTTTATCACCTTTTGTAGGTTATTTAAAGCTGAAATATTTTGGGATTGTAAGAATATTTTTTGTAAGTGAATATTGTATTCAAAAACTGATAAAATCATACACAAATGGCACAGAAAATTAGCTGAGCCAAGATACCATTTGTGACTGATATAGAATATCATGTGCACCGATTGATTTCTATACTATAATTATTTTCTCTTTTATGTAGATAAAACATGAAAAGAAATATATCCAATGTGTTATAATGGGTACATCTATCATCTCAAAATCTTTTTCTTATCTTCATATATTATACCTGTTTGTAAAACTTGTTTTAATTTTAAACTTCTGCATTTGAACACAAGACATTGAAACTAGTGTTAAATCATTGAGTTAACATGAACTTTGTCTTCTTTTGTATCCAGTAACTAAACAACTGAGAGAAGAGTTAGATGTTTTTTGAAGATCACTCCAGTTACTTTTTTTCACTAGAAATGTCTAAACTATCAGCTTCATTCAACCATTTTCTCAGAACAATGATTAAAAATGGGTTCAAGTGGATGAATTCTGTAAGTCTTAAAGAGGGAAACTCTTCATCAGATCTCATGGTGCTGTATTACAGAATCACAAGAAATTTTAGCAAATAACAAAACCACATGTAACCTGAACACTTTCCAGAAATACAAACAATTAAAATGGATAGTACAATAAAAAATATAAAAGATAGTCAAGATGTTGACTTTCAACACTGTCTTAAACAAAAGTTTAGAAAGGAAATGACCATCAATATTAGAAAGAGCAATAATAGTTACTGGACTTGAGTAAATGATTTTCTGGAAAAACTGTTTTAAGAGAAAATTTTTAGAAATTTCAATTAAAAGTAAGGCTATTCACTCAATGAATGTTGAATGTTTCCGTCAAATGAAATGACTAATCATGCCAATAAAAGTTATTCTGCTTAGTATTTCTATACTTATTGCTTTTATTGTACTTCTGTTAAGATATTCTTTTGTTTTCTCATTTAAGAGCTCTTTTTTATAGTTTCGCTAGTTCGAACCTTAACAACTAGAAAATGGCATATTACTTCCAAGGAGTCAAATCACCCTAATTCCCTACATGTTCTATTAAATATAAGAAACAAGTTCCACTGTAGCAGTTTTTCTTTCTCATCAACTTCCACTTTATAGAACAGACTTTCTCTTGGGTGAAAAGTAACTTCTTCTATTCAAGGGTCTAGTGTTATTTATCCTCCTTATCCTCACTTCCTACATGTTTAGACTGTAACCTTCTGCCTCATGCCATGTACTAGGTGAAATTTAGTAAAAAACATATCATGGCCAGAACATGTGCAAAATGAGGAAGTTGTAAAGAGAATAACAATGACAACATGTTGCTCCAAATAAGAAAGAGGCATCATAAAATTACAAACTAGAAATCAACTGATCTACTAAAAAGAAATGTATGTCTGCCAATTATCCCAGTATATGTTTGAACTAATAACAACATCATTTCTTATACATGAAAGGCTCTTATTTTGTTATTTTGAATGTATACTTAAATCATGTTCATTTTATATTTGTTTTGCTTATATATCTTTCGTCAAACATATACATGGCTTTCTTCGCTTAGCCCTGAATCTATTATTTTTTATTCTAGAATAGTACCTGTACAAAATAACAGCATTATTTACATATAAATTGGCACTTCTGTCCTGAATCAAAATATTTGTGCACCTTACCAAAGTTCAAAGTGTCACTTTGCAGTCCCCTCTGTCACAGATTAAAGTATCACTATCCAGTAATTTTACTTAAGATCAGTATAAGTACACTCTGTAAAAAATGTGTTATTCCAAAAAGAAAAATAGGCTTTTTTATATATTAGGCTATGTACCTAACTTTATATTATCACCTTTAAATATGATTTTTCTTCATTATATACTCTACTGCAACTTCATAGGATGTTATGAACACAATTTTTATTCATACTTTTCTCATGAAGAAGTCTAAAGTTTGTGACGAGATTATGCAGTATGGGATAAAACAACTATCCTAATGTTTTATTAACCAAAATGATAATTTTTTTTTAAATGAAAAGACTAGTCAAAATAAAATTGTGAAATAATGACAATGATACTTCTATTATGCAACCTTGATCCAAGTCTGGATTGTGACAATATTGAAATTATAGATGCAATAATCAAGATGATTTTTGCAGTTCTTGAAAAACAACCATTTTGAAGGTGAGCATAACAGTTAAAATGTTTTGTCCTTACTGACACCTAAACAAATTAAAAAGATCAATATCAAGATGTCCTATGATCTGAATGGCGCTTATTCTATTAAAAAAGTAACAACATTAACATTGATAGGTTGCTTTGTTGAAAGCCCTACTCAAAGAGAAATAATGTATTCAAAATGGAGAAGAGGTTATTGGTGGCATTGGGCATCTAATATTACTGTCAGCAAGTATAAGAAGAAATTGTGACAATTCCATAATCCAAAGAATTCAGGATGTTTATACAGAGAATTTCTCTGGTAGGTTTCCATATTAAATAGGAATAACTCATCAAAGATAAATATTCATTGCTTAGGACAGAGTTGAAGGCCATAAGGTGTCTTTGACCACAAAAATATCACAAGGTCTTGACTGAGTCAAATTATTCCTCGAGCCAAGAATAATGTTTATAGTTTTCCATTTATGAATTCCAACTTATTTTATTTTTATTTTTATTTGTTGATGTGTGTATCTCTGTCTCTTCAAAAGAATCTAAATACAGTGTAACCCGGATATAAGAGAAACCCGGATATAAGAGAGATTTTATCTGGTCCCAAATTAGAGCCTGTGTTAATGTATATATAATAGACCAAACCCGGATATAAGAGACTTCTTCTCCGGTCCCGACAACTCTCTTATATCCGGGTTACACTGTAGTAAACAAATCTACTTATAGAAAACAGTGTTCCTATGTCCCCTTCCAAGACCAGTGTACTGATGATGAGGGGGGCTATACTTAGGATATTGGTATTCATAGTTTCAATAAGTATGACCTTGAACAAAATACCAACATCTACCAAATGTCCCAGAAAATAGGACTCATAATAATCCATTTCATAACAGAAATAATGATCTGGAATTGAAATGAAGGCAGTGACAAGACACACCATGAATCCATCATAATAATTTACTATGTAGAATTAGTAAATATTAAACATTTTAAATAACTTGGTGTATGGATCAGTTATAACAAATTCAGAATACTTATATTGAAATAGGACATAGAATAGGTTGTACTCAGGATAATTTGACCCAACACTGTAAATTAATACAAAACAAAAACATGAACCTAATAACTGAAGTCATGTTCTTAAATAGCCACGTCAGATCAAGAATTTCACATGGATGCCATGCATGAATCAAAACATGTTCAGAAATAAACTGTCAGCTGTATACATTTTGCTTTCTCAGATCAATAGTTAAAAATTGCTTTGAGTGAATAAAGTCTCAAGCTGTTACTGAGGACAATCCTCTTTTAAAACTTGTGGAATGGTGCTACAGAATCACAAAGAATGGTACCAGATAACAGAAACCATATCAGCTGAGAACTTTCAACAGCAACAACAAAAATGGATAGCACATGTAATTCAAAGAGAAAATAATGAGATAATCAAGATATCGACATTCCATACTACTTCAAACAAAAGCATTGAAAGAAAACCCTCATCAAACTGAAAAAAGAGATAACAGTGGCTTGAGAATTCTATTTTCCTGGAAAATTGCCATAACATAAATATTTTATAGATTTCAACAGAAAGCAGCACTGGATGCCTGGTCAATGAATTTCCTTATTAGGAAACTGCTAATATTAGCATTGCCATTATCATTGGTTTGAGAAAAGGCTTTATTAGGTCAAAATGAAAAAAGAACCATTTTTTAAATTTTTATCTTTAACTTTACTGAACAACATATTTACTGTTTTGTTCTATTAAATGCCATTTTCAAAGGCAACATCATAAATACGTCCTCCCAAAAGCTTTCTCAGCAAAGAATTGTTCTAGTTACTGTTTGCATTCTTTCAGGAAAATGAAATCTTTGCATTAATAGATTTCTAGCATTATCCTGATGGAATATTATGCTGTTCTAACTAATACTGGATGCTTTTTGTCAGCTGTTATATTGAACTCTTTTAATTAGTATCTGTACGAATAGTGGACTAATGGATAATGGTTCGGTTTTGGGGATTCGAGAGCTGAGTTCGAATTCCAGTCAAATCCATTACATTCACTTATATGCTAATACCGTTGGAAAAGGTGTGAATCCTCTTCTTCTCCCTGCTCGCCGGCTATGGATAAATAGCAGGACAGACTGGGTTCTGTGGCCTTGGATGGCAACTGGTCTACCACAGAAAGAAATGGCTACCTACTGCAGGAAAAAATCTGACTCGTCAGTCATGTATCAAAAGATACATAATCGCCTGAGCGTGTATCACTCATGGCAGATAACTGATTGAATTATTATCTGTACTTGTTTGAATGAAATGCTTGGATTTTAAGAACAAACCCTCAGCAGAAGCCTCAATTCTAATATCATCACAGGCATAACCTAATGACTGATAAAGAGAAAGACTTTCGTATGATCAGTAGGGGTTCTTCCAAAATTTTTTTCATCTCAAGTTATGAAATCATGTACGTAATTTTCTATCACACAATTCCTTTTCCATGGATGAAACGTTGTCAGCCTGTCAATCATCTATAGCTATTTCTATGGCAAATGTTCAAATGAGCAACATTACTTAGTTCTATCAGTTCAGATCTTTACACCAGGGACTCACCATGTCATAAACATAGGGTTGAATCATCCTCATTCTCATTGTATTCCATTGGTAAGAAGGAAGTTCCACTCAAGTTCTTCACAAGAATCACTGTTTTGTTGAACACACTCCAAAATGGATACTTCTCTGATCCCTACAATCTTAACCTCTTCAATTTTGAGGTCAACCATTATCTATCTTGCATATCCACATAAGCTGCACCTACTCACTCCTCTTATAAGTAACCTCAATAACCCTCTACCTTCAGTCACTCTTCAGCCTTGTATTAGGTGAATAATAGTACAAAGACATTTTATATATTAAATTTCCATCCCAATTTTTTAAAAAAAGTATTAATTTTTAATCACCAGATTAGAACATTTTTGCAAAATTTAAATCATGCCTTTCACAAAGAAAGAAATTCAATTAAGCTTATTTTTCATGGAACTCATGTGGAAGCCATACATCAAAGTAACTATAACAACCAAGTTGATTTTTAGTTTGGGATTTGGACATTTTCAATATGTTGGCTATCATGCATGTTACGTAAGGATTATTCTTAATGCTTTCATTTAATATATTTAAATTTAATCAACTGGCCTACTTGAAGAATTTTTAAATGGGAAATTTTCCATATAAAACTTTACAAACTAGTTTTAACTTGTTCCTAAATCTTTATTTTTTTTGTTTGAATCAGTTTTTTCCTTTTCTTTAATATATAAAAAATCACACACATACAACAGACAGACATCATGCGCCAAAATATTTCTGATTTTCTCCCAATCTTAATTTCTCAATGATATAATATAAAATTTTCTTTAATGGAATCAAAAGCCTTTTTCTAATGTTAATTCATACAAACAATCAATAAGGCAATCATAACTTTTTACAGCTTCTTTTGCTTTCATATTTGTAAAATGTGCATTGCTATGATTATTCTTAAGGAAAAATGATAAAATGGCTTCCATTTGCCTATTCCATAGTTTGCCATTTTAAGTTTTCCTTCTCCATTAATGTTTCCTTTAGATAATAGCCAACAATGGCTCTCCACAACTTCTTTTTCTTTAAATTGCCATGATTGTTATTTGGAAATATTATAGAATGATTTCCTGTTGTCGTTTTATAATTTTTAATTCAGAGTTTCTTTCTACATCAGATATTAAAAAATAACAAAACCATATCCCCTGAGAAGAATCATGTCTTTTCGCAACTTGTTTTTAATTTTTAATTGTAAATTGGGAATTACAGTGACAGTTCTTGAGAAACATAGTATAGTGATTTTCTGTTGCCTTCTCCATGGTTTTAAAATCTAACTTGTTCTTTTCTAAGACTGGTTTCTCTACCAATGCTAGACAGCTAAGTCTGCCCTATTATTTTGCATATAGCTGGGTAGAACAATCATGAAATTTATGTCTTTTTCAAAGGCAATAATGTAATGTGAAGGCAACAGCCTCAGACAGAAATTGAACTTGGTCTGCCAATCTTACACACATGTACAGTAATTTATGCCTTCCAAACATCTATAAAAAAATATCTTAAATATGTTTCTTTTTTAAACAGCTTTTACCTCATTATGTAAAAATACAAACAAAAAACATCCCCATAAAATCTGTCTTTCCAAAAATACCAGGAAATAATATGAATTGTGTGTAAATAAATGACAAAGTAATAAATATTGACCTCAGGTAACCAATTTTATTTACAAGTAATAAAAACATTGATTTTATGATGAGCATGACCACCAGACCAAAACATAATGAACTCTTAATAACCATTTTCATGGTTCATATCGCCATTGCATAATTTTCCAGCTAAAAGGACATAATATGTGAAATAATTCACATCAGACAAAAGCATAGGAAATAATAGTACAATGAACACATTATAAATGATTTAACGGATTACATAGATATAGATAGAGGAATGATTGAAGTTGATCATAGACAACTTCTTTCAGCATAGACAAAATATTTACTTATGGAATCATGTATTCTCTGTTGCTATACCTTCAAGACATTCCAGGTAGAAAGGTACATGAGTTTAATAATTAACTCTTTATTCATGAAAAAGTACATTTAATTACTTTTGCTCATATCTCCAATATCTACTTTGTAAAAAAATCTGAAAATATTTTTTTATACACTGACATACCAAAACTCATGGGTATAAAGGGTGTAAATTAACTGTTTCCTTACAGGAAACATTTATCAATCATTGACCAAACAGTTTGCATTGTTCACCATGTTCCTTTATACTTGCAAAGAAATCTCATCCCCATGTCTATAAATGGAGATTCATTTATAGACATGGGGAGGCAGTTTCTCTGCAACTATAAATACCAAGAAATCAATGTTATGTCAAGTTGCTGCACTTATCCCCTGGGCTAGAGAAGGGCCTACCTCATATTGGGTATATATTATCCCCTCGGCTAGAGAAGGGCCTACCTCATATTGGGTATATATTTAATGACTTTTTGGTTCGTCAGTGTATATGTTTTATTGTCCAAGCACATTTTTATGACAAACTTAAAATCTTATTTTATTATACTTTTCTTAACCTCTTATATCAGATGAAAATTACAAATTTGAAATAACAAAATCAAGCAAGTACTACAATTTAAAAAATCAAGTACTACAATTTAAATATCTAGAAAGTGTTTTAACAGATGACAGAAAGTGTAATACTGAAATCCCAAGATGCATTGGGATTGCAAAAGATACCTTCTGAAAGTTAAGCAACGTATTAAGAAACAGATAAATTTCTCTGGAAAAAAAGGCGAGTGTATTTAACTGTTACGTAATATCAGTTCACATATGGCAGTGTACAATCTCCTCAGACATGAAGAAGAGACATGAAGTAACAAAAATGTAGTTATACAGAAGGATGCTGAGAACTATGGACTAAAAATGAGAGCAACAATGAACAAGGGTGACTGTTTGGGAATGCCAGTTGCTTTAAACTTGGATGTGCCCTTGATGTAATGGATAATACCTGAGAATGAGAAATCAGAGAGCTCAGTTTGATTTGAATTACTATTGGATTTGTTGCATTCATTCATGTGCAAATACCCTTGGGAAAGGTATGATTCCACCTCTTTTCTACCCCAGCTATGGGTTAAATAGTAGTTTTTAAATAGAAGTTTTAAAGAAAACAGAAACAAACAGGATTTATACTTAACATCAGAAAGAGATAGTTGAAATTTCTATGACATATAATAAGGAAAGAGTGCTTGGAAAATTTTATATTCACAGGACAGATTGAAAGCAAGCAGGAGAGAGGAAAACAGCATGTAACCTATATAAAGTGCTTGTGTAAATGGATGATGGAGTAAGGTTTAGGAGAGATAGCAAAAAAAGACAATATTTATTAAGATCTATGAAGGACAGGAAATTGTGGAGAGCCATTATCACCAACGTCCTGAAGGGACATGGCATATGGAAGAAGAATAAATATACTCTTAAATTTTTTAAATTAAATAATGAATATTAGTAATTTAGACAAAATTTCAAATTTGCTTAGAATTGATTCAACTGATGAGAGAGTTTGAAGAGATTTTTTGATTGACTAGTAAATATCAGTGTTAAATAAAAGTAAAACTTGTGATTTACCTTAGATTAAAAAAAAAAAAATTCTTCATTCTTTAAGAAATATACTTGTGAAATCCCTAATTTTAAAACTGAAAATGATAAATTTAGAGGATATTTATTAATTTGTTCTGTAAAGGTTTTTTTTTACTATATACCAATCACATAAACTCATATATTATTACTTTTGCTTTATCAGTAGAATGAAGTTTCAAGTTCCTAAAACAGCATCAATCTTTCTTTGTTTTTAGTTTTCTCACTGCTAATCAATGCATAAAACTGGTTTCTAAATTCTACTTTTTTCAGCCTGCCTAATCTCATCTCTTCACCATGACTTTCTGTATACTTGAACAGGCATTATGGTTCTTCTGACAAAAGTATTGATTTCTTTTAACTTTGGATATATGAATTAAGTAGAGCATCACATTGATTTTTTGATGACTCAAATCATAACCAATTTTCTACTGGTATCAGTGGTCAGTGTTCAAACCCAGGTATTATCCGGATTGTGAATGCTGCTTTTCCAGGGCAGCATGACATCTCCATTTGGAAGACTACATTCGGTTGAATAACAATCTACTAAAAATTAAAACTAGTGCCAGTAATAGGCTCCATAGCTGAAATAGCTACATATGTCTCATTAGTGCTAGCGGTCAGCGTTCACATCCAGAGAAAGTCATGATGTGCTGATTTTCAGAGTAGGCAAGCTCTCTCTCTCCATTTAGAAGATGGGTTTAACACTATATATCATAACATTTACCTTCATTTGTCCTTTAATAAATTTAGCTTAGTAATTTAACATGACTTGTCCTTCCAGAACATAGACAATCATTGCACTCCACAGATTGCCTTTCCTTTATTGTCTGTGAAATGCCATGACTTCTTGGGAAAGATACTAGTGTGGTTTTCTTTCTCTTAGCCTAGGTAACAGTCCATGGTTAGAAAACCCTCTCTACACTGCTATTTAAACTATAGCTGGAAGAAAAAGGTATAGATCCATGACTTTCCTCCAGATGCAACATCACAAGACTATCACTGTTCTGTTGCTATTTACATGGCAAATGTTTAAACAAGCCTGTTCAGACGTTTACAACCAAGACCTGCCTTCTTACATTCACAGGGTTGAATCACTTTACATATTCCATTAGTAAGAAAGATGTTTCACTCAAAGGGCATCTTTCCCAAGAACTGCTACTTGTAAAATCAAAGTTGTAGTTGCCAAATCTGAAGAAATCTAGAAAACTAAACAGGATTCTTCTTACTTGGACTTTCAAAAATATAGTTAAACTATTTGAAACATCAAGTTGAAATATTTAAAGCCAGTCTGAGCCTCACTATTCTTATCTAAAGTTTGATAGACATATTCAGCAATAAGCGTTAACACCTTGGTGGGTGACCTAGATGAGAAAAAGTGATATTGTTTATCAAAAAGAAGGCCATGTGAAGTGAGATGCTTAGCCAATTCTATGTTGATTAGAGCCTCTTGTACTTTGTGAAAAAGACTAATAGGATGATAATTCAAGGGTTCACAAGGTTAACCAGAGTTCTACAGAAGATTTCCAACAAGCTTGAAAGCAAGAAGCAACAAGGCATTTGTTGTAGATTTTGGATGGAACAAGAGCCAGTTCAGAGGTACATTTTTTCAGGATACCATCATGTCAACATTAATTGTAGGGATCTAGTTTGGAGATGACAGCAAAAACCATCAACAGTGTTATACACATATCACTCAGCAGAAATTATATTTCAGATGGAAAATCAGGCAAAGATTCTCCTGATGAGTCTACAATAGAGTTGGAAGAGAATTTATAAGCAAAGCATTCTGCTTTATCAGTAAATAATATTTAAGAAAGACTGAAGAGATGAGTGATTGGAAATTTACTCTTATTCAGTAAACACTGACAAAGCTTCCAGTATTCATAAGAACCAGACTTATGAGAGGTTATACAGTGTCTCATTAGAGTTATTATACTTTTGAATATTTTTCTTGAGAGAAATGATGTTTAAGTCAAACAAAAGCAAAGATAATTTCCTAATTTCTGGTTACTTATGAAAAGTATATTTCTTATAAAACAAAATAAAATAATATAGTTAACATGTTTTTTGTCATATCTGGAAATCATAGAAACATTCAGGTTTTCAATATACTATTTACATTGTTTCAGACTATGGTCCTCATCTTTATTGTCATATTAGCAATGTTTTAGCCATTGTACACTCCAGCTTTCTTCAGGTGATATGCCTTGGAATTTCAAACCAAACACTTTTTGTCAACCAGGGTAGATTGTTGAATATGACAATAAAGATGAGGACAATAGTCCAAACAATGTAAATAGTGTAAATAGTTACAATGCCTCATCTCAGAAATATAAACAGATGTTCAGGTTTTCATTTAAAGATTTTTTTTGAAAAGAGAAAAGAGAAATTAATATGAAATTTGCTTAAATTCATTAAAATTTAACTGTTAAATGACTGATTTTTAGATGAAAACTGTTAAGTTTTATAAAGTTATTCCCTTTTGCTGTTACAGTGAAAAGAGGAAAAGACTGAATATATCTGGAACAGGGACTAGGAGAATTGCATCTTTGTATGCCAAACATGTTTAAAAGGAGTGGCAGAACAAATTTAAAGGATTTGTATGCATTAAGCCATCAGGATGGTTTTTTTTTTTTGATAGCACAATCACTCAACATATCTTCCTACCTAACTAAAGTCCATGTCTTATGAGAGAAGTCAATAAGAAAACATTACACAGATAACATCTCTCTTATGCAAACATGGGAAAGAATATAAAAGAGAAACAAGGTTTATCGAAAGCAATATCAATAGATAAAGGAGAAAAATCCTGTATGGCAGTGCATATGTGCAAGTAGAAGGGATCAAATGACACTTTAGGGTATAAGGTCCAAGTGACAGAGAGCATTATCAGAGGGTGAGAAAACTAAAAGATGCCTGGTCAGGTTGATCGGGTCAGTGTGTATTTCTTTACTTTCATAAGAAAAAAGATCAACAAGAAATATACTATGGATTGCCAGTGTCCTAGAAAACACTATGATGATTAGCATTACAGCATTGTCTGTCCAGTATATTTTCTTATTATACTGTTAATAGTAAAGAGACAATATTAGAGGTACATGAAAGATTTATAGCTCTCTACTCTGAATCTACAACTGAGGAAGGCTAAAAAAATTTATTGGCTCAAATATTGTAGTAATCACAAAAACAAAGAGAATGAGCACAAAAACTTTTTAAATGAAAAAGAAATATTTATTAAGTTGTGTGGAAAGTGGTTTCTTTCTTTCCAATTTCACACTTTGTTCAAATGTCTGAAGACTGTATTGACTCAGAGAGTTGTGTTAAAACAAAAATAGCAATGAATAAAATAACATTTTATCTTAAAAAACTTAGATCCCATTCCATTTTCTTTTTTTGTATCTTGAAAAAAGAACTTGTGTTTCCAATTACAATATAAAACGTTTCATTATTCTATGCTATTCTTTTAATTCAAAGAAGCATAAAAAGTTTAGTATTTACTTACATAACTACTTGTTTTGTGCAATGGAAATCTTAAAAACTGCATAGCATACATACCTAAAAAGAAAAAGAGAAAACTTAGTTGACTTTTATTCATGTATCAATTCATAAATCAATAAATTGAACAATATGCATAGATACATATTAAATACAGAAAATAATAAAATATATGAGATCAATACATATAATATATTTATATACTTACTCATGGATGAATATAAGTTTACATTCACTTGGAGCATTTCAAATTATGTGCATTCATTCATTGCTTATATTTATTTATGTACATACTTGATTTTTATATCCAAGATATAATTTAAAAATTCTTGTGTATGCATGGTACAAGATTAACTTTGTGACAAACCTGTGTGAATGTCTATATGTGTCAAAATTATTTATGCTTCTACATGCTCCATACTGTAAACTCAAATATTTACAAAGAAAAATATTTGGGTAGTATTTATAAGCTTACTGAATTATTCATATATCAACTTGTATATAGATACTTAATACCAAAAATAATGAAATATACCCAAGGACATTATTTAAAAGAGAACTTAGAGTAGCAGAAAATCATTTTGGAGTGGGGAAATTAAAAGTTAACTTGATTATATCAAACTCTTGGCTTACATTTAAAATTAAATTCTCTATAACATTACTCTTTCTTTCTCTCTCAAAAATATCAACAACTTTAATCTATAATTTCAAGAGTTACAAATTATGAAGAATAAATTGTTGATGGTCAGCCTCATGAATGAGATATTTATACATTCTCCCCCAGTGCAAGAGATTGATATATCTGAAAACTAGGAAAAAAGTCATGATTTCAAATGTTAACACAATCTTCCTATGTGATATTCCCCAATCTTGTCACATACTAAGATTGCATAATTCATAAAAAAATGATGTGAAAATTTGTAAATCCATTTCTGAGTAAAAGGAATTTTTAAAGATACATTTCATTTACCCAGGCATAATATTGGGAAGATTTCGATGTATGCAATGTTCTTGATACATGTACTAGCCAAAAATCAGGATACTAAAGGACCAAAAATGGTGGTTGAAGGAGGAAAAATGAATCATAAAATCAAAATATTTAGCATCCTAAGAACCATTTTTGCAAGTATCAGCATCTAAAAGTTTTTTTTTTCCTTCTTATGAACCTAATTGACGGAGCTTAATAAACCTTGAGTTTACCTCTCAATTTGATATTCAATGTCCTAGATACAGGATAATTTTGAGGGTAAGATTTTTAAAGAAATATGTTTACGATAATAAGATATTTATCCACCTCCCCACAAGAGTAAGAAATGATACAAGGTTGTTTTCAACATGAGGGGTGTCATTGGCGAATCCCAAAACTATGTTGTGGATGCCTGTCATGTCTGTCATCAATATTTTATTGACACTGCATTTTAGTGCAATGAAGAAAGTGGTGCCTCAGGGTTGGAATACATAGGACCAGGCACCTTGTCTATTGGGTAACATGGAAAATTGATCCTGGCCCAAAGGTGATGAATGATTAAATCTTACCTAACCCCAATACAATAAAACATCCCTTGACCGTTTTGTAAAATTTTGAAATATGTCAAAGGGTGCTAATTCTATTTCCTTTAAGATGAAGGGTATGGTATGTTTTGTTTTACATCTATAAAATTTCATTAGTCTTTTACGTATTGTTGTAGAGTAGCTAGCACCTCTTTGGCACTCTACCAGATGGCCTGGCTCATAGCCTTAAATAGTCTACAATTAAGGACTTCAACAGTTGATTAATAAGTTGATACTAAGCTGATTAATATTTGGACTGATCTTACTTCATTTGGCTATACAGCATTTGGCCCTCCTCTATTCCTTGTAAGTTGTCTTGTTAATTGTTTTGTAACTTATTGTTCTGTGTTTTTTGTATGTATCTGTTAGCACTGGATACTGGTGCTGAATAAATATATTAAACACTCATTCTTCTCTGTGTATCATTCACCTCAACAATACAACACATTTTTATAAAGGTCTGTATAGGTATCAAAGAAACTTTTTTTATCTCATTTTACATGTTGTCAATCTAGAGTAAGCTCTTATTCTCAGATTGTTTGAAGTAAAATTTTGAATAATGATAGATTCCAAAATGGTTTATGGATGCTGAGTGTTTTCTTTTGATATGTCATCCTTTGATGCAGCTTAAAATCAAATGGGAGAAACCTTATGAAATACAAGAGTTTAAAGAGCTACTTCATACATTAATAAGACATGGTAGGAAGCTTTCTATGATTTGAAATTGCATTATTATTTAGAATGAGATTCGTATATAACTATTTCACTTGAAATAATAAAGGCTTAAAACACAAAAACTCTTTCTAATCTTTTGCTGCTTGTTATATTACAAATGAATACTTTTATAACCAAAAAGTGGATTCAGAAAAGCTCTCAAAAAATTATGTGAGTATGAACATTGCAGAAGCTACCTTTTACATATCAAAGTAATTTAAACATGTGATTTAGATTCCTGTATGTATACAGCATACCCATAAGCCATAATTGATACCTGCAACATTTGTAAAAATATATACAATGACTGAACTCCAACTGATGAGAAAAAACATCTTCTGACTTTATCTCTGAGATAGAGTATTATGATTATTTACATTATTTACATACTTAGACTGTTATCCTCATCTTCATTGCCCTATTCACAACATTTCAGCTATTGTATGCTCCGGCCTACTTCAGGTGATTAGAATTTTGATCCAGACTCTTTATTTTGTCCACCAGGGTAGATTGTTCTAGTTCCACAAGTCATGCCTCTTCCGGATGTTTCATTATTTCCCTTTAACTCAACTCTTCAAGTTTTGGTTCAGCACTTCTGTGGTCTGGTATTGAACTCTTTGGGTCTAGACAGTGGAACTAATCAAGGGATTGCTGAGAGTGAAAGAAACATAGAAAATGTTAAAGAGATAAGGCACCATAAAAGACCAGGATTCAAGAAGACATTTTTCAATTTAAGGATCAAATTGGACCTCATAATTTTTTGAGAAGAAATACTAGGAATGTCATAATTTTCTGTAAATGCTATGCAATAAAAAAAAAAAATGAATCAGCTTTTAAACATTTGGTTGCTTCCTCTGGTTACTTTTTCTTCTTCACCTCCTTCTTCTATGTGTCCTGTTTATTTAGAACGTGAGCGATCACAGCCCTCCACAATCTCCTATCTCTTGCAGCATTTGTTCACTTACCAAGCTTCCCACCTCTTTTCTGCTATCCATTCACATAAGCTTGTAAGGTAGTTGGTCTGCCTCCCTCCTTTGTCTCTTTTGTCTTACTCAAAGCAAATGATACATAGCATCCCTAATATAACCTTAAAATTGTTCTATTATCAAACATCTATTTCTACCAATACAAAACTTAACCTTACAATATCTAAAGTTATTTGTTCTTCCACTTAAACACTTTATTATTAAAAGTTATTATGTCTGGTTACTTGTATTCATCTAGCATCAGATAATTAGCATTAATGTTATGAATTAAAAACTTGGGAGTTTTTAAAATCCATCAACAGACCATATCTCTAAAATGCTAATTCATTTATAGCATATTTGATAAGTTTAACCAAATTTGATACAAGTTCATAAAAATGGAATACCTTATCAGGAATGAACTATTGCCTACTTAAGCAACATAGTAAAAACCACTGGATGGTCTTTACCATTAAATGTATTAGAAAAAAATGAAAAAAAAATAGTTATACATAGTTTCTTGTAATTTCTGGTAGGAAGTTTTATAGTGACTTTTTTTTTGAGAATAAAAGAAACTGTGTTTATAGTTTTTATATTCACTCAGAATCACATATATCAGGGCATTAACCCTTTAGCATTCAATATGCTCAAATCTGCCCTGTAAATATTGTCTCTCAAAGTTTCACTGTTTGCATGGCTTCTCACATTACTTATATATTATAGCAGAGTATGCATGGTGCAGGTTACACTGTGTTGAACATTGGGAGTCGATATTTACAGAGCAGGCTTGGGTGGGTTGAATGAAATGGTTAAATATAGCATTTATAAAACAAAATCCAAGTAGAAAAAGGGTATAATGACAATCACAGGGAAACTGAAATCAGAAAAGCTAGTTTCATTTCCAGCTATTTATAGGAGGACCAGTGGATTAATAGATAGTGGCTTGAATGGAGGAATTGAAGAGCCAAGTTCAAATTCCAGTTGATGATTTATAATTTACTTACATTCTAATACCCTTGGGAAAGGTATGTATCCATCTCTTCCTTCAAGGTATGGGCAAATAGCAGAACAGTTTGGGTCCCATAGCCTTGGTTGGCAACCAGTTTAAGAGAAGGAAAACAACTTGCTGCCTTGTAGGGCCTGCATTTTTAGGCAAAGGCAAGAAGGAGGTAACTTAAAAAACAGACAAATCTACCTTGCTCAAAGAAAGAAACTCTCCCTTTACTCTGAGCCATGACTGAAAATAATTGGGCTTAGAACAATGGTTCAAAAAAATACAAGCACAGTATGACACCTCTTTTGGACCATTTGCCCATCGGTATATCCCCCACAGTACTTTAGATGATGACTAGATATTTATAATCACTTGATAAAGGCATGAAACCACTTTCCCAGTGTGCTCCCCTTTCAACGAGATAATTTGAGAAAATGACATAACATGATGATTATTGAACTGAAGGCTGGATAGTTAAGAATTTTAGCAAGCCAGTTTTCTCTAACTACCTTACATGCCCAAGAAATACTACCAATAAGCTGTTACACCCATTGTCAACCTTGGCAGGATCCAATCCAGACATATAATGGAAATGGATCACATTTTCCAATTAGAGGTGACATTTTTATGTTGAATTGTGTTTCTAAAAACTTCATGTTTGCAGTATTGATTTTTCAAAGAACTATCCAAAGTTATTAACATATCACAGACAGCATTATCAGATTTCAACCATTTGCAGAAAAGCTGCATGCAGCTGACTAACACATTCCGGAAATTACATATTGTACTAGTATTGCCTCCAACTTGCAAAGTTATCTATCATCATGAAATACACATGTGAATGTGCTAACAACTTAGCTTCTTCATTCAACTGATCTGTAACATTTCATATATGGAAGCCCAACAGTATAATAATAACTTTGGTATATATTTTTTGTGACATTTTTAGAAACAAGTTTTTTTGTTTTTTAAATTACGGTTTTGATAACTATGTATATGGACCAAAAGTCAGTGAAGACTGACTACTTGAGATCCTGATCTTTGCATTCAACCTAACTCTTTTTAATTTTAGAAATATACCAAACCTAATTTGTCAAGTACAAAGCCACAATTATGGTAACACAGTGAGGAATAAAATAACTATGCAATCAAACTCACCTATAATAAAAACTTGATCAAAGTTCTGCTAGAACAGCTACCTACTTTTTTCTTTTTTTTTTTTTATATATAATGTAACATTTTTCATCCTTCATGCAATATGGATGGCTTATTTTAATATTATGTCATTAATTATTTGGATTAAAATCAATGAAGATGAGGATATTATCAAAATGTTTCAACTGCTATCTTCTTCAGCCTTCCTCAAATGTAGATTAAATTTGATAATACTTTGTTTTAATGCTCACAGTTCACAGATATATAGATTTAAGTATCAGGAAAAAAAAACCCATTTTGAGTCTATCATCAGTAAAAGTCTAGTAACCACAGCTATGACTGGGGGTATATTAATTCTAAATTAACTGCAGTGGACAAATGAAATATCAAAATATTTTAGAATAAAAATCAGTAAGAATATGAAGAAAATTTTCATACTGAAATTTTAAGACTATTTAAAAAGCAAGTCTACCATGCTATTTAACCCATAAATGAGGAAGGGGTGAAGAGATGAAGTCATACCAATTTCTCTTTCCAAGCTGCTAACCATTAAACTACCTGCATATATATATATATATATATATATATATATTGAGAGAGAGAATGCGAGAGAGAAAGAGAGAGTGTGTGTGTGGATATAGAAATCAACACTGCATGGAGACTGTCACATGTCTTCATATCACAAACAATCTTCAGACATGAATATAGCAGGAGTCATAAAACTGACAGTTACCATGCAGTGTTGACTACTAAGTTCATACTGTTTATATTTACAAACTTCCTCCAATGCTGAGTCATATTCACCTATAAATATATTTTATTTAAACTATATATATATATATATATATATATATATATATATAGACACATGAAGTTTTATTATATTCAACCACCAAGATTTTTCTGTTTCATTTTTCGTATATATTTGCAAATATCCAATGTTCACATTTTTGCTTTCTTGCTTTCAAAGATCTTTGGTCATTATCAAGAATTGATAACTCTTACTATCATAAACAAAGATTTTAGAAATCTCCAGCCCTGATAGAGTTCAAAATGTTTTATATAGTCTTGTAGGGGAAGGGCTACTCTCCACTCTGCACACATGTTTCTGAGCTAGTGCATATATATTTTTCTGTTTATGAATTTAAAAACATACACAGACTGAAGAAATATAAAAAACACATTATGTCCCTCTGTTGACAAATTTCTATGAAATTTTAGAATTTTTAGAAATATCTGATATCTACTTAAATGGTTACATTAACTTTTTTTTTTTTTTAACCAGCAAAATACTTTCCTCATTAAATTAGAATTAATGAATTTAGGTTCGAGGAAATGGTAGCAAACAATTTGGGAAAAGATTGGTTGTAGACTTAAATCAAAATAAAAATATTTTAAATCTAAAAATAAATGTATTAAACTTGGGATTAATGTGGACACAAATATACTTTTTCTATTTATGTTAAACATCATTCTTATAATTCTAGAAAAGAGAGTAGGAATTCAAGAAGGTGGTAGAAAATTTGAAATTTGTGCCAGCCGTTTGTATTAATTCAGTCTTAGCCTTAAGCAAAAATATATTATTCTAGCAAAAATCTGAGTAGCTAATGTTCTTGATTAGAAAAGTCACCTTGATCAATTTGATTTGGTTTCTCCTGCCAGTAAATCAATGACCAACTTTCAAAGAAAAAAGTAGATTAACATTATTCCAGCTTTGATGCTTTCTGACAGTGCAATGATTAAAAAACTGCTCTTGGAAATCTTGCCTATGGAGTTGTGAGTATTGAGTATCCTCACTGGATGCTCAATATGAGTGGCCTTGTGTCATATTTAAACTAAACTTACTAAAGAACAATATTATTCAAACTTCTCACTATCTAGAAGTATGGATCAGTAACTAAAATTTACAGATTTCCTTTTAAAGAGACCTGCTCAATATTTGTTTTCCTATCAAATATAGATGATGACCAATACAAGTTGTAATTATTACAATCATGAAAGTCAGGTTTGTAATTGCTGCTTTTATTGAAGAGTCACTTATATTCAAATTAATATATTTGAATAGACATAGTTAAAAGGAAAATGTTATGGGTACACCATAAGAACCAACAATCTTTTCACAGCAACTCTGCAAGGTTAGGCAAAAGAAGAAGAGGCATACAAATGTAAAAAAATTACTTAGTGGACAGGGACTCAGACATTGGCACATGACTGAGACATATGGAGGGAGCTGATCAGGTTTCTTTATTACTAGCATCATGGGAAAATTAATTTCTTTTCTTCCTTTTTATTATTAATTTATTTATTGATTTTATTTCATTTTCCCACATACCCATGACTATTGATAAGATGGATGCATTACTCTTCTTGGTTTTTCATTTCCACTTTCTCTCATGGTAAACTGGTATTAGTAAAAATATACAAAAATATACCATTATGGTTTTTTTCAGACTATATTACCAACTGACTTGTTACTGAAAGTGACTTTTTTTTATGACCTCCCAAAAGAGCTATGAAGTGGATTCATGGTTATAAGTGGAATTACATTTGGAGTTGTTTGTGTCCAATAAAGCCCTTGGGAAAGGCATGAGCCAGTCACTCCCTGTAAGCTGTCTTACTCTCAGATATCTTGAAAAGGGTCTTGATAGTGTAATGGTTGGCAGAGGAAAAAAGAAAAGCCTGATGAAAGAGTCTTCATCACTGTTGATAAAATATAAGCCACTATTCCATGTCATATTATATTTTGTGAGCAAATGAGATATGTCAAGTTCTCCACTGCTTTAAAAATGCCACCAAAACACAGAAGAGTATTGTGATGATGTTGTCATTTGACAAGGATACTTTCCTGTTACGAGTAACCCTAACTACCTAGAGAGGACAAACAATTGATATCATCAGTAGTATCTATCTGACATGACAGAGAGATAACCATTGACAAGTAACCATTTTTAGCTTTTTAGCTTTAGTATTATTTATCTGATGTGACTTGGAGAAAAGATGAATACTGACAAGTAATCATCCTTACATTTCAAGATGACAAAATAGAAGCATAGTATTTAAATTACTTTTAGGTTATGGGATCAATCAATCTCCTATGTAACCCAATACTCCCTGTCACTTGATAGTTTGAAAGAAGTCAGTCACAGCTGAGCCACTTCTCTTGACCTTTAAGATGTTAAGAAGTGCTAAGTCTAATATAGCATCCCAATGATCCCTGAGTTATGAGACAAACCAATCAATGTTTTACATTGTTTGACATGAGATGCATTTTCCCTGCAATGATTTTTGTTTTGCTTGCAGACTCATATATACTTGTCACTGGTGAAAGCAAGATGATTTCTCATCAGAATAAATGATCCTCAAATGCACCCCTTTTAAACTACTCAACATGTTCATAAAATCAATACTTTCATAGATAATTTATCATGCACCATATATATATCTGCTTGTCTGTTAAATAGATTTTGCCACTATCACTTTTATGCAAATGAACTGAAATAGCATTTCACACATTATATTCTTTCCCATTTGCATTAGAAAGTCATGTACCAGAAGGCTGTATTTTGTTTAATGGTTGACCAGAAATATCTCCACAATTTGATCATAACAAATATGGTCATGATTTAAAAGTTAATTAAAACTTTTTATGATAACAAAATAGTGGCAATTATAAAATTGGAAAGAAAAGCATTAGATATTTATGCTTAAATGATATCTTAATGTTTTTAATCATTTCACCCCAAGGAAAGCAATAAAGCCAATAAGATTCAAGAAGTTACTGAGTGTTAGAGAATATGAGAAAAACTACTATTAAGGAGAGAGGACACTAAAAGAATAAGAATTAAGAAGACGGAAGATAACAATTGACATTGCATTTAAATTTTTGAAGATGAAATTTGACTGGGAACAAGAAAGCCAGAACCAAGTTCCACAAGCAAGAAGTGTGATAGAAGAAACTATTAGCATAGAACTTACAGTTACATTAGCCATTTCAACTGTAAATTGATGAGACATTTCTTCCAATCTAGTACTCCACTTAAATTCATAAAGTCTAGGTATAATAGGGGAAAGTCAATCAGAGCATTTACCACCAAAGTATTTATAAAAAATCTCAGGGAAAGCTTTGTTATAGTGGTGGGAAAGGGACTGAAGCTGAGATGCCAGTTCCAGACCAGTAACATTGCAGATTCTTTTTTAGATTTTTATCAAGAATCTCTAAATATATAGTATGAGCACCAGATGAGATGTGGCAGCAATATTCAAAGCAAGAATGAATGTTAGACTTATAAATATGTAAGTTAGATTCTGGCAAGAAAAAATTGTCAGCCATGAACTTTCTTAGCAGTTAATTCAATATACACTTTCCACTCTTTTGACATTATGTGACTTAGAGATTTCATATATATATATATATATATATATATATATATATATATATATATATGGGGTTGTGCAATGGATAGTGGTTCAAAATGAGAAATTGGAAAGCTGAGTTTAAATTCCTGTCAAGTTTGTCACATTTACTTATGCACTAATAATTTTTTGAGTGGTATGAATCCATCTCTTCTCCCCTAGCTATGGATTAAATAGCAAGGAAAACTGGCTTCTCTGGCCATGGTTGGCAAACAGTTGAGAAGGACATCTCTGATTTCAAAACTTGAGTAGGCCCATTTGGGAACATTGTGTCACACTATTTGCACATATTCTCTGTATTCAGTTCTGTCGAAAAGTGTGATTGGGCCTGGACAAGCCTTCACCACTGTAAACAAATCATGTGTGCAGCTAGTTTAACTATTCAGTGTCCAGTTCTAAGAGCTGAATTGTTGGGCTCTAATAATGACAGGATATTTCATCACACACACACACACACACACACACACACACATATATATATATATATATATATATATATATATATATGAAAATTTCTCCGATTTAACCAGTAGAGAAGACAATATTTATGAATAAAAATGACAATAGAACTGGTAATTGCTGACGTATTTCATCCAATGTGGACTTTTCATTTTCGTATTTTGCTTTGATAAAATCCACATTGGATGGAACATGTCAGCAATTACTAGTTTTCCTATTGTCATTTTTATTCATAAATATATATATATATATATATATATATACACACACACACACACACACACACATACATACATACACACACACTTGACACATGGCTGAAACATTCATAAAAGGTACTGATATTGCCAGTATACAGACATTAAATTTTTCTATTGCCCAATACTTTACTCAAATCAGAGACTTCCTTTCTCATTTCCCTAGCCAAACAGAGCAGCATGCTTCCTTATTGGATGTATTTCTTGCCATCTTGCTGAGCTTCATAATTCTGACCTCTTTTACTGAGGGAATGAGGCACTGCATAGACTCTAAAAACTTTGGCTCTCATGACTACTGGCTTTTCTATAATAGTGTACTAAATAAGTGCAAGGTCTCTATCCCCTACTCTTCAAATGATTTGAGGTGTTATCATCCTCTATTGATAGCTGAATGCTTTGTCCTTAAATTATCGTCAAACTCTACTCTTGACTCACCTGGAGGATCCCTTCCTAACTTCCCATTTAGAGCTTATTCTCTGTTAAGTGTTATGTGTGTAACCCCTTCTATGTTTTCTACTATCATCTGTAACCTTGATCCCCACAAAGTATATGGACCAAATGGCATCTCTGCAAAATTCATTAAGAAGTGCCCTCACTGACTCCTGCTTTACTGCTTGTTGGAAGTCATTGTCTGTTGTTCCAGTTTTTAAGAACTTTGGTGAACCATCCCACTCATCCAATTTTCAGCCTATTAGCCCTTTTTGGGAAATTCCTAGAAGCTTTAATCAATGTTGAATTGGTTCATCATCTCTTATCACTGGGCCTTTTCTCAGACAAGCAATACAGTTTTCATTTCTCCAGATTAACTGTTCATGTACTAACAATAATTGTGGAAAGAGCTTATCATGCAATAGATAAAAATGGTCTTCTCCAAAAGCTGAATAGTTACAGTATATCCAGGTATGATTTTGATTTTGATCCAGTCATTCCTATCAAATCATGATATGAAAGTAGTCCTTCATGGCCACTCATCTACATCATTTTATACTAACGTAGGTGTTGCTCAGGGATCCATCCTTGGTTCTATGCTGTTTTTAATCTTCATTATCAACTTTTCTGATGACATCCCCTCCCTTGATAGTAACACTGATCAGTCAAACAAAGTCAAAATGGAAGCTAATGTACAAAACAATCTCAAGACTGTTGTTAACTAGGGTAAAAGATGGCTTGTTAATTTTAATGCCTACAACACTAAACTTCTCTCTATTAATCATCTAAGAAACTCCTCTCTGCCTTCCATCAGCTTGACTGATGCTATTCTTCAAGAAAATGATTCATTGCACTTTTGCAGGTTAATGTTTTCAGCTGACATGAGGCAGAAGGACTACATTTAATCCATTGCTAGATCATCTGCTAAGAAAGTTGGTTCACTGTGTTGGGCAAGACAATTTTTCTTTCCAGAATCTATCTTACATATCTATAAGTCTACCATTCACTTGTTCATGGAATATTGCTGCCATATATGGTCTGGTGCCCCTGCTATTTACCTTGAGCTCCTTAATAAGATCCAGAAAAGAATCAGCAATATTATTGGCCCTGACCTGACAGCTCAGCTTCAGTCACTTGCCTACTGCTATAAGGTTGCCTTCTGTGCCTTTTTTTTATAAATACTTTCATTGTAATTGTTTGGATGGGCTTTTTGTTATGGTACCTAGACTATATGAATTTAAGTGCAATATTAGACTGGCAGTGATATCTCATCAATTTACAGTTGAGCTAGTTAGATGTAGCCATAACTTCTATGCTAACAGCTCTTATCTTGCACTTCTCACTTGTGGAACTGCCTCCTGGCTCCATGCTTTCCAGCCACCTTTAATCTGCAAAAATTTAAATACAATATCAATTACTATCTACTGTCCTCCTGATTGCTCTTTTCTCTTTCTCCTCATTACTAATTTTTCTCTTCTTAATTCCCCCACACTCTTTAACGACTTGTCTGCTAGTGGCTGTACTGCTTTGCTTCGGGTGATAATGATTAAAAAAAAAGAAGATATATGACAAAAAGAAAACCTTTCTTTATTGATGTGTTTTGTCCTCTGATAGACTTTATCAAGGCAAATGTAAGAATTTCATTTTGCAACAAGTATGCCAAAACAGAAGTAAATATATATTGTTAGGTTTCCAAAATTTTTAAATTTAACAATGTTCATAAATATTCTTTAGGCTGCAGAAGTCAAGGTAAACATTAAGATGATTAATAGAGAGTAGATTTGTTTCAGAGTTGTTAAAATTTACAAGCCACTTCTTGCCCCACTTCACAACAAACTGTAGGTCATTTTTGACCAACTGTCAGTTTGTGTGGTAATGTATCCTTTCTTATTTATGAAATTTATTTAGCATGTCTGTTCCTAAACTTGGTAACATTTTTATTAATATTGTTTTTTTTGTTTTATGTTAAATGCTTCTGGTATTTTTCACATTTTACGTGATATAACATTTTTGTAATATTATTAAAGATTTATCAAATTTCTTTTTCTTTTTTCCTGTATTGGCTGGCTACATCAGAACAATTTATGTGAAAATTTTAATATTATATATATATATATATATATATATATATACACACCCACATGAAATGAAATATTCACTTATCTTGTTCCTACTTAGAGTTTGCAGAGATTACATCTATTCATTATATTATTCATTATAATTATATATCCTGATTGGTGGATATCATTAACATAACAAAATAAATGAATATCTAATTTTATTTTTACTATTAATGATACTTAGCAGTATAATTACAATAATTGCTTGCATTAATAAAAATTTTCCCCCAGAAATATACTCGTTAAGCAATTCTTTGTTAATCTTTGTTATTGTCATTACATATATATATTTCAAGAAAGCCCATAAAAGCATCCTTGTCTACTTAGACACACATACATACATACATATATATATATATATATATATATATATATATATATATTGATTATATATATATATATATATATATATATTGATTATATATATATATATATTATATATATATATATATATATATATTGATTATATATATATATATATATATATATATATACACACACACACAGACTCACACTATATTTCAAAAGTTTCAGGAGCCCCTGGTAATTTTTTAAATTGACCCCAAAAGTAGTTGTTTTGTACTTTAAATGGGAGAAAATTATTATATATGGTTAAAAAAAAAAGTGAGACATTATTTTTTATTAGAAATTTTAATATGACAAAAAGAAAAAAAATATTTCATAATTAAATTTTGCTCTCGTCAAAATATCCTCCTTTAGCCTTGATTACTGCAGCACAAATTTAGGGCATTCTTTGCAAAGGTTTCTTCAAAGTATAAGTTTGATAATTGATTCCATTTCTTTTTCCATTGACTCTAAGTCCTCTTTTTCAAATTCTTTTTCACTCTTCTGTCAAGTTCATTTCAAGCTAATTCTGTTGTTCCTTCAAAATTTTGAACTGTAATATATATATATATATATATATATATATATATATATATATATATATATATATATACATATCAAAAAAATCTAGTTTTAAGGTATGCTATATTTATAGTGAAAGTGCTCAATATTAGAGAGCATATATATAAAAAATGGATTTTTATTTTTCAGTACGATATATATTAATTACTTCAAACATTATTTTAATGGACACCCATATTTGAGTAGCTGCTCCATTTATTTATTTTTTAAACAGTATTTTGTTTACTTGAATAATAATACAAAAACAAAATACATTTTTGTTATTAAGTTTGCTCAATTATGAAGACTGGGAGACAAAATAAATACTGTAATATAAAAAAATAAATAAATGGAGTGTCAAATAATGTTATCCACTAAAACATGAGAAAAATAAGAAAAAAATATGTCAGACTGAAAAATAAAAATCTATTAATTCTTTGTATGTATACAAATCTATATGTAGGTAGGTAGACAGTTATGCTTTTATATATAGTGTAATTTTCCTCAAATAAGTAATAAAGTTATTAATAACTGTTATCATTAATATTAGGTTGGTGCAAAAATAATGACGTAATAATGTCGTTTTTTGACGTAACGTCAAAAAACGACATTATTACGTCATTATTTTTGCACCAACCTAATACATGAAATGTAACATTTTCATAATAATGACCAAATGCCATCAAGGTTTGGAAGAAAATTATTAAATATTTCTGTTTAGAATAAGCTTCATTTCAAATAAATCTTTATTTGAATTTTTGTTAAAAAGGTGTAAAACTAAAAACCTGCATACATTTTTTTAACATTTTTTTTTTTGTGAATTCTCTTACAGTTAAAAAAAAGATATGGACATTATTAACTATGTTCTTATATACTTTTTTGTAATGTTTAATTAAATGACAGGTAATAAAAATAGCTACTATCAACCGACAAAATATTTATACATTTTGTATAACACCATATCTAGACTGTATAAGTTGACAGTTGTTTAGAATCACTTTTTTAGATCAAGGGTTAAAAATGATTTTGAGTGAGTGAAGCCAATGGGTCTTGAAGGCCACACTTCCTTGAACATTGTGGATTGGTACTACCAAATAACAAACAAAGAACTGTATCAAATAACAGAAACCACATCACTTGGGAACTTCAGCAGCAGCAACAACTAAAATGGATAGCACATGTCACTTGAAGAGAAAATAATAATATAATCAAGATAACAACATTTCACAGTACTTTGAATATAAGGTTAGGAAGGAAGCCCATATCAATACAGGAATTAGTCCTAACACTGGTTTTGAGAAGCTTATTTTCCCGAAGGAGTTTTTAATAGGAAGATTTAATAAAATTTCAACTAAAATTATCACTGGCTGCTCAACCGATGAATGCTGAATGTTTCCACATAAGGAAACAGCACTTTTACCATTACTTTTTGAAATGTGGAAAACAGATAATACATTTTGATTCAAGCCTGATGGCTAGGGAGTGAAGAAAAACAGAACTTGCTTAGCACTGGCTGCTCAGTCAAGAAATGACAAATGTGTACACATAAGAAAATGGCTAATATTTCCTTTACCATTAATTTATATAAGTTACAGAAACTTTTATGCTAATTACACCTATCAAAGTTACCTCTTACCTGATGAAAGAAATTTTAATGATTGTTGAAATTGCTTTCTTTATACTGCATCAAGAAGAATAAATGCATAACTCAAGTTTAACATGACCTTTATAATTCCGTGTCCTCTCCTTATAGCCTTGCACCATAATAAATTTCTGGAAGTGTGTAGCTATCATTTGTGACATATGCACAGAAATCATTATTGTATGAATACATTAAGATAAAGCTATAGAAGAAATAAAAAGTAAGGATTTATAAATATTAATAGATGTATATCTTGAGAGATGAAAGCTGATGAAAATTTCTATGCAAATTCCCAATATAAAATATGCATGTTTTAATAAAAGTTTGCATTTCTCTAAGATTTCTGATGTTCCTCATTGGTTTGATATCTAAATTCTCTCATTCCTAACATATTTTTTACCACTGTAAAGATTTTCATTAAATGTCTCATGAAGTGAATGGTTTGTTCAGTCATCTTTCTCTTTGATGCAAAGAAATGACTTTCTAAAAACAGTTACTTGGAGATATATCAGTTCTGAGATAAAAAAAAAAATAAAAAAAGTCATAATAAGAAATAAAATCGTGATTGTAAAAAAAATTCCTAAAAGCCACCGAGAAAATTCCTCAAACCATTTTTCTTTTTACTTTAGATACATTATTACAGTTTCTTACTGATGTCTGAAGAGGAGGCATGTTTTACTTTGATTCAATTTTAAAAAATGTCCCTTTTTCAAAAGAATTTTGACTTGAAATTGCTAAGTGGCATCTTTGTTTCTCTTTCTTTTGAAAGTGTTGTGAACAAAGCAAGACTATATACAAAATTTAATATATAACAGATAAACAAATTTTCTTTCTGAATATAAAAGAAAAAACAAATTTTCTTTCCTAGTATAAAACCTTAAAAAGAAATCATTGCTATAGGAGAATAGTATTTCATGTTAATATGATTGACTTAAAAGACTACCTGCTCAAAGGAAAGATTTTTATTGGCTCAATTTAAAATTATTTTATGTATGTGTCTGTCATGGAGTACTTTATTAATATTTTTATCTGTGATGCTAATTACCAAGATAAACTTTTGTAGAAACAGATGCAATGAAAAAATAAAAGTATATGTAAGTGTGTGTATGTGTGTGCTTGTGTGAAGAAATGAAGAAAAAGAAAGAAATCAAAATTAATTGCAAAAAGGTTTCAAAATGTACTCAGAAGTGCAAGAAAAACCTGTAGTTTATAGAATCATTTGGGAGAATGAAAAGAAGATTCTATAGCGATCATGTCATAGGACTATCCAAGAATAACTTTCTATCAGCAGGAATACCTTTGCCAATGTGTTGGTTCTTTTTCGAAATCTTCACTGACAGGTATTTTATATCTTTATTTGGTGAAATGAATCCAGCTGACTTTAAATTCTTTCATCAAAGTGATGGATTGAACAAACCACAGTGACTCAGTGCTTTGGCTGTTTGAAACATGTTCCTCACCTAACCATCAGGGAAATTAAATTGAACACTTTATTTAATATACAGTGCTAGATTATTCTCATTTCATTAGAGAGGTTATAAAGATAGTTTATAAAAAAATAATGACAGTTTCATGCTATAAAAGAGTGTTGGGCAAGTACACTTTAATAATAATGTAAGTAAATTTTAACCATTTAGTAATTAACATGCTCAAATCTACCCACTAAATATTACCTCTGTTTGTGTGACTTCCTAATTTATTTGTGATGTTTGTGTCATATATTAGAGTAGAGTACACATGGGGCAGATTATGATGGGTTGGGCATTGAGAGTTGATATTTATGGGTGGTGTTGAATGCTAAATGGTTAATAATATGAGAAATAAGCAATATAATTATCTGCCCTTGGCAGTTTAAGTCTAGCCAATCAGCTTCCATTTGCTGATCGGTGCACTTTTCTACCTCTTTTTGAAGAAGACTCGCTCTTGGTAAGACCTGCAAAAATGAACACTTGCAGAACCAGCCTGCTCTACACCATTATGACCACAGAGTCCATAGATGGCAAAAACATCAAATCTTCAGCAGATAAGTTTAGTCACAGACACCATTAAGTTAACAATGACTTATTTGTAATATTGTTTGATACAACTTGTATAAATCAGAGGTCAGTTGCATTCTATTTTTTATTTATTACAATGTCTGCATCCACCATTGGGAATCTTATATGGAACCTACTTCAGTTCCCCATAATAAGAAGCAAGTAAACTTTAGCAATAGGCGAGACATATCACAAGTTATTAATAACTAAAAATGCTAATGAATCTAAAGAGAGGTTATAGAGATAGTCTAACAAAATTTCATGTCACTTGCATGTTATGAGGATTGACATAAAAAAGAATGAGCAAGTATACTTTAATACAAGTGCCATTTGGAATAGTCATGCTGAACCAAATTTTACATCTGATAAAATAATGCTATAAGTTTAATAAACTGGAACAAAATAATTTTGATAGGGAAAAAATTATTTGAAATGTCATAAGCATATTGTATCAATTGAGGACCATGCCAGTGTAGGGAAAGGAAAGAAATACTTTAATCATGCACACATTTGTATTTTTTTTACGTAAGTGTAAGCCCTTTGAATAATAACTGCCCTATATACTTTATAGTAACAGCTAAAAGCTGATACTCTTATTGCCAACCTTGACAGGAAGCAATGAAAAATAAGTATATCAATCATTAGAAAAAAACTAACAAATATTTTAAAAAAATTATTATTATCATGTGTCTCTTGATAACTAATTTACCACTGCTGTCAAAAATGATGACAATATTTAAGTCATTTTTAACTTTCATTGATCACTTATATCAAAATTTTTATGCTACTAGATATTTTCATTTTGCCCTTCTCGTCTACTTGTTGCCCTATCAAAAAGCCAATTCTGTCCTAATATTTTACCCACAATTGGGAACAGGATAGACTGATTCATGCCTTTCCCAAGAGCATTGGCATTAATTTTAAATGAATGAAATAAACTTGGCCACAATTTGAATTTAGCCTGTTGATTTAATTTTCTGCACCAATAATTATGCCATCACCCACAATATATATATACCCATCTGATACATGTATGTGTGTTGTATATGTCTGTAGAGACAAGATCCTATCCCAAAAATTCACAGAACTTAACGTGAGAAATGATTTCCTCAAAGATAAAAAGAAATTATAGAAAATGAAGTTATTTCCTGGTGAAGTGATTTCCAGAGATGTGTGAAATATCCATCATCATCATCATCATCATCTTTATAATCTCAACGAAAAGCACCATTAACCTTCTGGGTCTTTCATCATTTGTAATATTATCATAGTCTCTTCATTTCATATTTCACATTTGAAAGTAAAATAAAAAGAAAGAAAGATGGAGTATGAATTACTAAACAACCAGCCCATAAATCCGTGGCAGAATGTCTCAGTTGAGTTAATAAATCTATATTCAGTTGTCATTAAATGTTCTAAAAGAAACAAATATACACAGATTTGTTAAAAAAAAAATGTAAATAACTTGACAGTGATTCTATCTAAAATACAATATCACTTCAGGACATGGCTCTCCACAGATTTCCTTTATTTATTATCTGTAAATTTCCATACCTTCTTTAGAAAGATAGTGGAATAAATTTCTGTTGTCTTCTCCATAGTTTGGACTCCAAAGTTTTTCTTTTCTTAGATTCATTGCCATCCAAAGCTAGATAGTTCAGTCTATCCTACTATATAACCCTGTAGTTTAGAGAAGAAACAGATTTGTGTCTTAACCAAAGGCACTCAGATAAAATCAATACAATAGACTAAACCAGTGTTTGAATTTGGCTTACCAATTTCATTTTTTCACATTGATAACCATTGCATAATCTTCACATTAAATGACACTGAGAGTGAAAAAATAAAACTGTAAGATATAACTTAACGAAAATGTTTGTTATTGTATATCAATATTTATTTCTTTTTTTCTATTTAGATTAGAATTTGGATACTGACTGGCCAATGAATAAAGTAGAAATCTTAATTTTTTGTTTGTGTTTTACCTGTTTTCACTGAGAATCTGAGACTTTTAAAAAATATGCCTATGCAGTTGGTTTTTTTTTGTTTTTTTGTTTAACATAATGCTTACTACATGTGCTCATTGCAGAGTCAGGAGGCTGGTGTGCTTGTTAAATTATCCTGTGTTTTACTTGCTCATCATGATCTTATTTTCTCTTTACTGACTCATATTATAAAATCTGTTACTTATAAATGAATAGTTTACAGGGATGGTTTAGTTCCTGCAATTCACATTGATGAAAAAAATGTTGCTAGATGTAACCAACATATGAACCTAGTTAGGCAATTTTATATTAAAGATATAACCATTTCTATCAATTGACACTTACAGGCAACAACTATCTCTGAAAATCAATAAGTAGTAATGGCACATTATGGTTGTAAAAGTAAAGTCATTTAACGTAGACAATTTCAGCTATACTGAAACCTTGCTATGGGTTAAATGGCAGGTTGAACATAACTGTTTGCCCTTAACTGGTTAAGTTACTCAGATAATTGTTTCCTGCTAGTAGGACATATTTTTGTTCTCTAACATATTGTTTCATTACATACCATTGCAATAAAAAATGATTGAGTAGTAGAAACTTTATATGAATATAGTAGATTTCATACAGGCTTATATTGAATTTGTAGAGACTTATATACACTTGATTTGAATATAGGATACTAAAATAAATTATTATCACTTCAATGATATTGCTTCATTACTCACCATGTTCATAAAAAATGATTATGTACTAGACACATTATAATATCTAATGTATCAGAATGACAAATTTGAAGTCCATATTTGACCTTATGAGCTAAGCCAGCCAATCATCAAAATTACTTTACTTGGACAATAGAACAAATAAAGAAAAAAAAATTAGTTTCACTGCATTGAATGGACTCTCTCTTAGAGAATATTTTAAGCAAGAATTAAAAGAATTCCAAATCAACATTGAAATATTTCTAAAGAAACTTTGCAAACTATAGATAACTTTAGCATTATTTTTTACTATTGTGTTAATTCTGAAAAGTAAAACTGTGACTACAATGAATTATGTTAATAATTTGTTTTTCTTCAGCATTGGTCATGCTTCAACTTATCTTAGTTTTGAAAAGCATTTGTTTGGCTTTATCATAAAAAGTCTTTTGAAATACCATGTCTGCTAATATCTTTGAAGTGAAGGAAAAAAAATCCACATAAAGAAAAATCCACGTATTCAATGAACTGGAAACCAAAAGCAATAAATTTTCAGTTTTGATAATTGTAAATAAAACAATGAAATTTCTTAAATTGCAGAATACTCGTTACAAAAAGAATAATTCTTTTTCAGAATTTTGACAATAATTAAACAAATCTCTTTAAGAAGTTGCAGAGAATTTGTTTTCTAAAGATGAGAAAGCTGAATTTGCTTAAATCAAAGAGATTTTCAATAAAGTTTAGCTGAGACAATATTAAATTTTTCCCAAATATGCCAAAAGATAAAATAAGTGAAACTAATTATTCTGACCAATTATAAAAACAATTTTAATGAAAACTTTTAAAGAACTTAATGAATTATCATGAATCATGGAAGGAGAGAATTTGTATAGCAAGAATATTTTTGGTTGAGGTTTACTCTTTTGTTTCAATTCTCAAATAATTTAATTTGTGCAAGTTCTTTACCTTTTTATAATCGTTTCACTTGAAGTAAGGCAATAATGCCATTAGGACGCAAGGGGTTATTGGGAGTGAAAGAGAATGAGAAGACTAATGAGGAAAAAAGACAATAAAAGAACAGGATTTACGAAGACAGCACATGACAAATGAAATTACATTTAAAATTTTGAAGATTGTAGGAGACAGGGGTCCAGAAACCAAAAGATGAATAGGCAAGAAGAATAGAACTTAAGGTTGCATCTAGCATGAAAACAATGAGACCAAGATGCCAATCTGGTAGTATGCTTAAATTCATGTGGTCAAGGTACGAAAAATGAAATCTAATTAGAACAATTGCCATGAAAATATTGAGAGAAAAGGCAGAAAGAAACCATGTTATAGTGGTGTGAAAGTGACTGAAGTCAAGATGCCAGGTCAAGACTAATTACATCACAGAGATTTCTTTGTATTATATCAAGAATCTTGAGATATATAACAGGAGCACCAGACAAGGTATGAGAGTATTATTCAATGCATGGATGAATGGTATATTTATAAACGCATAAGATGAATTAGATGAAAATAATTATCTGGCAGTAAATCAAGTTTCCTAGCAGCAGACCTTGCAGTTGATTCAATATAATCAATCCACTTCATGTCAGTAGAAAATGTGAAACCAAGAAGAAGGTACAATGAATCTTCTATACTCTCCTTACCTAATACTTCAGGAGGATCAACTTCTTTTTTACAAACATTATCCCCTTAATGTGACACCTGCAACTTCAGGTTTTATATATTATACGGACACTCCTGTCTTATGTGTTAAAACAAAAGAGGCTAATGCTACTAATTTGTTTTGACCCCAACCTAAATATGAATTCTCAAGAAATTTATAACCTTGACTAATTATCAGATCGCCATCTAACTTATTAGGCATGGGAGAGTAAGCAATTTGAGGTTTGTGTAACAGACTAAAAAACCATTGTGAGTAATGATTGCTTAGATTTCTGCTGGAATGTACATAGAATAATATTTAGATACATGAAAATTTTAACTGGGTACAAGGTCAGTTTATGCAAAGTTAAAGAAATCTTTTTTTCATTATTATTATTAAAAAAGTAAACAATTTAAAAGAAATATAATTTTATCTCAAAAATACTTATAAGTAATCTACATTTAAAGAACAACCAGAAAATGTAAATAAAAAATATCAACAAAGTAACTTGCATTTCTTATTTACCAATCATTAATAATTCTTCTTTTTTAATTATCATGTCCCTCACTACAACTTCCTATTCTTTGTAGCTCTAAGCAATGCTTGTTCACTTACTATTGCTTATATTCTATATTCTATGATCCATTTACAGAAGCCCATTAGGTAGGTTACTTGATATTTCTCCTGTCCCACCTGACTTCACCATGTGAAATTCTCCAAGGCCTTCTTTCTTCATTAGGGATCCTATCAATTTCAACTTGCATTTTTTGATTCTAATTACAAGTGACATTTTAGCTCCCATTTCCCTAATCTTCCTTGTTGCTCATATATTCACAAATGGTATTCTTACCATCCTTTTTAGAATCAGATCAATGTTTTTTGCGATATCCTTTTCATCTGTGAGAAAACTGTCCAGTATTCCCTGTCATATTGAAGGCTTGATATTACAGAGAAGTTCATCACCTTTTCCTTTGTTTCTTATGAAATCATCTGGTTTCTTAATAATTTGCTTAACTTTTGACAGGCATCTTTTACTATTTCATTGCCCCTTGAATTTCTGTGTCACTTGTTTTTATAATATGGATAAAATAACAGGGATCTGAATCTGTTTTTTTGTTTCTTTTTGCTAAATCTTTTTGGAATGGGCATGTTATTTATTCTCAGTTGGAAGTTATTCCTTAAAATGGATTAAAAAATAACATGGACAGAACCATATCTGTACCATTGTCTGGTTCCAAACAGTAAAAAGAGTATTACCATGATATGTGGTTGCAGATTAGAGGTGTAAAAATTTAACAACTTCAGAAGCAACAAATGAACAACCTTCTCTAACATTCTTGCTTTTTAGCTCTGTCTTTTTATTCATGCATTCATTGTTTTCCTAGGTTAAAAGGTTATCCTTTTCTCCTTTTGGTGCTTCCAACAAAAGCCTGTGCAAAGTGGTCTCCCCTTTATGATCTTATGCTTCTGAGTTTTCATTATATATAAAGCTATGAAGGATTTTTCATTGCACATCAAAACCTCTTACTGACAGAAATCAAAAAGTTGAAAATTTCCATTAATCAACTCAGATTCATAAAGATATCTGGGTTTTCACTTGTGCCAAAAGAAGAAAAAAATTGGAAATGGTTGTTTTGGATGTCACTCTATGACTTCCAATGTAGACAGAAGGTAAACTATCAGAGATAAACATATATTTCTATAAACTATATCAAGAAAATGTTAAAACTTAGTGTTTTTTTTTTTTGAAAGACCTAAAATCACAGTGATCATAATCTTGCAGTCAAATATCAATCCACTAGCACAAACCCTTTTCATAATGAAGCCTTAATCGAAAGGTTTTTTTTTGTGTTAGGAACTGAAGATAATCGATAAAAACTTTATACAAAAATGTAGAGACAAACACTGGGAGTAATTCATGTTTCACTTCAGTATCTATAATAAAACCATGCAACTGCTATTCTCTTTAACAATTCCTGTTGAAAGGAATTAACATTTTCTTTTTTTGTTCTCTTGATTATAGATTGGCAGAATAAGAAGTTACAAGAATTAAAGCTAGGCAGCATTAATAAAACTGATATGAATACCGAGGAAAGTGCTGGATGACTAAGGGGATTTGTCATCACTTGATTCCCAATTGGATCCACCAGATTCTAGTCATGTGAAAACTTAATGAGTACAAAATATTAGGTTGCAATAAG